>JAPDVR010000005.1:47452887-48052887 GCA_026230005.1 Gila orcuttii
TGAAAAGAGTGAAAACATGAAACACTCTCATGCACATTATGATAGACATGGCATCAAACACACATCAGTCAACTGCCATGCACAGTAAAGGCTTTTACATCCAGGAACAAAAAACTGAAACAAATACTAATAAACAGCAACGACCATTTGTTTTGGACAGCACTCCTTCTCCATGCTTAAAGGACCAGTTCGGTATTTTGCACTTAAAGCCCTGTTTTAAGATCGTTTCTGATGAAATAGAACGGTTAAGATTGAAATTTGGACAAATGCTGCTGCACATCTGGGGCTTAGCGTTTTCAGTGAACATGTACACTGGGGCTTTGAGAGTCAAAGTTGGTGTTGACGTCTTTCTTTTGACATACTAGAATAGCGTAGTCCCATTGTTCAGTTCTGTTCCCCAACACTGGCAGGCTGCCAACCCAAATTGGCCAACATTTTGAATCAGAAATAGAGTGAAAATGGTCTTCCGGGCATATTAAATGCTGTTGGAGACCTTTGTTAATTATTCATCAACCATTGATGAGTCGTTTCTTTCTGTGATTTACTGAACTGACTGACTCATCTTTTGCTGTGTTTCACACTCATCATCTTGAGTCATTTTGAGTCATCTGTTTTCAGATTCAGCTTTGAAAAGAGTGAAAACATGAAACACTCTCATGCACATTATGATAGACATGGCATCAAACACACATCAGTCAACTGCCATGCACAGTAAAGGCTTTTACATCCAGGAACAAAAAACTGAAACAAATACTAATAAACAGCAACGACCATTTGTTTTGGACAGCACTCCTTCTCCATGCTTAAAGGACCAGTTCGGTATTTTGCACTTAAAGCCCTGTTTTAAGATCGTTTCTGATGAAATAGAACGGTTAAGATTGAAATTTGGACAAATGCTGCTGCACATCTGGGGCTTAGCGTTTTCAGTGAACATGTACACTGGGGCTTTGAGAGTCAAAGTTGGTGTTGACGTCTTTCTTTTGACATACTAGAATAGCGTAGTCCCATTGTTCAGTTCTGTTCCCCAACACTGGCAGGCTGCCAACCCAAATTGGCCAACATTTTGAATCAGAAATAGAGTGAAAATGGTCTTCCGGGCATATTAAATGCTGTTGGAGACCTTTGTTAATTATTCATCAACCATTGATGAGTCGTTTCTTTCTGTGATTTACTGAACTGACTGACTCATCTTTTGCTGTGTTTCACACTCATCATCTTGAGTCATTTTGAGTCATCTGTTTTCAGATTCAGCTTTGAAAAGAGTGAAAACATGAAACACTCTCATGCACATTATGATAGACATGGCATCAAACACACATCAGTCAACTGCCATGCACAGTAAAGGCTTTTACATCCAGGAACAAAAAACTGAAACAAATACTAATAAACAGCAACGACCATTTGTTTTGGACAGCACTCCTTCTCCATGCTTAAAGGACCAGTTCGGTATTTTGCACTTAAAGCCCTGTTTTAAGATCGTTTCTGATGAAATAGAACGGTTAAGATTGAAATTTGGACAAATGCTGCTGTCCCGAGAATTTTCGGTTTCTGTATTAGCACCCCCCCACCTCCACAATGGTTTCATAGGGGCACTGGAACAATCATTCATAAAACGCATTAAACTTTAGTTTACAAAGACGTGAAACTCACCGAGTGGTCTGGGGTGTTCACTGATATGCTCACACAAAAATCGCTGCAAAAGATGCTTTCCAACAGGTTTTATCGTAGTTTTTGTCCAACTCCATTGACTTGTATTGGATGTTCTGTGAGGTACGGTATTACTCCGCCGCCGGAAACGGAAATGGGGTTGTTTGTATTCTTTCTGTAGTCTTATGCAGTCGCGGTATCGTAGGCTACGCTATCCAAACATTGGCAAAGGTGCATTATCGCCACCAACTGGGCTGGAGTGTCTATTATTCAAGCTCTCAACGGAAGAATGTCCGGTTGTGAGGCGTTTGGAAAAATAGGTCCACAGTTTTACAACGAATGGTAAAACACCTGTTGGAAAGCATCTTTTGCAGCGATTTTTGTGTGAGCATATCAGTGAACACCCCAGACCGGTGAGTTTCACGTCTTTGTAAACTAAAGTTTAATGCGTTTTATGAATGATTGTTCCAGTGCCCCTATGAAACCATTGTGGAGGTGGGGGGGGGGGTGCTAACACAGAAACCAAAAATTCTCGGGACAGCAGCATTTGTCCAAATTTCAATCTTAACCGTTATATTTCATCAGAAACGATCTTAAAACAGGGCTTTAAGTGTAAAATACCGAACTTGTCCTTTAAAACATACAAATAAACAATTATTGAGGATTTTAAATCACTTCTTATTTATTGAAATTTATAAAAAATAAAAAAGAGCATGCCATTAGACTTATTTCATAAACCTTGTTTGTCTCATGATAGTTAAAGGGATAGTTCACCCAAAAAGGACAATTCTGTAATTAATTACTCGTTTATTTTCTGAACACAAATGAAGGTATTTTAATGAAACCTGGGAAGACACAATTGCTTTATTTGATAACAGTTTCAATTTAGACTTTTATTCACATATAAACATTGACCAACATGCATGCATCGAGCACATCATATACGTTAAACAGGACATGTGAGAACAAACTTCATTGGTTCTCTCATACATTTGAGCTCCTATTCTTTATAAGCTTTTTGCAGCATTAAAAAAATATATACTTTTGGGTGAACTAACCGAATCTATTAAATCTATTAAAACAGATGGTCTCAATCAATTTAGGATCTCAGAAAAAATATATATATATATATATATATATTTTTTTTTTTTTTGCATTGCATTGCAAATAATAGTGATTTGGTAAGTTTGATTAATTTCCATGAATTAGTTCAAATAGTTAATTTCAGTGAATCTATTCAAAACTCTGATGCACTGATTAATTTGCGGCATCCTTCTAAAGTGACATTTTTTACGTATTAATTTGTTTTAGTAAAACTATAAGTAAATAATAGTTTCTTTGTTGTTGTTTTTTTTGTGTTAAATTGATGCATATCATTGAATATAAGTTAATTGCATATTTTTCTGTTAATTTAGTGAAAACAGTATGCTAAATTTGATTATATAAAATATTAATCGATTTTCTTGCATTGAGTATTTTAATTTAATTAATTGGCTATAATGGATATTTGAAAAAACAAACAAATATCTTCAACAAAAATGAATCAAGATATGTTTTGGGTCCATGACAACTTGTTGTGGATCACATGGCTTCAGTTGCTTTTCTTCTAAACTGTGTCCATTTGGTTTGGTAGTCTGTAATGTCTGATATATTTGAAATTGTGATATGATATGTGTAAATAAAGTGCATTGAGCTCACAAAGTATTTTATAAGTGAACCACACACTCACCAGCGGGCCATCTGAATGCAATTGCTGTATGGTGTCATTTATATAAGCAGTCACACCATTGATGGAGCCAGTGGTTGACATATTGGGCTGCTCAAACAAATAGAACAATGTTTTGATAGCGCCACAGATACATAGTGTTTACACTCTTGTGGGAAATCAACCCAAGAAATGGCTACTTAAAGTTGTCTCTGCGCATTAAACTGAGAAACTGAGAAAGTATTTTACCATCCAAACAATGACACACATCAGCTTTATTTACTATTTACAATCAATTTGTCAAGTGTTCTACTGATTGTGAGATTTTGAGAGATTTAATCTTTGAAAGTCTACATGTGCAAATGCGTCACCAGCACATGGCCTGTCTACAACTTAATATATATATTTATACTGATACAGATGTCTGTACCTGCTGTTAACATCTCTGTAAATAGCCTTCATGCAACCATGACAAACAGCCATGGCTGATATTTTGCCTTAGACCAGTGTTCAACCAGACTGATTTATTGTACAAAGGTAACAAAAAGTCCTTAAAATGTATTAATATTAACATTAGTTGGGATAGGCCCAACAAAAATATGCAGAATTATTAGCAAGGCATAGTCTGAATGTCAAAATGCATTAACAATAGCAGAAGTGTGAATTAGCAACACGTCAAACAAACACTAGGCCATATTTGATCAAATTATTGTTATAATATTATATAATCCTAAGAATGTATTATTTATAAGGCTAGTTGCATTATATTTTTTACATTTACCATCGTTTTTCCCAGCTGTTCACAATCCTATCAAAACAGACCTACAACCTAATTATGGTTTTCAGGACCACTACCTTAGAGTGAATGATTTGGGCAAATCCTCTTCAGCTCAGATTTTTTTAAGCCTTGCTTTTAATAAGGAACATAAACCACAGCACAAATCCCCTACTGGACTCAGCATGTGCGAATATAAACTATTGCAGATGCACACACATGGTCCTTGTTTAGATCTATGTACTCGACTCATCTGTAAAAAATACATCAGATACCATTTTAACATTTGTACTATTTGAAAGGTTTTCATGGCACAAATAATCAAATGCACATTACATTTCTTGCTCAATTCTTACACTGATTTAGTTGGCGTGAAATAAGTCATGGCAGAGCACTAGTAAGATGACTCGACTGTTCTTCGCCAGAAAGGCTGTCTGCGGGGGTTCGATAATGACCTGCATCAATCTATAGGAAAGCATGAAGACAAATTTAAACATAAGATGTGTGATTGATGGTCTTTCATCTCCCTTTGTTCTTAACTCAGAGAAAGAAAAGCTCTAAAATGCCAAGCCTGTGCTAGTCACTTACATGGAAAGGTGAAAATTAAAGTCTGGTCTACCCCTTGTGTCAGATTTCTATAGGGTCTGAACAACTTGTGTCATCTAGTTGTAATGGAAGCTTTAGTTGTCTGTTAAGAACTGACCAGTAAACTGAAATGTGAAACAGGCTCCTTGAAGCAATTTCTTCTCTTAAAATTTGAAAACAAATTTAGTATTGGTCTATTGGAAAAGGTGGCTTTACAGTGTCACTCACCTTAATCTAAGTAATGCGCTGTCATGCTGAAGGAGATGGTGAAAAAACCCTTGCCAATGATGAGGTCTGAGAGGGCTGGAATGACTGATGACCTGGCTTTATTCGCCTGAGAGGAAACTGTGTGTAATGCAGGAAATAGACAATCAAACCCTCTTAAAGGAACCCCCCCCCAGGTCCAAAATAAATTTAAAAAATGACCCATATGATTCAAGCTTTATATTATAGGGAAAGTTGATCCAAAAATTACTATATCGTCATTTACTCACCCCAGTGTTTCCCATTAAAGGTGCTCTAAGCGATGTCACACGTTTTTTAGGCCGAAACATTTTTTGTCACATACAGCAAACATCTCCTCACTATCCGCTATGTGCCTGTCCCATGAACACACTGTAAAAAACTCGGTCTCTGTAGACAGCTCAGGCTCCACAAATGGCAACAAAAACAAACTGGTCCAACCTGGACCACGAAACATAACAAACAGTGTTCCAGCCATTAACCGACAAGAATAATTTGGGGATGGGGGTTGGGAGGTTAGTGCGTGTGCACATGAAGGGGGGTGTGGGGAGTGGAGGAGAGAGAAGCATGAAGAGGGAAGTTAGCAAGAGGAGAGATGTCCTCTACAACGACTAACGTTAGAATTATATTCTCTTGAATTTTGATTTGGCCGACACACGACCAAAGGAACGATGTTCCGATGAACAAATAGCAAAGAAGAGGGAAAAGGAGAAGGAACGCGCAAAGTCCCGAATTTACACTGGAAAAGCCTGTTTCAGAATGCACGGAGGAGAGGGGGCAGGGACGGGATGAGGAGGAGGGAGGGTCAAGCTAGCCTCCATTTTGTTTGAAAATACTTTGAACGTCAACAATAAGTGACGTCACCCAACATCGCTTAGAGCACCTTTAATTACCCAGACTGAAGGCCAACCTGATCTGTGCCATCACAGTTTCATAATGAACCGAAAATATTTTAAAACTGCACTCTAATGTTGTTTTGCACCATTGTTTTGGCAAAGTATCTGTCAAACTAACTAAAATCAATTGCAATAGGGTTTTGTGCCTTTATCAAATCCCAAAAGACTGCCATTTTTATTAAATAAGTATTTAGTCTGTTTACGTTGCATTTTTTAAAGCGAAGTGCTTTTGCCTCATGTGATCAGTTCGTGATCCAGTATTTTCCGCATGTCAGAATGACTCATTCATGACTCAATGACCCTGAGTTCTGGCTTAGTCTTTGTCCATCTTCATCTATGTGTAGCGTGTGTGAACTGTATTCTGTGATTTATCTCCTAAGTTTTGTTTTTTAATCCTGTTTCCTGTTCTACCTCTTCTTCGTGTGATTGAATACACACCGTATCCTGACAGTAGCGGGCATCAGTTCTGCATAATTTCCAAAATTTTTGTAGGAAGATGATTACTGCATTTCACTTGATTTGTAATGAGACGTGTTTGATTTCCACCAAAATAAAAACTCAACTGCAGTTTCTGTCAAAATAAAAGCGTGGAAGCGAGGAAATTTAAAGTAATATTTCATACTTATGAAATATTAATTTCATTTATTTTACAGTGCATTTGTTTTACAATATATGGCGATTTCTGTCATAGGAATAATAATATACATTTATTTTTATTATATTCAAATTGTTTGGATTTTTCTTTGTTCAATTTATTCACTGAACATGTGTTGGAGCTCTAAATTGAACTTTCAAAGTGCACAAGATTGATGTATTTAACTTTAAAATGTACAACATTTTCTTATAGGGGGAACATAAAAGAATATCTTCTGTTATGTTCCACAGACGAATTTTATGGTTAGCTTTGAGTGACTTAAGTGGTTATTCACTAAAAATCAGGGCAACTTCTTGGTATGTTCTTGAAAAAATAACTATGCTGGATTGGTCAACAAATCTTTCTTCAAATCAGAACTCTTCTGAATGATTCATTCACAAATCAGACTGATACAGTTCTCAATGCTGTCACCGTTGTAAACAGCCCACTGGAGAAGATCATCAATGATTATACCATGTCTGGGTGAATACTCGATTCTGATTGGCTGCAGGGTGTCCATTAAAAAGTGATAGAGGACACCTAGTAAAGGAGTTCTGGTGAAATTGACGGTTTACCATTTGAAATTAATAAATAAATGTGCTGGCTACATCAGCTGTGAGTAACCGTAGCAACAGGCAGTCAAAGTATCCGTTTACAATTTATTGTATCAAAACAAACATCTAGTTAGCCGTTATACATAGCCTACTAATACAACAATGAGCGACTTCGTTATTTCTTTTAACCTTTTTGGAGAATTTGACAACTTTGATGACTGGTATGCTGCTGAAGAAAGAAAAATTGTAAATAAAACGGAGAAACGACAATAGGAGATAACACCGCTGAGCGGACTATAAATATCTCCGGTTGCTAAATAAATCGTCAGGCGTAACCAGGGAATCCAAGTTATTGTTTGTAAAAACTTTAGATTTCGATTGTAAAACTAATTAAAATAGAAACAAATGTTTTAAAAATGTGTTATTTGGCAAGTGACCATGGTATAAGCGGGTTAATGCCCTTCGAGGTGTCCGTTGTCTAGGTATTAATGGACCTCCGCTGCGCGTCGGACGGTTCACGCCTCGCCGTCGTCCATTAATACCTGACAATGGACACCTCGTCGGGCATTAACCCTTACATAATGCCATACATTTCAGTCTGTTCCTCATACAGAGCTATTATATGGCTTCAAAAGACAGCGTACAAGTCATATGGACAACTTGTGATACTTTAATGGTGTTTTGTCATTTTGAAGTTTGATGACCTCAGTCCTCATTCACTTCCATTGTATAGACATGTGATCAACACAAGTTGTGTTTTTAATTTTGTTTAACTATTCCTTTAAAAGATAGTTCACTCAAAAACGAAAATTTTCAGTTGCTCACCCTCTTGCTGTTCCACACTCTTCAGACTTTCATTCATCTTTGAACACAAATGAAGACATTTTTATTGAAACCTACGAATTTCTTCCCCCTCCTTTTAAAAAAAGTCCAATGCACCAAAACATTTACACTACAAATTATGCATAGCGACATTGAAAAATGAATCCATATGAAGTCTTCTGAAGAGACACGGTCAATAATAAACAAATGTAATTTTTTGGTTCTAAGAACGGTAAGGAACATTTAAAGTTATATTTCCACTTGAGGTTGGTTCGGCACGGCACGATTACAAAGTGTTCTCAGTCCGGAAATCTTATGTAGTGACTTGTAAGACTGGTGCCGGAGAGTCTGGGCCACCCCTGGTGGAAACAAAAGACTCTCCTGAGAATTAACATTTGAACCCTCCCTTGCATAATGATATAACATTAGCATCCGAAACACAGCACAGTGCAACTCACACCTCACTTGAACAATCTCCCCCTTCTCCTGCTAACCTGAAACTCACTGAAAACCCATGAAATGTTAAATGTGTACTAATAAGTAACTATGCATGTTTGGTATCATTTAAAGTGTCTCAGTGCGCCTGGTAAAATGGTCTCATTCTCCCAACCATAATGGAAAGCTAAAAGAAGTTACAAAATATGAGAAGTAGTGTGTCCCTCCAAGGCAGCAATTCCCAAACTGTGGTCCGTGGACCACTAGTGGTCCGTGAAGGTACTGCAGGTGGTCCGTGGAAAGGCAAAATAAAATATAAAATAATATTTTTTTACCTTCATTTTACCAGGAAATTCCCATAAACAAATAAAAAGTTAAAAGAATATCTAGGCCTATATTGATATAAAATTTTAATTAAATTAAAAAAGTATTGTGCGATTACTAAAATAGGCTAGTGGCGCTCGGCCGTGACGTTCAAGTTCAGTGCCGTTAGAACCACAACATGGATCGGTGGATAGCAACAGATTCTTCATCAGGGCTCTCAAGTGTCACACATTGAGCGTGACAGTCACTCATTTCGGTCTTTTGTCACACACTCCCGCCACACATTGTATTTCTCACGCAGAAAAACTATTTATAATATATTTAATATGCCGCAGCGCCCAAAATTTCTCTGGCCGCGCCACTCTAACTATGGAACCATCAGGAATCAAGCGTGTCTCCCCTGGTGTTGTTAGTCGAGCTACACAATAACCAATCAGAAAATAGCACGATTGTATCTGGGTAAGATTTAACGCAACAACCAATGAAAAAAAATGTTTTAAATTGTCATGAAACAACCCCATCTACCCATCCCCCATCCTGATTATGCCCTCAAGCGCTTGAGTAAATACATAAATAAATAAAATATGTGGCAGCTGTTGTGGGCAGTAAACTTTCTTTTAACAAACCTGTTGTACTGATGTGATGACCAGTTATAGTTTTAGTGCTAGTAAGCCTATTTAGAGGTGCGGATTAATTCAGGTAGGACTGTGTGTAGATGTATTTTATTATGTGTATTATGAGGTGGTCCACGAAAATTCTTGATTACAAATAGTGGTCCACACACACAAAAAGTTTGAGAACCCCTGCTCTAAGGTGTTCCCTCCCCCAGATCCTCCATTCTGATCTCACAATTGTGAGCCCCTCACTAGGGGACCAAATCTAATTATAATGACAGACACCACCATTTGGTAAGCAAATTGAATTATCTGGGTTTATAAGGAAAATGGGCAAAAGGTTCTGGGAGTCTGTAGTTTGACTGCCCACACAACCGCTGTGTGTAATTTTCATTGCCATGTAATACTTTCTACAAATTCCTCGATTTCTGTTATGATATGATTAACTGATGATTTTATTCTCATGAATTGGATTTTTAATTGTTGCTTCATTTCCTGGTCAATAAATTGTAAACGTTTGATTTTACTCTGATTGACTCTAAGTTTGTTCTCCCAAGTAGATTATTGGATTCGTATGCTCCCGCAAGCCTGCGTCAGATTGGCGACGGCTAATACTTTGTCACTAATTCAAGTGTACTTGTTTTGTAGAGACGGGGAATTCCGTTTAGGGTAGCTAACGTGCTACTTGACCAACCTAAATTTGGGTACGTCTATTTTACCTCTGTCTTAATTGAATGTAACTTTAGATAAGTGTACGTGAGAAATCACAGGCTTGGCCAATCTAAACTATTATGAGGGAAGTATTGTTGGTCAACTCACACCTATAATAGGGCCAAAACCTCTACTAAAGTATAACTATTGAATTAAGTTAAAGTGTATGCAATTCAAGGGGACTAAAAGAAAAGTATCTCTGATTGTGTTTTGGGTGAATCGGACCGTCTGAGATATTAGTCAAAAACCTGCGTTTAGTGACGAAACTGACGAGATTGTGAACGTGAGACCCGCAGAAGATGCGAAGACCTCTAAGCGGTATAGTTTCCTAATCTGAACGGGTAAAACATAATTAAAGAGTTTAAAAAGAATAATCAAACATTCGCTCACTTTTAATGATACCCAGATATCATTAAAAACCCTTTTCATTTATGGAGTCAGATGAAATAACGAGTCAATACATATGAGAAAATGTGTTCCATTTAATCTTGTGTTGCGTAAAAGGAAAGACAGTAACCCGCAGAGACCTTCACCTGTATTATTGGAAACCCTCATTGGACCAATAGACATTTAGGATTGGTCACTTGTCTGTTGCCTGTCTACCAGTCTCTGAGGCTTGCCAAACGCACTGTTTGAGTGAACAATTTAATAATAGAAATATCTGATCATTCTCCATAATGCGGCCGGTCACACATCTCATAAACGGTAACTCTGGATTACCAAGGCAACTACTGACGTATTTTTTTATTACATTCCAAAAAGCTCTGTTAACAGCCCCACAGTCGAAAATGAAACCATTTCCATACTGGCTGGGCCAGATCAGCATGGAATGGAAAGGTTTAGCAACAAGAACGGTTTGGCCTGACACTGAAAAAGCGGCTATATGAACATTGATCAGCGCACATAAATCACACTCAACAAATATGTTCAGTGGCAGTTCAACTGTTCTTGCTTGATGCACCAGAACAAACTGAATTAAACTACTTGACTCATATTTTTTACGTCTTTATAAAAAAAAAGGCAAGTTTTGGTGGAAAGGACTTTCAGTGGAGGGACAGAAATCTCTCAGGTTTCATTAAAAATATCTTCATTTGTGTTTTGAATATGATCGAAAGTCTTAAGGGTTTGGAACGACATAAGAGTGAGTAATTGATGACAGAATTTTAATTTATGAGTGAACTAACCCTTTAAAGGTAAAGCCAATACACAAACCAGTGATTGTAATTTCTTGGAAAGGACTTTCAAAAAATCCTTGTTTTTCTCTCAACTCTGTGTGATGTTTGCAATCATCCTTTTTCCAGAATACCTCAGCTCAGTATAATAGTCACTTCACTGGCTTTGATATCTGTAAAAACAAATAATTTTCTAATATCATTGGTTGTCTTCATTTTGGCAGATTCCTCTTTATAAAGGCAACACACCCTCACATGCATTGGAATTTCTAGCCATTAAGCACATGTAGATGCCAGCTCTCATTGTTCATTGGTGTCTAGCTGTGCTGTTGACTCTCTAATACGTAAAGTAAATCCCATATTGTCATTACGCAGCTGTTTCAGTCCATTGATGGCTTTTCATAAAGACTTTAGAGACAAATTCTAGGATAACTGGATCAATGTGAAGATTCTTCAAAAGGCTGTCCTGCTTTAAGACTATTGAGATTCTTATACACACTCTATTAATCTTGAGAACTGGTAGCCAGGAGCGGCTAACCACAACTTCTCACGACTAAGAAAGCTAGCTTGTAGTTTACTGCTTCCCGGTGTCAAAAAATATTGCACAATGTAAATATTCACATTAAAATAAATGTAGTGTACATGTTAACCCTGTTACACCTAGCAAGCTGCCCTCTAAAAGTTTTGCCCTCTAAAGCTATCTCAGCAAAATGGTACACTCAGTAACTGACAGACAGAGATCACCTCAAATTATTTTGATTAGCAAAGCAGTAGTGTCCAGCTGTCTTTCTTTCGGAAACAGTGACGTCAGTTTTAACGAGCGGATAGGACATACAACTTTTGGGTGAAATGGCAAAGGAGAATATTATAATCAGCATTTTTTAGACTCAACATTTTCCACCAACCTTGTTGCAATGCATTCTAGCATTAATTTTAGAACTTTTGTGTCGTCTTTTGAATAGCTTCATCTGCTAAATTTCATTTCTCCCTCTCTCTCTGGATTCACTCTCAGGACGTGGACAGTTTGCAGATGTATCTGGAGGAGGTTCGTTTCTTTGACCTGTTCAGCTACAGTGAAGAGGAGGGTGGCTGGCTCTGTTTCATGTGCAGTAACCCAGAAAAAGCCACAGGTAAATACGATTTGCTTCTTTTTGGCTAATGTACAAACATATATGTACATAATAAATGAGTCACTCAAATCTCTGGCAATAGACAGGGCTCCAGACTAACATTTGAGAGCATTAGCACCGGTGCCACTAAATTCTACAGATTGTGGCACAAGCACCTAATTTGGCAGCACTGGGGTGTGTGGAGATTTTTAATCATAAAGGTCATATAGTAAAAAAATGAATAATAATAATAAAACGTTTTATTTATAAAGCGACTTTCCAAAGCTCAAGGTTGCTGTACAAGAAGATAACAAAAACACAGCATCAAGCATTAGTAGGCTCTGCATCAAATAGAACATAAAGCCAAACTTAAATATTTTATATTTGTGGTTATCACATTAAAAATGACATTTAAAGGCCCACTGAAGTGCCTTGAAACGTGCAGCTTTGTATGATGATAGCCAATAGCGTTTAGTTTACCTCACAGACAGCACCATGGAAACGAATCTGAGCGCTGATATGTTGGATTCAATATTAACGTTAGAGGTGTGAATAAATTCTAGCCATTTCATTCTGAAAATGTAATAAAACTTGAGCGTTTGAGCAACCCGAACACACATATCCAACCCATATTGCTCCGTGACATGACAACGGTAGTGATGTCCGTTTCGTGAACGAATCATTCTTTTGAACTGGTTCTTTTTTTGTGAACTGGTCGAACCAGATTACCAAATCAAACTGAATCGTTCAAAACAGAGTCAGCGCTGATCCAGTTTTCTAAAGTTACTCGCTTTCGGATGTGCCTGACAGTCACTCCGACTCGAAGTAAACAATATCCAGGAGTATGTTACTACAGTAGCTTCTACGTAGCCACCATAGCTGCCATAGAGCGGCTGATGGCGCGGGCCGTCTCCTTGGTGGCACGGAGAGGTAAATCAGTGGCCTGGCGCAGTTTTTTTTAATGGCGTTGGACCCCACACCTTCACCCTCGTCCAGTGCTCATTGAGTTACGAGTTACAACCTCCCCGAGGTTCTCATACTGCGGGTATAGGGTTGTCGAGTCACCCAAAATCACCTGCTTTGATGCTGAGAACATCCAACTCCTCAGAGCTAGACAGTCCTAACATCCAGCCTTTACTCTGGGTGGAAGAAGCCGAAGAGCGGGCTTCTGTCTCCCGAGTTTGGGCGCAGGACTTAGCGGTTGAGAGCTGAGAAAGGGCCGAAGCCGTCTTAAACACTAGCCTCCACCAGCCTCGGCATCTGCGGGACCCAAACAGTCAGCACCTTCGAGACCTGACCATGCATGCTTCGCTCCCAAGCAGCTCACACAAAAGTTGTGTATCCCCGCCGTGATATAACATAGGGAGTAGGGTAGGGAGGAACACACTTTTTAAATCACTGCTCGCTTGTAATTTTTCTAATATTTGTATGGCCTAGGGGAAAAACAAACAGCAAATAAGACTTACACACATAGGCTATGTGGCGAGGGACGGCCGAGGGACGTGAGAGAACGGCGCGAGGCCGGTGGTGCGATTCCTAATGAGCAACACCTGTGAAGCACACCGGTCTCGCATCTCTCACGGAGGAGCGGAAGCATAAAGGAGGCGCGACGACGTTGATGATCGAGAGAGGAACAGGCCTGTGTTTTAGTTGCGTTTTGGTTTTTGTATTTTATTTTAGCCAGCAGTCGTCCGCGAGGGGCTGCTGGCAGTTATGTTTATTTTCGGTAGCCAGCAGTCGTCCGCGAGGGGCTGCTGGCGGTATTTTGGTTTGTTTGTTTTATTTTAAATAAAGTATGTTTGAATGTTCGCCGGTTCCCGCCTCCTTCTTCCCTGAACATTGCTACAGGCTACATTCACACTGTCAGTCCAAATCTGATTATTTGTGTATCCGATTGGAATCTGATCTAAAATTATCGATAACTGTTCAGATCCGATTTGTGTGTTCATGCAGCTCTTTTGTTTTCTGGAATATCTGCATTGGTTTCTATGGCAATGATGTTGCGTTGGTAGGCATACGCCAAAAACAACAAACGCAACATGGAGGGATTTGCAATACAGATGGTCGCTTATTTAAATTTTACAACATGGAAATGTTTAGCTGTGCACTGGACTATGCATCTTCTGAGGCAGCGGCAGTATGCACAGCTTCTCTGTCGTCTCTGCCGGTTACAAAATATGTCTCCGATATATTGTCATTTTCTGGAGCTGTCACGCTGAAGGCGTTCCCCAAAGTGTCGTCATACGACGCATCGTGCGAGTTCCCTCGAAAGGGAATTATTACAAAGACAGCATAGATTTCATTACTTTTTGAAAGTGAATTTGGTAAAATTCGGTTGTAAATAACCGAACTCTGTCCTTGTTGCGTAATAATTCATAATACAATTCTTTTGAGTCTTTTTAATGAATCAGTTGATGTGGTTCACAAAACTGGTCTGAATGATTCATTCACAAATTGATCTGATCTGGTTCTCGAGTTCGACCAGCTGACTCAATGATCCGGTCGGAGCTGTTTACAGCTCACTTGAGGGCAAGATTATCAGTGAATAACAATCATCATTTTAAGAGAGTTTCTGTTGATCCTTCTCTGAAGTTAATGATTAGCGACTACATAATTTTGCAAAAGCACGTCAGGACTCCAGATGTCGTATAAAGCTTCAGTCTAATGTGATGACTGCTGAAATCTGCTTTCCATGAAAAGAAGAAAGAAACAAAAATTAGAGGAAAAGGTGGTTCCGCTCATTTCTGTAGCTGAGATACATTTACATCAGTCCAGCATTAGGATGTTCAGACAAAGAGGCTTCTGATCCCATTCAAGTGCATCCAGAATTGTTGTTACTTTGTTTTAAATCTTCTCCAGATGTGCAAATGTGCTTTTTGGTAGGATTTTTCCATAAGAACCAATTAGATACAATAGAGAAGGTTTTTGCCTGTGGCCTGAACATTTTACCAAAAACAATGAAACATTGTAAATCGCTGCACATGGAACATGTCTATTTCATCTGAGATCATTTATAGGCATTTGAAACACTTAAAAAGAAAGTAAATGCAAATAATTTAAAGTAAATGCAAATTATTTAATTTAAATTAGCGAATGCAACACAGTTCTTGAACACTGTAATTGTATTGCATGCAATCAATTCAAGATTATAAAATAAATGGAAGTTCCAGTTGGATCAGTTTTGTTTGTCATAACCAGTATCGAGATCAACACCAACACAGTGTGTTTCCCGTACAAGGATGTATAACTGTAGCATTGTAACATGGTCGCACCATCGTTTAAACCGCATTGGTTTATAAATATATGACTGTCATTATTAATGTCACTCACAGGTGTTGGAGTAATACCATATGAAAATTGGATTAATTCAGCTAATTACTCAATTCAAGATCACAACTAAGTACAGAAAGCTGTTTTTTAATCACAAACTACATGTATACAACTTTAGTCCTGTATATATGGTTCAATCAGTCAACAGCGTTCTCTACAACATTTCTCTGAGATGCTGCTGTAACAAACATGGCATCCGATGACTATTTAAATATTTTTGTTCCCAGTTGTTTTGTTTTATTTGATGCTCGATTCATCTCAGGTTCCTTCTTACGTCATTACCCATTTATGGAATGCACACTCTTCAAAAACAGAGTTGATTAGGCCTATTGACACACTAAAATATATAGAAAGAAATTGATTTAAAATGTACTCCTTGTAGCTTGCTTATTGTGCTTGAGATGTTGAAGTCCTCATGTCATAGTAACAAGAAATACTTTTAACCAAAGGTCTAGAGCTGCCACACAAGTGAGCAACCCAGAAGTGACTTTATATATATATATATATATATATATATATATATATATATAAAGAATAAATTGGTAAGAAATAGTTCACCCAAAAAATAAAATGATCCCATAATTTACTCCCTCTAAAGCCATCTTAGGTGTCTATGACAATATATAAATATTATTGCTCATCCCAGAGTTTTAATGGCATTGAATAGAGCCAGAATTTTTTAAGCTAAAAAAAAGCACATCCATCTATCATAAAAGTAATCCATACGACCCCAGTGGGTTAATAAATGCCTTCTGAAGCAAACCGATGGGTTTTTGGAAGAAAAATATCCATATTTAAAACACTTGTAAACCATAATCTCAGCAACGGCTGTATGCACGTTCACAAGAGAGTCGAGTTCCGGTGGAAGGATGACCTCTGACCCGATGTAGGCCGATATAGGCTATATGACGTAGGCATAGTATAAGCTTAGGTGAGAATAGACGCCTCTCGCAAAAACCTAGGATGGCTTGAGGGTGAGTAAATAATGGGATCATTTTCATTTATCTGTGAACTATTCCTTTGATTTGGCTGAAAAGTTTACATCAATTTAATTAAGATCATTAATTTTTATGAATTTTTATTTTTTGATTGTGTGACCCTTTACCTGTGGTAAAATGAATGGCTTATAGCTTTATCAAGCAAAAGCCGCTTTTGCACATTTTGGTTTTGCATTAACAGTAGAGGTGGGCGATATATCGTTTAGACGATAATATCCAAATTGTTGTCTGGACGATATGCAAAATTGGGATATCGAATATTTCATAATTTGTACAATCCGACCCCCCAAACATGAAAAGAGCTGAAGGAAGTTAAAGAGAAAACAAATAACGCACAATAACCTTCTAAACAATTATATGTAGCGATTTTAATACTGTAGGGTTTTGTTTGACTGTATTTTATTTTATTTTTTGTACAAAATCACGATCGTTCCTCAATTGCACGAGAGTAAAGCTGCTACTAATTTGCAATATACAACAACGAAGTTCTTACCTCACCTGTGTGTTATGACGTTTCTTAGGTTGAAGCAACAATCCAAAATCGTAAAGAGTAAAGCCGATGTACGATTAATAAAATAGCTGCTAGAAAAGGCAAAATATGCGTTGTTTGCGGAAAAATGAAGTCTTAAGTTAAAACGTTTTTCTTAAATGTCTGTGGCGTCCTCAAGTGGCGAGCTTCGTGATTGCATCATTAGAAAATTGCGGAGTATAATGAGTCCAAAAGATGGAATACATTTTCCCAAGAGATCGGTTCGGTACGCATTACAAACCGAACCATTCTGGTGGTTGGACCATTTTTCCTGCCGACCAAAATCCGCGCTGGGGCCAGTCTATGGCTGGGGCGAACACCACAACGTTGCGCAACATCAAATGGCAAATGTAATGAAAGCGGAACGAAACTCATTGTTTTGTGCTTCACGGACCGTTTATCAGTTCGGACGAATGTCAGTGCAGCGAGAGCCGATCTTGATTAAGCGACACCGTTACTACATAAGAAATCCAGTAAACTAAGCATTTGAATTTGCCACTTAAGTAGGCTAATAACATCGCTGCGAGATCTAGTGAGAAGCATTACAATTACTCCGTTATTAACTGATCAAACAGCGCTTACGTGAAAACCAGGATAAACATTGTTCCATGAATGAACTAGTTATAGGTTTTAAGTCCACAGATCATTCACCATGGATTTAATATATTTTTACAGTCTATGGTAGTAACACTAACTTGTAACCATGGAAGTTTGGCAGAAATATTAAAATGCTTTCAAGTACGTCACACATCTTTTTCCAGGACTTCAAAACTCAAATGTTATTTAAATGTTATTTTTAATGTGATGACCAAAACATTATTTGTTCATCCTTCAAAGATTACCCCCATTTATAAAACTAAAAGTTTCAAGATGTAGGAAAACGCACACTTATTTAAAAATAATTTTTCTTTTAATAAATAGGAAATTTCTATGGTATTTCTTTAATTTTTGCTGTATCGAAAACGTACCGAACCGTGACACCACTGTATCGTATCAAACCGAACCGTGAATTTTGTGAACCGTTACATCCCTATTAAAAATATAAAAGAACAATAAAGACTTTATTGAATAATATATTATTATTATAAAAAGTTTAGGAGTCTTTAAATCAATAATGTCTCATATCTTTATGTACTAGTAATTCTATACAATAATAGGTCAAATGCAGCAAGTCAAAAGACCAACTGGACCTTCTTTGCCAGTTTACACACATTTCTTTGAAGGATTGCATAAAATATCGTCTGAATATCGATATTGAGATATTGAAAAAAAATATCGAGATATTCATTTTTGTCAATATCTCCCACCCCTAATTAACAGTGTGCTGTTTACTGTAAAATCATACAATAGCATCATGTTAACAATAGCATCAAACGGTAATTTACTGGTAATATTACAACTTCTCATCCCAGAAGATTGACAGAACTGATTTACCAGTATTTGTCATATTTTATTTTATTTAATGCTCAATAGACAGTATTTATAGGCTTTGAGTCTTTCTTTGTTTAGTACAACAAAACAAAAACAATCTAAATTCAGAAAAAATGTGGTTGTTCATCTTCATGTTTTTCTACTTTGAATATTTTACACCCTCAGAGATGAATATTAAAATTGTTCACTGCTGCTTTTGGTGGAGTATTGGATTGCTACGGTACATGACATATTGATGGCGTCACTTTACCTCAGAAATCATTTTTTTTGCCACGAAGAGACAGTTTAATGAGACAGGAACTGTTTTTACAAACCACCATCCAGCAGCCAAGGTGGGAATAAAGACTCATTGAAACCTCAATAGCAAGTGCCGCTCATTAAAGTGTTTGTAGCTTACATTCTACCTCCCTTCTCCTTGTTTGGAGTGTGGGACAGTTTCCATTTGCAGAGAGCTGTAATGATTTTTAATAGAGCGAGGTGAATGTTTGCAGAAATAAGGACTTTGGGAAGCAAAGCTTGGACAGGCAGCACCTTGGCAATGTTATGGTCTGACAGAAGTCTTGTGTGTCGTCAGCTCATAAAGCACTGTATAGTGTTTGAAAGCATTCCATCGCTTGGAGTTTGGTTCAGACATTAATGAGGGAATTTAAACAAGGAGACAGAGATGCAGTGCTACATTTTTAAAACTACCATGCTGCTTTTCTCACTGCTGAAATTTCATTTGGCGCATCCTGACTGTTGGCTGCTTTTCTCCATTTTTAAGCATTTAAGCATAAAAAAGAATGAATGATTTTTAAAATCATGAAAAAAAAATTATTGAAGCAAGTGTGTCCACATTTAAAAGTCTGTGTGTGTGTGTGTTATGCTTAAATATTGTATTATTCAATTCTAACTAATTACTAGTTCCTTATTAGCATGCATATTACTAGAATATTGACTGTTTATTAGTTCTTATAAAGCACATATTAATGTCTTATTCTGCTAACCATATTCTACATCCCTTAATCCTACCCAATACCTAAATGTAAAAAACTACCTTACTAACTATTAATAAACAAATTAGGAGTTTATTAAGGCAAAGTCGTAGTTAATAAATATTAATAGTGAAAATTGAACCCTAATCTAAAGTGTGTCCAAAATATTTAATATTTTTTCTATAACTATTATTAACTTAGGAACTAAAGAAAAATCATTGGTACTTAATGATATACAAAGCAATTTTGGGTTTTTACCACCTTATATCTGTTGTTTGATCCAACAAAAAGCAGTTGGTAACTATTTATTGTGTTAGCAATTATATTATAATCTCTATGTACCTCCTGCTATAACTAATCCAGATAAAACTGCTTTAAATATGCTGCCCCTTCAGACTGGAACTCTCTTCAAATGAAATTGAGGCTAAATCATTTGGTGTATTTTAGTCATTTTAAAACACGTATGCATGCACTAGAGAATGATTTAATGATTTGCAAATGCTTCTAAGGCTGTACTTTTAATGATATTTTATTGTGTTGTTGTTTGTTATATGTGTATTTGTATATTTGGGCCGTCTATCTTGGCCAGGACACTCCTGTAACAGTTATTTTTAATCTCAGTGAGGTTCTCTCGTTAAATAAAGGATACATGTATATTCATTTTAAAACAACAACTTTAAATTAAGTTCGCAATGGGAAAAAAAATAACTATACAGAATTACATTTCCAATGATAGAAACTACTTTTTTTTATCTTATTTTGTAATATTTTGAACTCAAATAATTTAAACCTCATGAACATATATTGACATTTCACCTTTTAAAAACCCAAATAAACTCCTAAACCTTTGTTCTATGTTTTGTTTTCGACATGGTGTTGAACATACTCCAACTTTGCTAAATATGGGAACTCTGTCCTGTAAATTCTATAGAAGTGAATCCACATTCTCAGCAGGGGTTGCTGGAATCTTGTTTGACTATCAGAGCAACTCTAAATCAACATAAGAGCACAGCGTTGGCCAAAGCCCAGCAAAAAAATCTATAACATACACCAACCAGGAGAAAAATAAACACAGACCTTTCTTTCCCCACAGAGACTAGCAATATCCTCATTGCATGAATTTACAGTTGTAGGAGAATTGGAATAAACAATTCTTACCTCAAAACATTTTATTGATGTATTGGTAACATAGCACTCATGTCTTACTCTCCTCCCATTGGCTTTTGCTGCTTTCTGTACTACCTGTTCATTGGGACTGCCATAATCCAGATTTTCAAAGATGGGCTGCATCCAGATTAATATACAGTGTAATAGACTATTTACTACAGGTTTGTACTTCGCTTATGATGGGAGAGCACATTTGATGTGTGTCTCAAAAGGCTACTATGATTTAGGATATTGTGTAACTTCAGAAAGACCAAAATCTTTTTAAACAATTGTAGTCTGTCTGTCTGTGGGCTTGCTAAGCATCGGTTTTGGCCTCTGCTCTTATCATTAGTGTGTGTTTCACTTTTCTGACCACAAACTCATTTTTTCAAATACAGTATCATATACAGAATAAAATCAACAGAACTCAGAAATCAATTTAGGCAAACAAATGTCATGCAGAATGGAGCACAGATGCTTTTAATGTTCTGGGATTTACAAAACATACATTTTATATTTGTTTTGCTCATGTACTCACATACACATTCTAGTGCTTTGATTCATGCATTTGAGAAAAGCAGAGAGAGTATAAAAGCAAATAAAATGAAAAATAATTCATAATAGAGTATTATTATGTTGCTCATGGGATAAACACACACAAATTCAATTATCAACATTTACCAGCATTGTAATACAGACATCTGCAAAAGGTTTTGGGTTGAAACAACCAGAACAAGCATTATCTCTTCCAAAGCTTTTCAATTGTTCTGCCAGTTTTTTGTTCTTTTACATTTTTTTATGTGGTTGACCAGAAATACCAGCATGAAAACATTTTAATTGTTTTAGCACTTTCCTAAAATAAAGTACATCGGTGTCAACATGATTTATTGTTTTACTGCATTGAAGGTAGTAATTCCATCCCATCCCATCAAAACTACTTATATTAATGAAAAAACAAACAAACAATAACTTGTCAATAAAAGTAGCTTATTTTAGTATCAAATCCCTGTTTAACCTTTTTGAAATTATGATTTCAGGCTGTCCCACCTTAGAGATCTTGACATTCTCAAGTATATTCAACACACAATGCATCATCGTTTTGACATAATCTGATATTCAACGTGTTGTTGTTGTTGTTGTTTTTTAATGATTTAACTGATGTATTTGTGCAACACAGTCACAGTATGTTTTTATAGCAGCTCATATAAAATGTAGCTTAACTTCCTTGAGGTAAACAATAAACATTTTCTGAGAGTTAAACACCTCTCACTAACCATTTGTTGAAAAAAGACAAACAAAATTATTTTTTTGTTTACTAATTACTAATTAATTACTATTTTTTAAGAGTTTCAGGCCTTATATTGTGCCTTATTCATGGAAAGTGCATTTTATATCCCAGAATGAAATTATTATTCTAACGCAATTTAACCAAATAAACAAATGACGTTGGTCGCGCCATTTTTTGTTTTCTTGGAAACTGTTTTTTTTCCTCAGTGTAAATCATCACTTCAGTGTTCTCTAATACACCATGATCTTAACTTCTGCCATTTGGAATTATAGTTTGGTGATTATCAGATATCAGTCTTGCCTAATCTGAAGCGGGCTATCAAAGCGCTGCTGATTCTCATCTGTTTTCCTTGCTGAAAAAAGGAAAACTCAGACAATGGGCTGCTTTGTACCATCCTGGAAGGGCTATAACAGAGCTTCCTGTTTAACTCAAATAGACCCATGAGAGAGATCTGTGAAACTGTTTGTGTAGTTCAGACAGACCTAGCAAACACAGGCAGGAGACACAATATTCACCACGTCTGAAACCACACCAGATATTGCAATGTGGTGATAAACACTGAGCAGTGCTCCTTTGTTCGTCTAATGAGAAAACTTTTCCCATTATAAATAGTTTAGCATGGCGTATGCCCAGAAGAGGATGGCTCTGTGAGTGAAGAGTATTGTTTGGTGTTGGATTCAAAGTGACTATGGGCAGACATGGCGCTAGTTCACCAAAATAATTAATTCATTGTTTACTCACCCTTGTGTCTTTTTAAATCTACTTTGACTGACTTTTTTCCGCAGAGCACAAACGAAATGTATATGATGCTCTTTTTAATACAATGAAAGCAGGCAGGACCAAGGGCTGACAAAAAGCATCTTAAAAGCACCATTATAGTAGTCCATACAACCTTCTCATGAAATCTTTCTCATGATGTGATACAGAGTTGCTTCCCTTACTTTAACATTTTCTTTTTCATTTTGACTCTTTCTGCTCAGTCATCAACCAGGATGGCCAGCCACTCATTGAAGGGAAGCTGAAGGAGAAACAGGTACGCTGGAAGTTCATCAAAAGGTGGAAAACACGTTATTTCACGCTTGCCGGCAACCAGCTTCTTTTCAGAAGAGGAAAATCAGTAAGTGTCCCATTCACAAGACATCAGATTGTATCATTTATGCATTTCTTACCATCAAGATTCTCTAAAAGGAACTGATCATACAAAAATGACAATTTTGATATGATCCTATCGTCCGACGTATTTTGTTTCTTCTGTGGAACACAAAATAAGATGTTGGGCAGCTTCCATAAAAGGAAAGCTGATGATTTATACTGTCATGCTTAAAGGACAAAAGATCACAAACATAGTCCACACAATTTTTGCGGTATGTTCCAGATCTTCAAAAGTCAAATGATAACCCTGTGTGAGAACCAAGGCAAAACTTGGTTACACTTTATTTCGATAGTCACTTTAGACATTCTACTAACTATAAGTAACTTTTCAACTACATGTCAACTAACTGTCATTAGAGTATTAGTAGGCTGTAGTAGACTGTCAGTAGACTGTTAGGTTAGCGTTAGGTAGGTGCAACTTAGTTAGTTGAATGTCTAAAGTGGACTATCGTAATAAACTGTTACCCAAAATTTAAGTTTTTGTTTCCGTTTCTTCTCGTGTCATGTGACTGACCACAAAGCAGCAAATTTGAAAAACATTACAACAACTAAAAGCAATGCCAATTAACTCTGTCCCCGCCTTGACGGAAATTTCCATAATTTATGAGAAAATGCTTCCGGCTTTCCGTGTTTTCACTATTATATGCTAGGGGGCACTATTACGCATCTTCTGAAAGAGTACTGAATATCCTGATCAAAACTCGTGAGAAGAAGCAGAAACAAGCGATAACATATGTAAGCAGATGCATATGTAAACTAATGCGACCACATTTAACAGCATATAAATCAAAACTGCCTAAAGTTACTGAATGAAATGTTGATCCAGGACGAGGTAGGCTATAGGACTGTGCAAGCTTTGGGGGTGTTGATGAACTCGATCTACTCCATCTATGTTTTGATAATCATTCTAAATGCGATCCGGGATAGTCTTTGCCAAAAATGTGATTTTCTCAGCTTTTTGCACCAAATATTTTTTTATGAAACTTACCCACATTCAAGTGAAGTCAAGCTAGAATAAAAAGTTTATTTTTTGTGTTTGTTTGTTTGTTTAAAGGGCCCCTATTATGGATTTTTGAAAATGACCTTTCATGTAATGTGTAACATAGCTCTAAGTGAATGAAGACATCCTGCAAAGTTCTAAATCTGAAAGTGCACCTTATATAAAGTTATTGTCTTTCAAAAGTAAGAGTCGAATCTGAGTCAATGAAATGAATCGTTTTTCAAATGAGTCATAAGCCGTTTCATTGTGACGTCAAGACGAAACATTAGCATATTACCCGCCCACTTATTGCGCAGACACCAGGGAAAACTTGAACCCTCAAACCGATGATTCCTGTGGACACTGGATAGCATCATGTCGAGAAGATGCTGTGCTCTACAAGTGAAGGTAAAGCCCATTTTTTTTCACTGCCCAAGGACGAGCTTGTGAAGATGATCAAGATTTGTTTTACCAATGTTTGTTACATCATTCATTCACATTAGAGCTTGGCTAATGTATGCACTGTTTCCACATGTTCACCACAATAAAGTAAAATAATCGGCTTGTTGATGGACATGCACTTTTTAATGCTGATGGTAAGGAATTACAGTTGCAACATCTCATAATGTACCTCAAACTGAGTAGTGTATCACTGAGAAATGCCCTGCTCGAGTCGTCCTTGTGATGGAGGTTCGGGTTGAATAACTAGTTCTTCCAATGTTTCATCATCGGACTCGCACTCGGATTGAAATAGTAAAATCTACGTCATTGTTCGTTACTGTGTTTAGTTTACGGTGTAGGAAGCCTCAGGACAAGTAGAGCTTACGTTATTATGGCAATGGGCGTTTTTGTTTTCGATACGCGCTGTAGACCCATCACAACGGACTGAGCTGTCTGGCCAATAAGAGTAGAGTAGCTCGCGGAAAGATGGGATTTAGAGAGATTGATTCATCTGACGAGTTGTTTGAGAATCATTGAAAATGTGGTGATGTGCAAATGTATATTATGAGAAAATGAAATGCATGTAAACCTGTTGTAGGAGACCCCAAAACAACATTTGGAAACTTTAAAATAGCATAATAGGGGCACTTTAAAATCAGGTGTGACCTAAATTAGTTGTGACCTAAATTTCTGTTTCTCACACAAAGCCATTGTTCTGCTTCAAAAGTCTTAGAATATCTGGATTAAGTTGCATGGACTACTAAACGTGAACATGATCAACAGTGTTCCTGAACAACCATCTATATCGAGCTATTCTGTAATCTAGCAACTAAAAGCTATTTTAAATGGCTCATTTTTGGAGCCATTGGCTACCAAGTATTTTATTACTCTAGAGCCCTGCTTTCTGGTAGATGATCATTATATTTTAAAGACCCATGACTTCATCTTGAGATTCACCAAAGCCTTTCCTGAAGGGAATTACATTAATTAAATAAAACTAAAATGGTTTTTCAGAATCTCACTATTGCATTTAAACAAAGCAAAGACCCAATTTACTATGTGTCCATGTAACCTGGAGCCATACTTAAGATTGTGCAAAGGAGAATTCATAACCAAAGCCATAACAAACAGAGACTACAAAGCTAAGATTAGTAAAAAGCCAGCAAAAGCTTTTTAGTAAAAACAAATTCATTTTGTCAGAGCTGTAAGCACATTAAATCTTGATTCATTGTAAATTTTACTCTGGAAAAGTGGGATGCATTGCTACAGTCATTTCATTTTGCAAAGTCTTGACAAATCTTTGGTTTATTAGGCATGGCACAAATGCTTTCAATATGATTTTGAGGAACATTTGGCCTCTTGTCACAGTATCTTGTTTTTATTATGCCTTAAATTTGCTTGCAATTCTGCTGTTTTTCTTTCATTTTAATGGTGCTCATTCTAATCCATGTACACAAACAACAATAAGGTTATTGTTTGGCAAACTTTGTGCAGCGACTCTTAAAAAATTGTTGTGGGACAGGAAGAAAAATAGAGCAGGGGAATTGGGACTATACATGCTGTGAGCCTCCAACCAAGATAGAGTCTTATCTAAATGGCCCAGAATTTGTGAAAAAGATGTGTGCTAAACTGTATTGGATGTGCAGATAAAATAATATTAATGAAATAAAAGGCCACTTAAGTGTACCTAAAGAGAGTGCAACACACTCACACACACTTATAACACTTTGTAATAATGTCAAATAAAAAGTTTTACTTTAAAAACACATATTAAGAACATGTTTTTTTCATTCTGAATGAAATTAAATTATGTCGTGGCTGTAATGTGAGTGGCTATCAAGGCACATGTGATCCAAGTTAGCCGTTACGCTTTTTCCAATGGTAGAGCCACAGACTCTCATATCACCCACTAATAAGACCATCTCAGGCTCCATGAACTGAGCTGAGTGTGTCAGATAAGAGAGACATACAACATGTTTAGAGCGGTGGGTCCCCAGGACCAGGATTGAAAAACCACTGACATGGACCACTGGCTGTGTTCCATTCAAACCTATCTGAACATTAGAGTGTAAAGAATTAGCTCTGATTGATGGCACTTTTTCCCTCTTGTACTCACAGAAGGACGAGCTGGACGACAGCACAATTGAACTTAGCAAAGTTCAAAGCGTTAAAGTGGTTGCAAAGAAGAGGCGCGACCGCGGGCTGCCCAGAGCCTTCGAGATCTTCACCGACAGCAAAACCTATGTGCTGAAAGCTCAAGATGAGAAGCATGCGGAAGAATGGCTGCAGTGCATCAATGTGGCTGTGGCCCAGGCCAAAGAACGTGAGAACCGCGAGGCCACCACATACCTGTGACGCCTGTTCTGCCGAGGATGCTGTCATACAAACTGGCATATCAAGCCACATGGTTACGTCTTATTGCTACGTTATCTCATTACAATGGTTTAACAACATCAACGACAAAGGCCTTGTCTCAAAAGCCACCTTCAGCTGTTGCAGCCATCCTCCACCTAAATTCTTGCAATAGTAGGTCACAGAGACCGCCGGTTAGTACTTCGTAGGGTGGGCTTGGCAATGGGCGTTAAGGGCTTTCTGAATCATGAAATGATCAATGGGTCTTCTCGGACAAACGAAAGGAAAGGGCACAGGGCTAGAAGTCAACAACATGTGCGTCATTTGGGGCATGACCAAAGAAAAGTGTGACATCCAATGAAGCTGAGAAACATTTGTTCCACACTTCGCACTGACAGTCGTTGTGCGAGTCATATTATATGTTTTAAGAAACAAAAATTATGATTTATTAAATCTTTGTCTTCCAGAAAAGTATAGAATAGTCAGAGTCAGGTATCACTTACACTTAGGGTTGTTGTGGTAAACATGTTAACGCATACAATAAATAAGTTTAACACTGTTAATTGTTGAACCCTAGAATGCATAACCCTAAAAATCTACACGAATGCATAAAGGGCATCAAAGTGATTCGAAATGGAATTAATGGTTTTCTTTAGAAAATGAGGTGTCCTATTAATAAAATAATTGATGCACACGTTTTAATATATCAAACATGTTTATTTGTCCACATTCCTTGTTTATATGCATTACAAAAGATGGAATTTATAATTTTCAAAATGCACTTGTACTCTTTCTAAACACACTTAACTCAAATTTAGATCTGCTTTAGAGTATATTCAAGTTTGAATCTTTACTCCCCACATTTCTCACAGACCATTTGAAAATGATCTTTGCATGGGGAGACAGAACATTTCACATAACACTTGCACCTTTCTACTTTTGGGTAGAGTTTGCACCTCTTTCTTTGTTTGGGCCTTTAGCTATCCTTTACTGTGCCCTTTCTCTACTCATCTACTGCATCTAAAATCACATACTGAGTGGGTTCTACATTTGAGAACTTCATTACTGTTAAAAAAGTATGCATGTGTATAGTCTGAATAAAGTATCATCAAGTTTGAATGTGTGTAGTATGAGTGCAATCTGAATGTACTACGTCCGCCGCCATGCTAGCTTTGTCATGTGAGCTATGTGTTGTTTTCCTGCCATTCATGACTTCTCTCCCATGACCTATGCATAGTAAAGTGTCCATTGGATGTGAACTTCAGAATCATGGCAGAAGAACTAGGTCATCCGGGTACTTATTTGGCCTATTGTTTTAGGAATACTGTGAATTCAGACATACTACACATTTCACATAATGCTTTTCACCTGCTATACAGAGATATGAATATTCGTACACAGGGTTGGTGTGTGAGGCAAATTCTTGGTTCAAAAAAGTAACAACAGATTTTTAAGTAATCCCTAAAGTTTAAAGAAAATAAATATTAGGTATCCAAAAATACTGTGTTGATTCTAAATTCCATTGGAAATGTATACGGGCCAAAATGACCCCCTTTATGCATTCTTGGGGTAATGATACAAAAAAAAAAAAACATCCTATGACCAAGAAATGTGAAAATGACATTGATGAGGATCAGAAACAAACATTTTTGAAGGATTAATGAAATATTCATGGATTCATGGATAAATATTTAAAAAATCACAGCATGCTGAGTCAATTTGACCCCCTTTATGCACCATTACCACATTTATTCAATTTAATGTTATATACTATGTTTGGTGTCATTTTCCTTTTTGAGAAATATAAAATCTGTATTTTTTTATGCAAGTGAGACGAGAAACATTTATGACATGAGCAGCATCCACATAAATGTATTCTTGTTTTGTTCTTTCCTTTAAAAGGAACTGAATGCGTTAACATGTTAATTACAACTATGTGCCGAAATTATTATTTTTACCAAAACACCGAAACCAAAATGAACGTTTTCGTGACATTTGCTCAAGCAAATGAATAATGAAGAAAACAAGTTAAGTAAAAATATAATGAATATGTAATATAGTGCATATTTAATAAAACATTTTCTAGCTGTCTATCAAGCTCTGAACAATGAATAGCGTTCCGGTGGTAAATGTAGCAATATGTGGCATTGTTTACAAGCTGTTTTATTGACATCTTTCTGAATTTTGTTATGAAACTGACAGCATTTGAAAGCTCAGATTTTGTTTCATATCAAAAGTACCGTAACAAAGCACCAGGCTTTGTTATGCATAATCGCATTAATAATCGCTTACTGCGATTATTGGATGGTAGGTGTGGTTGGATGGTAAAAATTATTTTTAATGAAGTTTGTTCACGCATTAACTGAAAACAGCATAGACCAAAAGATCTCAGTTCAATAAAAAAGAAGATGAATTAAAAACGGGAAATCGATAAAGCCAGCCCATCCCTTGCATATTCACAGCTGATGTTTACTTGTATCTTATCAGCCATTGGAGAATCGCTAATTAATCGTCACCTTTTCGGTTGCCGAAATTTTGCTGCATCACTGACTACAACTAAATACAACCATAAATGGTTTAATTGATTGACAGCCCTACTTACAGTAAGCATGAAGTCTTCAAAATCTTGAATATTACTGCCAGCTCTTCTGTGCTCCTAGAATCCAGCAATGCCCATCTTGACAGTAATAATATTATTCTGCATTAACCACTCAGTTGACAAACCATGTGGACGGTTACAACATACAGCAATAAAATAATTAAGTTTGTTTTTACCAAAAAAGGACCAAAAGTATCAAGAAGTGCCTCTAATAATAAAGCATTCACCGCTGGGGATACAAATGTATAAATGGAGTGGCAAAACAGATCTTTGTACACAGTGTTCTTTGGCCACAGGATCTTGTGTGTCAGTAATGTTGATCAATGTCTTCTTGAATAACACAGAGGACCTCTGCAAAGTTCGAGGGAACCGCATAACAATGTCGGTGAAAAATTCGTTCCACTGGTATCTGTTTCCGTGCTGGGTTTTGTGTGCTAATGTGGGCTTTTATATCTCCAGGCTTGTTTGCTGGCAAAATTTTGTCCCTTTTTCTCTACAATTTTTATCTATGGATGAATACTAATTATGTTGTACAGTAATAGTGATTCAAATACAAGTCTTTTATTTATTTATAGTAATAACTATTGTTTTTGTCCAAAGGCAAATTAGTGGTAAATGAGTGACATCGGGTATCTTACATTGTATTCTGTGATATTTGATCGAATGGTTTGGCTCTATTAGGTTTAGATTCAGATTCAAATCAATCAAAGTGTAATAATTTTTCTGCTTCAGTGAGGGTGTAGTTTCTGCATTTAAAAAAAAATATATATATATTATCTCAACACACTAATCATTTTTTTAAAATGCAGTGGAGGGAATTTATAAACAAGTTTCCCTATCGGTCAGTCACTATGACGTAGGTCATGACTGACCAATAGGAATCTTGCTAGAGAGGCCAATCTACTTCGAGTGAAACTAAACAAGCCAATATACATTGGCGTGCAATCATTTGCATCAGCTGCGCGGCCTCGGAGCGCGGGTATATAACGAGCAGCTGCTGCGATTGCACTTCAGCTTTTTGCTTCGGAGCCAAATACTTCGATGCTGTCTTCAAGAGTGAATCTGAAAGCCTTCTACAGCGGACCTCTTCACTTTGGTGCGGGCGTGACGGCACAGCAGTGCAAGCGGTCTTTCTCTCTCTCTCCTTTTTTTGTTTTCATTCATTTTGAGCAGAGCAAAAAAAGCTGTTATAACAGCTGGTAAGGTGTGCCTACCAGAGAGCTCAAAGGCTGTTTTTACAGCTGGTAACTGCCAGTGAGAGAGAGACAGCGCACAGACAGGTGCACATTCCTGTCTGTCTTTGCGGTGACTGTTCCCCTGCGTGCCTCAGCACCTGTGAGAGCAGTCCCTAAAAGAGCTTACACAGATAGTTCGCGTCTTTTTCAAGATGACGTTCTATCTGTGTGTTTCTGGATGTGGTCATTACCTGGGGTCACGGGATAGTCACGATCGCTGCCTTGTGTGTCAGGGCCTCGAACACGCTGAGGCAGCATTCGTGGATGAGTCATGTACCCATTGTGGAAGGACGACCATCTCGGAGCTGCGGTAGAGACTCTCGTTCTTGCAAAGGGGTGGAGTCCCCGTGCCTCTGCCTCGTTCCAACCCTCCCCGGAGGGTTGCTTCAGGTAGTGACACGGGAGACTTGAGGATCACGGTGAGCGTGCTTCCTTCAGGGAAACAACCCCCTAGGAACCCTCATCCCTCTCAAGCTCCGCAGCCAGTAGAGTTACCAACTGAACGTGCTGGACCATCCTCGAGGTGTGTACCAGTCATTTCCTTTGGTGCTCCCCGCGACGATCAGATGTCGATTGCTGCATCGGAGGGTGGGTCAGAAGTCTCTGCGGACGACGGCTCGGAGCCGCTGCCTCCTTCGGGTGTTCCAGCGGTGCCCGAGTCGGACCCAGAGATGATGGCCATCCTTTTCCGGGGCGCCAACAGAATCGGGCTCGTATGGAACCCTCCACCTAGATGATTGGTATCTCGGGGTGGTGCACGCTGGTTTTCAGAAACCCACCCCAGTGCCCTTCTTCCCGGAGGTGCATGAGGAGCTCACGGGGACGTGGACGGCACCTTTCACAGCCAGAAACCGTTCTGGTGGCTCCTCCTCCCTCACCACCATTGATGGCGGGGCAGCTAAGGGATACACGCGTATCCCTCCAGTGGAGCGGGCCGTTGCAATGCAACTGTGCCCTAACTCCACTTGGTGCGTAGAACCGTGTCTTCCTTCGCGGGCCTGTAAGTACTCGTCAGACTTAACCGGCAAGGCTTACAAGGCCTGTGGGGAAGCTGCCTCTGCCTTGCACGCTATGGCGTTGCTGCAGGTCCATCAGGCCAAGGCACTGAAGGACCTGCACGAGGGTGGTCATGATCCACAAGTTCTCCAGGAACTTCGTGCTGTAACGGACCTCGCGCTTCGTGCGACGAAGGTTACCGCATGGTCAGTGGGTCGTGCAATGTCCACACTAGTGGTCCAGGAATGCCATCTCTGGCTGTGTCTGGCCGACATGCGGGAGACCAACAAGCTCCGGTTCCACAACTCCCCCGTGTCCCAGACCGGCCTCTTCGGCGACGCGTCCTGCAGTTCTCGGCTGTACAGAAGCAGACTGAGGCCATCAGACAGTTGCTGCCTCCCCCCCACCGCCCGCGGCTCCTCAGTCTGCTCGTCACCGGGAGCGTCCTCCTGCGTCTGCCCCTGCTCCTGCGCCGCAGCAGCAGCCTCCATCTAAACGGCGTCCGGGAGCAAGTCGCAGGCAGGCCGCCCCGCCCATCCAGGCACCCGCAAAGAAGGGCGGCAAAATGAGATGCAAGCAGCCCTAGGACGGGCGACCCAGAGATGGAAGACTGCATCGCTCCCTCCCCCGGAAGAGGGCCGGGTTTGAAAATCTTCTGTTTCGTTTTATTTTTGTTCTGCCATTGGCCCCAAAACCAGAGGTACCCACATTTTCAATAAAAGAGCAGTTTCTTGCACCTATGGGTCTGAAGATGGCCCGGAGAGCAGTGGGGGAAGAGAATCCTCTCCACTCTCATCCGCCTCTTCTATTGCCAGCGGGCAGCAGAGTGCGGTCTGAGAACGCCAAGCCGTCTCCTGCACCTCCTGCCCCGTGGAACCAGGTAAGTTTTGCACAGCACACTCAGACACCGCTACGGGCCGCCTCCCAGAGAGAGCCTCCCGAGCCATGTCCCCGTGTTCCACCTAACTGCCCGCTTGTACGGTCTTTGAGAGCCTGGTTAGCGCTCCCCAAGCCATCTCGCTGGCTCATTCGGACCATCAGGCTCGGCTATGCGATTCACTTTGCCCGGCGTCCCCCCAAGTTTCGGGCCATCCACTCCACTACAGTGAGAGCAGCCGATGCCCATGTCTTGCGTGCGGAGATCGCAGTCCTACTGTCGAAGGACGCGATAGAGCCGGTCTCTTCAGCCGATATAAGGGCAGGGCACTACAGTCCCTACTTCATTGTACCCAAGAAAGGTGGTGGGTTATGACCGATCTTGGACCTGCGAGTTTTGAATCAAGGCCTCAAGCTACCGTTCAAAATGCTCACGCAGAGACGCATTTTCGGATGCATCCGTCCCCGAGATTGGTTTGCAGCGATCGACCTGAAGGACGCGTACTGTCATATCTCGATTCTTCCTCGACACAGGCCGTTTCTGTGCTTTGCGTTCGAGGGTCGAGCATATCAGTACAAAGTCCTACCCTTCGGGCTGTCCCTGTCCCCCCGTGTCTTCATGAAAGTCACGGAGGGGGCCCTTGTTCCCATGAGAGAACAGGGCGTTCGCATCCTCAGCTATCTTGACGACTGGCTCATACTAGCACACTCTCGAGATCAACTATGCGAACACAGGGACTTCGTGCTCAGGCACCTCAGCCAGTTGGGTCTTCAGGTCAACTGAGAAAAGAGCAAACTCTCCCCAGTGCAGAGGATCTCTTTTCTTGGTATGGAGTTGGATTCGGTCGCACAGAGAGCGCACCTCACAGAGCAGCGCGCTCAGTCGGTGCTGAACTGCTTGAACACATTCAAAGGCAGGATGGCGGTCCCACTGAAATTCTTTCAGAGGCTCCTGGGGCATATGGCAGTGGCAGCAGCAGTAACCCTGCTCGGCCTGCTTCATATGAGACCGCTTCAGCTCTGGCTTCACGGCCGAGTCCCAAGATAGGCGTGGCATCACGGCACTCACCGGGTGGCAAACACACCGGCGTGCCGCCAGACCTTCAGCCCGTGGTCAGATCCCTCGTTCCTGTGGGCAGGAGTCCCTTTGGAACAGGTATCCAGGCATGCTGTGGTATTCACAGATGCCTCTGCCACCGGCTGGGGTGCCACGTACAACAGGCATGCAGTGTCAGGGGTGTGGACGGACCCCCAACTGCATTGGCACATCAATTGCCTCGAGTTGCTAGCAGTACATCTCACTCTAAGACGCTTGAAAAGGCCGCTACAGGGCAGGGACGTGCTGGTCCATATGGACAACACTGTGACCGTTGCGTACATCAACCGACAAGGTGGTCTACGCTCCCATCGCATGTCGTAACTCGCCCGCCATCTCCTCCTCTGGAGTCAGAAGCATCTGAGGTCGCTTCGAGCCATGTATGTCCCCGGCATGCTCAACCATGTGGCCGACGAGCTATCACGAGCTGTGCTTCCGAGAGAATGGCGACTCCACCCCCAGGCGGTTCAGCTGATCTGGAGAAGAGTTCGGGGAGGCTCAGGTAGACCTGTTTGCCTCCTCAGAGACCTCCCACTGCCAGCTGTTTTACTCCCTGACGGAGGGAACACTCGGCACGGACGCACTGGCACACAGCTGGCCCTGGAGCCTCCGCAAATATGCATTTCCCCAGTGAGCCTACTTGCACAGACACTGTGCAAAGTCAGGGAGGATGAGGAGCAGGTCCTTCTGGTGGCTCCCTATTAGCCCACCAGAACTTAGATCCCAGAACTCATGTCCTTGTGACAGTCCCTCCCTGGCCCATTCCTCTGAGGAAGGATCTTCTGACTCAGAGACGGGGCACCCTATGGCGAGGCCGCGCAGCTGATGCAAATGATTGCACGCCAATGTGTATTGGTTTGTTTATTTCCACTCAAAGTAGATTGGCCTCTCTAGCGAGATTCCTATTAGTCAGTCATGACCTACGTCTCCGTTCCCTCCCTCAGGGAACAAGGGTTACCATATGTAACCGAGACGTTTTTGGCAAGTGTTATTTTGGTGCCCGGTTTAATAAAGGAATTAAATTAGGTAATAGCTCAAACATACCCACAAAGTTTGTGCTGAATACAATCTGCATGGTGCAATGCCCCACTGCGCAGTTAGATTCTGACTGCTGGGTTGTGGATTATCTATAATAAACCTAATTTACTTTGAATGGGGTGGTTTTGTGTATAGAATAATGACAAAGACATAACTGAAATATTCACATCGCAGCATTTAGGTTAAACTGGAAAAAGATGCATACCATGCATTGTGAAATAGCTCCTTATTTTTCCAGCCATGTCTCATTATTTAAACGTATTAGTACGTAACATTAACGTAGCATTTTTGTACATTTGCATAGATGCTGAAATATGGACATGGATACAATATATATACACTCACCTAAAGGATTATTAGGAACACCATACTAATACTGTGTTTGACCCCCTTTCGCCTTCAGAACTGCCTTAATTCTACGTGGCATTGATTGAACCAGGTGCTGAAAGCATTCTTTAGAAATGTTGGCCCATATTGATAGGATAGCATCTTGCAGTTGATGGAGATTTGTGGGATGCACATCCAGGGCACGAATCTCCCGTTCCACCACATCCCAAAGATGCTCTATTGGGTTGAGATCTGGTGACTGTGGGGGTCATTTTAGTACAGTGAACTCATTGTCATGTTCAAGAAACCAATTTGAAATGATTCAAGCTTTGTGACATGGTGCATTATCCTGCTGGAAGTAGCCATCAGAGGATGGGTACATAGTGGCCATAAAGGGATGGACATGGTCAGAAACAATGCTCAGGTAGGCCGTGGCATTTAAACGATGCCCAATTGGCACTAAGGGGCCTAAAGTGTGCCAAGAAAACATCCCCCACAACATTACACCATCACCACCAGCCTGTACAGTGGTAACAAGGCATGATGGATCCATTCTGTTTACGCCAAATTCTGACTCTACCATCTGAATGTCTCAACAGAAATCGAGACTCATCAGACCAGGCAACATTTTTCCAGTCTTCAACTGTCCAATTTTGGTGAGCTCTTGCAAATTGTAGCCTCTTTTTCCTATTTGTAGTGGAGATGAGTGGTCCCCGTTGGGGTCTTCTGCTGTTGTAGCCCATCCGCCTCAAGGTTGTGCGTGTTGTGGCTTCACAAATGCTTTGCTGCATACCTCGGTTGTAACGAGTTATTTCAGTCAAAGTTGCTCTTCTATCAGCTTGAATCAGTCGGCCCATTCTCCTCTGACCTCTAGCATCAACAAGGCATTTTCGCCCACAGGACTGCTGCATACTGTATGTTTTTCCCTTTTCACACCATTCTTTGTAAACCCTAGAAATGGTTGTGCGTGAAAATCCCAGTAACTGACAACACGCACAACACGCACAACCTTGAGGCGGATGGGCTACAACAGCAGAAGACCCCACCGGGTACCACTCATCTCCACTACAAATAGGAAAAAGAGGCTACAATTTGCAATTTGGCTACTTCCAGCAGGATAATGCACCATGTCACAAAGCTCGAATCATTTCAAAATGGTTTCTTGAACATGACAATGAGTTCACTGTACTAAAATGGCCCCCACAGTCACCAGATCTCAACCCAATAGAGCATCTTTGGGATGTGGTGGAACGGGAGCTTCGTGCCCTGGATGTGAATCCCACAAATCTCCATCAACTGCAAGATGCTATCCTGTCAATATGGGCCAACATTTCTAAAGAATGCATTCAGCACCTTGTTGAAACAATGCCACGTAGAATTAAGGCAGTTCTGAAGGCGAAAGGGGGTCAAACACAGTATTAGTATGGTGTTCCTAATAATCCTTTAGGTGAGTGTATACATACATATATATATATATATATATATATATATATATTGACAACGTAAACATTATTACGTATTTACAGCTAAAGAAATATCATAAAGATATTTGTATAGTTGCATTTTTACAGATACATTTTATAGATACATTTAAGATCCCTTATCCCTAACTGTTCCCCCTAACCCAAAACATAACCATTTTACAGAGAATATTAAAAGAATATATAAAACGTAATGGACACAAATATGTAGGCCTACAATGACAATTTAGTAACAATATTGAATAAAAAGTACATTTTGAGCAGTTATTCCCACTCCTACCTCTAAACCTAACAATAACCATTTCTTAAAAATATGTAAAGTTATAAAGAAAAACATAACAGACAGATAAGTGTAATTGCAATAATTTATTTATTGCAAAAGTGTAAGACAAAGTCATTTACTCTGTGATAAACTGACCAATATAATTTTTCATATGGGCCTTTTCTCAATTTTTTTATTTTATTTGTATACATTTTTTTGGCGGCTGTGTGAAAATTTCAGCTCATGAATATTTAATGAGGCATGAATTGAGGCTTTTTTATGATTGGTTGTCTGTTCATAATGTTGCTAAACAGCATTTCAATGTGTCACACTAAATATAGCAAAAGTGTTTCTTAACCCAGGGTTAAATGTAGCTTTAACCCAGGGCTAAAAAGATGTTAACTCAAAGTTTAGCGTGGCATGAAAAGCCCTGTTGTAGTTGCAATTTTCAGCATCCAAAAACACAGATGTTTCTTGTTTTCTTGTCACAGTGTTGAGTTACTCTGTTTGTTTACTTGAGTTGACAACATAATCCAGTCAGGATGCATGTCAACATCTTGTAACGTTTATTTAGATTTCACACCCCTAAACAGATGAGTTTTCAGCTCAGCAAGGTGCTTCAATGCCCCAGGATGTGTGAAGATCCAAACTGTCTTATGAGACACACATTTTCATCTCCATAGTTTGTTACAAAGTCATTTACCAACTATCAACTTTCTTCCGGTCATCTGATAAGACCACTCTGATAAGGTCTCTGAGCCAAAATCATATTTATTTTGAAACAAAATTGGTTTACTTTTGGTTCATCTGATTTTAAATGAACTTCCAGGCAGCTGTATAAATATCTGTCCAATTACACGCTAAATGAAGGTGTGCATATGTGCACATGACCTCTGTGACCTGAGCAAGGCTTTTGTTTGTGTTGTTTCTCTTGAGGGACGAATGTCTATTTTCTCTGTATTGAATGCTGTACTATATGTTCTCTATTTTAAAATAATGGAATGTACAATGATGGAACTACTGACTGCAAGCTCCAATGTTTCAAAGACAGTGTTATATATATGTATTTGTATTAGTCAACCTAAAATTTACCTTAATTACTCTCTTAAAATTTGTTCTTGTTGTGAAAGACTTCTTTATTCCAAAGAATTTTGATATCCAATTAGCTATGTGAGCTAATGGATAATGTTAGTAGCCATATCTATTTAAGCATTGCCTTGTCAAACACAATTCACATTCTGACTTCATTCTGTTATGAAACACCCACTTTTCCTGATCATGATTCCCTGTAGATAAAATCAAATCCACACTGAAATCTGTCAAATCCTCCTTGACTTTTAGAATTTTAGTAATGATTGTGAACATGAAGAGCACACTGGTAAAATCAAATGTATTTGTTAGTTATTGTAATTCATGTTTTAATCCATTTGGTTACACTTTATTTCAATGGTCCACTTTAGACATTCTAATAACTACAAGTAACTTGTCAACTACATGTCAACTAACTCTTATTAGAGTATTATTAGACTGTAGACTGTTAGTAGAGACCGTTAGATTAGGCTTAAGGGTAGTAGAATAAATTGACGTACTTACAAAGTTACTTATAATCAGTGGGATGTCTGTTGGGGAGCATCAAAATAAAGAATTAGCAGATATTAAGCAGACAGTTTACTTATACTCTAATAAGAGATGGTTTACATGTAGTTGCAAAATTGTCATTAGAATGTCTAAGGTGGACAATCAAAACAGTGTCACCATTCATTTTAATTTCTTTTGATCTGTATGTATTTCAAGTGTTTTTAACTATTTGTATAAATACAAAATTAATATCAATTTGTTTCAGATTAATGTTACTTGACTTTTATCCAAAGCTGAAAAAGTTTCATTTAACATAGAGACGAGAAGTTTCACTAAATCTTCCCATTTACATTTTAAAGTGCCACTATTATGCTATTTTAAAGGTTCCTAATTTAGTTTTGGATGGAATAGGTTTACATGTATCCAACCTTAAAAAACACTTTCATTTTCTCATAATGCACATTGCAGCATCACTTCTTTACTTACAGTGTCTGAAACGGTTCGATAAAGGATTCAGTCTCTCTTAACCCCTCCTTTCCGAGAGACTACTACGCTCTGATTGGTCAAATGGTCCAGTGTGTTCTGATTGGTCAACCATTGAACACGTGTGATGGAAATGAAATGCCCATTACCATTTCTGAATTTCAGCTCTGGATCTTCCTCATCACTTGATACACAGTGATATTAACAGTAACGATGGTGTCGGTTTTACAGTATCAGTTGGAACCTGAGTCCTCATCCTTTTGAAGTGCATGCAAAGTGGATTTGCGTTCGCAGCACCGCGTCTTCTAGACATGTTGACAACACAAACCAAACTCTTCCAGGCCTCAGCTACAACTACAGTGGGTCAAAGTAGACATTGTTCACAGGCAGCCAATGAAGATCATAGGCTGGCAGCTTACACTTTATTTTGATGGTCCAATTTAGACTTTCTACTAACTATAAGTTACTAGTCAACTACATGTCTATTAACTCTCATTAGATTATTAGTAGACTGTATGACTGTTAGGTTAGGGTTAGGTGTTTGGGTTTGTAGAATAAGTGTATTTGCATGTATTTTCAAAGTTACTAATAGTCAGTAGAATATCTGTTGGGGAGCATCAAATTAAAGTGTTAGCAGTTATTAAGCAGACCGTCTACAAATACTCTAATGACTGCAAGTTGACATGTGGTTGCAAAGTTACTTATAGTCAGTAGAATGTCTAAAGTGAACCATCGAAATAAAGTGTTACCAGCTGGCATTATGCAAATTTGTTACAAACCTAAGTAGGTTCGTGCTGGAAATAAGACTGGAATTATTGACAACTCGTTTCAGGCAGTTCAGAATCAGTTCTTTCTTTTACGAGACAATAACCTCATTTATCAAGCACTTTAGTATTTGGAACTTTTTTCAAGGTTTTCATTCACAAACAGCTATATTACACACTACATGAAAGGTAATATCCGAATAAGCATAATAAGGGCACTTTAAAAACAAATTGTCTTGGTTTTGGGATTTTGAAATCCCCAAAATTTAAACTATGTTAGCTTTGTGAAGTTGACCTTTTCCTACTTACTTTAATAGAGTTTTTCATGTTCTTCACACATCAGACAGATTGCACATTTGGGTTGAACATTAAATTTCCACTGTGTGCCTGAACAGCAGTCACTACTGAACACAGTGGAATACACAATATGACAGTATTGATATATGATATGAAAACATGATATGACGGCACTTCAGCACCCTTAAGTAGACACAGCAACTTTTCAAAATGTATCCATGTTTAATCCCACCGAATAGACCAGAGAGACACTGGAAAGATCGTGGACCTGCTCCAACATGTGCATGTGTGCAAGCAAATTACACTGTTCCTAAAGCCAACTTGAGTTGGGAAAACATGAATAAGACCCTTGGGAGAAAAGTATTCTGTCTGAAATCTTCTCTTTGAGTTAACTTGGCAAACAGTTTTCTGTTAGGCCTCCCCCACTCAGCATAGAGATCCTACTGACACTGTGACCTGAACAAACGTGATGCGGTAAGTTTCCAGTGACAACCAATTTATCTGTCCACACCGAACGCAAAACAGCTGTGCAACGTGACACAATCACAGCCAATCAGAATATATTTGATATTTAATGTACACTGATCAGGAGCAGAACTTTGGAGGGAAAACATTTATTTTTCATCCCATTGGTGCATAGACCCGTATTGCACAATGAGTTATGAAAAGGTCCTCATATTTCAGCACTAGGTGAAGAGACGGCGTCTCCAGATGCCATCACGTAGCAATTAAATATACAAATATGCAGATCATCCCTTTTCATAACTCACTAAGCAGTGTTTTGGACAAGTGTGACTTCACAGTGGACAGGACTACCAAGCATAACACCCAGGGATTGACAATATGTCCTGTCACTTGTTGCATGGTTATAGAGTTGAAAACGTCTACATTCTGACGATTTGGAATGGAACAATTTGTCCCAGGAACTTTTTTCCCCCAAACCTGTTGCTTTCTGCATTTCCACCAGCGCTTAAGTCCCACCCCCCGAAAGTTCCTGAACTTGGAAAAAGTACCACATCGCAAGCAGGGACGCTCTGAGGGGGAAATTCTTACCCGGAACTTCATTTAGACCCTGGTTCCTGTGGTCGAAACATACCGAGTACCACCCCAAAGTTCCTAGTTTCTGGGGAAAGTTCATGTGGTGGAAACGTGGTTTTTGACAAATTATAAAGAATAACCAATTAAGTACTTATCACAACATTATTGTGTGTCTGAGATGTAATCAATCATCTTTTTTACTCTGAGGTGAAGTGACATGAAGGCCAAGTATGGTAACCCTTACTCAAGGTAAAATAAATTAGTGTGTGCACTAATTACTAAATTAGTGCACACACATTAGGAGCAGTGAGTAGTGAACACACACACTGCAAACCATGGTTATACATTCCCGGAGCAGTTGGCAGGCATTCACTGTGACCCCATGATTGGGGGTTAGGTGTCTTGCTGAAGGGCACCTCAGTCATTTCCTGCTGGTATTGAGAATTCCTTCAGGTTACAAATCTGACTCTAACCATTAGGCCTGGACTGCCCATTGAATCTGGACCATTATTTTAAAGTGAAAAACTGGACAAAAGAAACCTGTTTTGTGAGCCGCTTGAAAAAATAGAGTTTAAATAGTTGTTTATATTATAATGTTACCAATATTTGTCTATGCAATGTATTTTTATGCATATTAGTGAATGAGAATCTTTCCAAAGCAGTTTTGGAGCAGAGCCATAGATTACATTTGGCAAGCAGACTGTTTCCAAAGTCCAGAACTGTTCTTCACGTGTCTGGGACTCTGGACAGTTGTGTTATTATGACCGCATGCGAGCCATTAGCTCATTTCATAAATCTATTAGAGATTTATAAATGAGAATTAGAAATGAGCCCAGTCTGTAGGAGTGATCAGTGGTCACTGTTTGTTTGGGCATCGTTCATTCACAGATGAGGTGTTGACTAGATGTCAAAGGGTTACGGTTACAATCGCCTTTGAAAAGATTACCTTGAGGACAAAAGAAAGCACAAGCAAAGGTCATCTTGTAATGTAAATAAATACACTTCCAAAGGAAATGACAGTGAGAGGTCGGAAGAAATGGAAGCTTTAGGGTAAGTTCTGCCAGGAAGACTCAATTGTTATGTCACTTATTACTTTCTCATCTAACCAGTAGTATAACTGTTTAAACTACAGCAAAATCACATCTGACCTTATTTTTTAATTTTTTTTTTTCGTAGAATATCCCTTTTTTTTCACTCAAAAATTACATCAGATTAGGGAAGTAAAATAGGTTGTGGAATTCGTTTCCTGTTGACTTTGTATGTACAACGGGACAATGCTTATGTACTTGATGTTTCTGGCCTAAGATATATATTTTTACATGCTGTTTTGCATGGGTGCTCTTCTAATCTAACATGACAAATGTACACTGCAAAGGTGGCACAGAAGCACTTCTGAAGTGGCAAATTAGTTGTTTAATACTGCTCAGACTGACTGTTTAGTCATATGGAGTGGTGTAGGTATATCATCAGAATGTAATTCGCTGCTGGTTCCTTTGAGATTTTCCTATGGGTTTTTGATTTATGTGTAAAATAAAGTCTGTGGTAACTTTGACATTTTTTTCTACAACATAAATTACACACACCCATAGCAACATAAACACGCATTTTGAAGCAATTATGTTCATTTTTGAAAACATACATTTTTAATAAGTAACTAGATAAGTGTACGTTGTAGAACAAAATGTCAAGTTGTGTTTACCACAGGATTTATTTTACTCATAAATCGAAGAGCCCTATTATGAGACCCCATAGGATGTGGGGTCGAGAAAATGTCAAATCTCGAAGGAACCAGTGGCAAATTAGACTTCTGGGTTCTGACATCATACCTGCGCCACTCTATACTTGATTTTTACTTTGATACCTGGGGGCCTTATCTCAGCCGTGTAAAAATGCCTTCTGTTTCACATACAAGCTGCTATAGAGCCATCTGAAAAGAAAACAAAATCTGAAATGTGATCCTCTTCTTTTGAGATGTTTCATCACTTGCACAGTGTATTAATACAAATTTGCTATTGAATTCCAGATATTTTCTCTCCCTTAGAGACACATGCCCCACTCTGTGAGGGGTTGTTTTTGGACATCTGTGGTGCCAAGACACATCCTGGACGTGTGAATTAAAATCAGTCGTTTGCAGAAAATCTTCTCTCCAAGAGAAGAACAGAGTAGACAGATATTCACCTCATTAAATCCTAGAATCGACTGTTGTTCAGAGGTTCCCTGAAGACTGAAGGGGAAGAATAAAGAAACAAAACACTTAATAATAAAATGTAAACGCTTTGGAAGTTGCATTAGAAACAAATCAAATGTAAAAATCCTTGAGTGGGACAAAAGTGAAGTCGACGTACTCTGAAAGAAGCAGCATGTGTTTTCAATTGGGTCCTCTGGCTGTGATTTGCTTAGAGGCCCTGTGGGGTCCGCATGTGTCTTAATTACCTCAAATGTTGCTTTAATAAGCCTTTCTGTAGAGCTTTGCCTCTAACTGATTTTACTTCTGGCTCCAGAGAGGCTGATTTGCGACGACGAAGTTTGCACCATCAAGCGTTTCAAATAAATAACAAAACAAAGCTGAAACATACTAGTTTAACTCTCCAAACTACATCACTGCACTGCGCACATTGATTTTTCCAATAGAAATGCTTTATTTTTTATATACTTGTTCTTAGCTATAGTGGCCTAGACAATATCTAGACAATCTTAACTTTTGCCTTTGTCTATTATTTTTTTCTGACTGATTGAAGACAAACCGAAGAGCATTTTCTGTGACTTTATACAACAACAGAACTCGAGCATCGCAGCAAAATCTTCAAACACAGATACTGTATAATATTAAAGATGTTGTCTGCCGGTGTGAGCATCTCATTTTTTATTAAATGAGCCATTGATTAGCACACAAACCCAAAAAAAACATAATGCAACCTTTTTTTATGAGGTTGTGATTTTGTATAAATTCATACAATGTGAATTATATGAAAACGTGTGATATTTAGGAAAAAAAAGAGCATTAAAATGTCCATTCTTAACACCAAACCTTTAAACAACCATCATTAGACAAGCAGATCGTAAGAAAAGTACGAATTCGATCATACAAATTCATACAAATGCGCCACCATTTTGCCAAAATGTAAAATAGTTAGTAAAATGTACATGAGATTCATCACTTTATGGTGAATAACACATCATTTTGTTTAAAAAGTTTTAAGGACTTATATGGGGAAGTAAAATCCCTAACCCTATAACCCTAGCCCTAAATGTTCTATTTCTAAAGTCCACATCCTTGAAAGGTATTGTGTAATTCCCACACTTCCCATTAGCACCATAAACAACTTCATTGCTGCACATTTGTCTTTTGATTTATGTAAGACACATTCTTCTCTAAACTATGCGTTTACATTTTCTCTACACATGTCCGTTCAGTAACCTGAACGCTCTGTACTTTTGTAATATGATGTTTGAATTATTATCCAGCCATTGACTCAGTCCATCTGTTAGGGCTCTTAATGGAAAGTGCTGTGTCAGCAGACCGGTTAAATAACGTGAACGTGACGTTCTGTGAGAGCTCTGGCAGATTATACGAGCAAAACCCCTGCATACCAACAGGCTGGCCAGTTTCAGAGATTGGTTTATGAGCCATTCTAACATGGATTATGGTATCCCATATTAAACCACAACGATTTTGAGAAAGCCTTGCTCAATGACTTGGATGGTTTCTATCTGCTTCTTATGGATGTCATAATCACTGAGTGGGGAATCTGGGAGTTGTGTACAGCCATATAGACTAACCTTTTATATGCTTTCAATGATGTAATGAATAACTGATATATGAACAAATATTGCAGTCGCTTATAACCATGGGAGTTAAAATGTGTTCTCATAATATCTATTTCATGGAGTTTTCTCTTTTTAAATCATGTTTTTTATTTATTCAGAAGTTTTATATCTGTTTTGGTAACACTCTATTTTGATGGTCCCTTTTGAACATTCTGTTGACTATATAAGTAACTCTGCAACTACATGTCTACTAACTCTCATTAGATTAGAGTATTAGTAGACTGTCTACTTAATATCTGATAACTCCTTTTTTTTTGTAAAGGTCCTCGAACAGACTTTCTGCTGACTATAAGTAACTTTGCAACTACATTTCAATTTATTCTAACCCTACCAGTCTACTAATACACTATTAATAATCTAATGAGAGTTAGTTGACATGTAGGTGCAATGCTACTTATAGTCAACAGTATGTGTTAAAGGGACCTCAGTTTTAAGCTAATTGCAAAGTAAATCTCTTGTTTCTTTTAAGCAAATGCCATGTTTGAATATGTGGAAACACAAATGAGATACAGTGGATTCAAAGATTTCCAGAAAATAGTAACTTATAGAATTTTACATCCTTTTTGGAGTTTCCTTTTGTTGCTTAAATAGCAGCGTGAACATTCTTCAGAATATCTTCTTTTGTGCTCCACAGCAAAAAGAAAGTCATGCGGATTTTGAATCATGCGAATAAATGATGACAGTTTAATTATCTTTTTTAGTGTTCAAACTATTTGTCCGGAAAGATTTAGTTAAACAAACACACAAACATGTCAAATCTCAAAAGTTTAAAGTGAAATCATCAGATACAGTGCAAAACAGGTGTGGTTGGATGGAACTGTGCGCATAGACAACATTACCTCACACTGAACCAACTGAGGTCTCGGATCACTGATGTCCTCTCCTAATATGAGACTGACTGCTGGACAACCAAATTAATGAATGTTTAAAACAGCACCTCTTGTGGTTCAATGTAATAATAAATCTTTGCTGGGCAGACATTGCCCCCTTGTGGGTTAGTGCATTTACTTTGATGAAGGTCAATGGAAAAAACAAAACAAGCATGAAGTGCTCTTGAAGTGACTCCCCCTATGAGGCCCATAAAAACAGCCCTTCCTTCACCGCCCAAAACCCACCCGACATTACCACAACATTCAGATTCAGAGCTCAAAGCACAAAACAACTGGAAAGATGATGTCATATTCATGTCAAGAAATATGTTACACATTTGTGTGGTTGCTGATTTACACATGAATTTCACTGAACAAGAGGAAGTCTTAAATAAGGCTTCTCTGACATGAAAATGTAAAAACAAATTCATTACAATGTCTAGAGACATTATTTTTTCAAAGATCTATGACATTTTATCATAATTTGCAAATTGGCTCTCTTTCAGTTCATGAGTGTGATTTTAAATTGAACTTGCCACAAACAACAGGAAATAATTGAATTATAATTTCCTGAAATTCTACTCTGTCACTGTAACAGGAATTTCATTAGTTCAACGTGTGAAAATACATGAATAATTATGTCATTAATTAAGCAAAAATACACAAATTTATTCCCTGATTTGTAGAATGTCTTATGAAGTACAATACTATAAGAACAACCATTTAACAGCCATTTAATTTTGCCATCAATATTTTACAGCAGTTTTTTGAATTTCATTCTATATAAATTCTGCTTCCCTCAAATCAAATTTCAATTCAATTCAATTATGCATTCTATTTGCTACTCCCTTTCATTTCTGCATGGTGCACAAGCCTAATGGAAACGAAAGTGGTGTTTTTGAATGTAAACAGAAAAGCACTGAATTTTGATGATAATGATCACAAAAAAAGTAGTTGATTTATAGCACATTTCAAATACAATGGTAAATGAATTTGTGTTTTACATGGATAAAGTAAAAAGAAGAGACAATTGACACATTTGAAATGTAATTGTGCCACAATAACCATCAGGCATGCGCAGTCTCAAACCTCTCTCTCTCTCTCTCTCTCTCTCTCTCTCTCTCTCTCTCTCTCTCTCTCTCTCTCTCTCTCTCTCTCTCTCTCTCTCTCTCTCTGTTCTGTGCCATCATACAATAACAGTGCTCTAAAAGCCCATTCTCACCATAGCAACCTCAGATGAACATAAAACACTTGATGAACAATATCAGAGGGGGTGGAAAGACCGGATTTACATGTATGACACCCTGAGAAATCTGTTCAACAGCACAGTGGAGAGAAGCAAGACGTCATGGAGTAACTGGCACTCACAGGTAACTTCACTGTCTTGTTTCCACTGAACTGAGTTGGATGGATCTGCAAATTCATACGCTCATCTCTGGTATGTGTATTTGTGTGACTGCTAATTTGAATCCACAAGAAATGATGTGAACTTATGGAGTGATCATTGTTTGGGGTGCCAAATACAAGTTTAATAGTCATTACTAAGAAATATGAACTGTTCAAATAATTTCACTGTAAATTCAACAAAATAGCATTATCTCACTTGATTGAATTGTTAATCTTCCTCAGCAGCAGTGTATATGTGCAGTTACATGTTTTGTAATGATATTTTGCTTTGATAAATAGCAAGGGCAGGAGCCAGTTGTCCGCCCACATAATCCCGAACTCCCACGACATGACAGGCCGTACACGCCTCCAGATCTCCAGTGGCTCACAGCTTGGCTTGGAACACGCATTTACACTGAGGATAACACTAAAAAGTGTCATCTTTTAAAACTACATCTCTTTTTACACATATTCTGTCAAATTCTGTCAACCTTTACTCACCCTCATGTCGTTCCAAAGAATATTCTATAGAATAGATGGACCAAAAAAACAAAAACACTAAAAGAAGAAAACTTTGGTCACACTTTAGTTTAGGGTCCAATTCTCACAATTAACTAACTATTAAAAAATGACTTTTGCCTAAATAAACTCCTAATTGTAAGGTAGTTGTTAAGTTTAGGTATCTGGTAGGATTAAGGTATGTGGAGCAGAATAAGGCATTAATATGTGCTTTATAAGTATTACTAAACAGCTAATATCCTAGTAATATGCATGCTAAAAAAGCAACTTGTTAACAGTGAGAATTAGACCCTAAACTAAAGTGTTACCAAAACTTTTTATGGGTTTTGTCTTTTCATTTTAAGGACCAGGGCATTTTAAGCGGCTTGAAAACGGAAACTTTTGAAAATTAGTGTCAACGTGCAGGTTTTTGAAAACGATACTATAGCTACTTGAAGACAAACCTGCAACCTCAGCCACAAAAAGCGTAACACTAACGCTGTGGTACACAGGGAAGCAGATAAGAGGCCGTTTTTTTTAATGAGAGAATGAGATTTTTTTTATGTTTTATGAGAGAAGTCACGGACAGGTGATGTTGCGCGACAGGTATGATTCAGTCTGGCACTTCTCATTCATTTAATTGTATGGTATCCGCAATCAGTGATTGACTGTCGCACAACTCTGAATTAAATTCAATGACATCGAGGCTGTAATGTGATTGGTTATCAAGGCACATGTGATCCAAGTTAGCCGTTGCGCTTTCTCCAATGGTAAGAGCCGCAGATCCTCTCATCTCCCAATAATACGACAATCTCTGACGATACCGTTTTCGTCTCCGTGTAAACTACTAAAACGTGAATTTGTTAAAACGGTGACATCATGAGTATTACGTGTTCAGTCTATAGGTGCGTAGTGTTTCTTTACAAAGTGACATCACCAACTATTAGCCTGGCATTCATAACACCGCGTTTTTAATAGTTTTCGTAGATCCGTGTGAACGTGGATTGTTTTGATAACTTTGACGCCTGTACGTGAAAATTGCGAATGCATTTCTGTTTTTAGTACATCGTTGTCGTGTAAACATACCCTACTATTTTAGTAACCCTCGCGTTCACATCTTTTGCAGCATCTTGCGCATGAGACTGCATTCTAAAAATGCGGAGCTCATGTTGAAAGAAGTTCAACTTTTAAAAAACGCATCTAAAGACCTTGCTTTTTCCCCCCATTGCACTTCCCGCACTTTGCGTTTTTCAAAACCAAAATGCATTCTGTGTGAATGGCCCCCAACAGTCCACATTTTGGATGTCACCCTTATCTGACCCATATATTTTTGGTCTTGGAGTCTCTACTAATGATCTAACGAGTTGAATCAGGTGTGTTTTGATTAGGAAGCGTTGTTGTGTAGTGTTGGTGTGCCTCCCGGAAAACAGTTAGGAAACACTGCACTAACACTAACATTCTTCAAAAATCCACAAAAGAAAGAAAGTCATACAGGTTTGGAATGACATGAGGGTGAGTAAAGGATGACAGAACTATCCCAAAACAATTCTTTATCTCTGGCAACTTTTATTTAAAACAAACTTATGGCACGCATTACTATATGGCTCATACTTCAAATCTGAGTTTGAACAATTTGTATTAAACTTTGTGCTACAGACGTGAATGATGCCTCAGATTGTGCCGCTTGTTGTGGAGAGTTTTACCATGTCCTGTTAGTCAATAATTTTATCCCTTAAAACTCATCTTTGCTCACCAAAATGACATATTTAAACGTTTTTTCCTGTGAAAAGAAATTCTTGCCTTAAAATAGCTTGAATGTAACTCTACACCCTTGCTTCATTTAGTACAGAGCCGTTGAACTACTAAATAATTATTTAACGGCTCTGATTTAGTATACGCAGTATCTATAAATATGCAAATTAGCCCCACCTCCATGCCAGCTCAGAGACCCACACGGTCAACTTTTACTCAAATTATTGTACTAAATGCTGCACAAAGGTATCGCACTTTAAAACGTCAGACATATAGATAGCGGTAGTTAATATGATTAGCCTTTTGCTTGACTACGTTATCAAACAGCTAATAATGTGTTCCTAATGTTACACAAACCATGTTCCCCTTCGCCAGTCAGACAACTGCCTTCTAACAATCAGCATCCTTAGAAATGCTTTGTTTGAACATCATAGAACATCAGACCAGAAAGGCATAGCTATTAGTACATAACATCATAATATACATCATATACATAATTCACCCGCTATATTGCTGTACACGATTTTTTATATCAACAGAAAATATGTCTGTAGCATAGTAGGCCTAATGATGATATGCTAAAGCCCGCCGGCACGTTGAAGTGATTGGTTACAAGGTGGTTTGTGATGTCAGAAACACTGGCAATTTCAAACCGCCTTTGGTTCACTGGACTTTTAAGGAGAAAATACTCAGCAATGGTGTTGACTTATGAATTTGCACATGGTTTGTCTGGAAGCATATTAAAAACAACACATAGACATATAAACAACATTAAAAACATGATTTTCACCACATGGGGTCTTTAAAACACCCCGAAACTCCCTAGCATTCTGGCAGCAATTGTGCATGTACTCAAATTTTCTTCAGAAAATGTCAAAATCTTGTTGCATTAGCCTATACATTATGCTTAAGAAACAATTGCTCAGTGTACATTTCTATGAAATGTCATGAAACTTTGAATCATATATTTTCAAATATATCCACAATTAGTTTACAGTGCTGGTCAGAATTATTGGTAAATATGATCAAAGATGGCTGTAAAAAAGAAATCGGCATTGTTAATCCTTTTGATATTTTATTTAAAAAAAATAGCAAAAATCTAACCTTTCATTGAAGTAAAAGAATTGAAAGTGGGGGGGGGAATCACATTATGAAATAAATGTTTTTCTCCAAAACACAATGGGAACAATTATATGGACAGATGAAACAAACAAAAAAAAAAACCAGCAAACACTTAATTTGGTTCATACAGGGATAAAAAGTACCCCATGTGTAAAATGAAATAGTCTGCTGTATCTTTAATGCTGAGGGACTAATTTTCCTGGACATCTTGTTCAGATACATGGCATCATGGATTCGATCAAATACCAACAGATGAAAAATCAAAACCAGACAGCCTGTGCTAGAAATCTTATAACAGGCCATGTTTGGATCTTCCAACAGGACAGTGATCCAAAAACAAAAATGGGTCACTGAGCACAGAACCAAGCATCTGCAATGGCCATCCCAGTCCCTGACTTGAACCCTATGAGTGGGCTGAACTGAAGAGAAGAAGCGCCAACATGGATCTGGGAATCTGCAGGATCTGGAGAGATCCTGTATGGAGGAATGGTCTCTGATCTCTTGTCAGGTGTTCTCCAAACTCATCAGGCATTATAGGAGAAAACTCAGAGCTGTTATCTTGGAAAAGGGAGGTTGCAAAAAGTATTTAACAAAAGGGGGAAAATAATTGTACCCAATGTGTTTTGGAGAAAAACCTCTATTTCATAATGTGATTCCCCCCCCCCCCACTTTCAATTATTTTACTTCAATAAAAGTTTAGATTTTTGCAGTTTTTTTAAAATAAAATATCAAAAGGATAAACAATGCAGATTTCTTTTTTACAGCCATCTTTGATCATATTTACCAAGGGCCAAATCATTCTGACCAGCACTGTACATGATCTGGAGCATTGCATAATGTTTAATGATCAAATGTCTTTCCCTGTTTTGCTTCTCCTCTACAAGACAGGTTGCCAGGAAAGTTAATGGAAACCTCTAAAATAGTAATTGCAGCCACTGTTACCATGACAACTGCATCTCTAGATGGAATTACAGCAGAAATACAGATCTGAAGAGTCTTTTTAAAACATTCACTGGAAGATCAATGTAGAATTTTTGGACCCATAAAGACAATTACTTTATCAGTTACGTAACCGCTCCAGTGATTTACTCAAACTTGAAATCTTTCACACTTTAGATGTAGGTCAGAAACGGTCCAATTTAATGATGTAACAAAACTGGCTGAGAATCTTCTGCTGTAAACTTTTACTACCCCCTGGTGGAATTAGTGTATAGTTAGCCAGAAACTAATCTGTGCAACTGTCCATATTTTTTTAGTTCAGTATAATAATTCAAATCAGTCGATTCTTACTAACAACCAATGAAAATAAAAGGAATAAGTGATAATATAAAGCCTGTAACTTTGCACCATGACCTTTCTCCACAGGCTACCCTCCTGCCATGGCCCACGCAGGCCCAGAGGTGCACTGGAGATGGTTGGAGCTCCATGACTCTGTGTCCATGGTGTCTGTGGAGAGGAAGTTCCGGACAGCTGCGGGAACAAGACAGTGGAGGATCCACCGTCGACCCAAACCCAGGCACTCCCTCTTGGATGAGCGGAGGCTGCACTATGCTGCTTGGCAGGGTTGTCTGGAGCAAGTCAGGGCCATGCTGGGACATGGGGTGCCTGCTAACTGCCAGTTAGTGAGCTATAAACTTAAGTGAACAATTCATCCAAAATTTTCAACTCTACCATTATCTTCTCTCCCAATTGTCATTCCAAATGTTATTTTTGGCTACACCTTTAACCTGGTAAATTGTAGATATATTGTAGATTTTTTTTAATGGCAGCAACTATTTGCAAGTGACATTTACACTAGGTGTAAATAGCGATGTATGCTATTTACACAAATTGAAAATAGCAGTACTTTCTTTGCACTAATGTAGCCTCTCCCGTTCGCACCGCCCGCTCTAAGTGGAACCCGGGCCTGTCCGCATGGGAGGCGGGCACTCTAACAAGGAGGCTAAAGACGGCAGTCTCTAGCGTCAGTCGCTAGAACGCTTCTTGAGAGTGAGGTTTACACGCACAGCTCCCACTGGCCTACGTTTGTTACACTAAGTGTAAATAGTTGTTAGTTGCTATTCATAAATAGGCTACATTTTGCACCTAAGTGTTCACTCTGATGAACTGGGATTAAGATCCATGTGCAGTTTATTGATCAACAGCAGAGTCAGTGTACTTACAGGCGCGGGTCGAATCACAGCGATTAACAATCATGGTCATAACAGGCAGAGGGTCAGGGCAGGCAGCAGACAGACAAATACAATATCCAGATGAGCAAGACGGGGTCAAAAGGCAGGCAACAAGAGTCATGATAATTAAAAAAAAATAAAAAAGATGGGGAGTCAAAACCAGGCAAGACAATCGTGGGAGAAAACGCTCAGAAATTTTAGCCGTGGCAAAACAAGGGTTGAATCCGAAATCGCCCCCTATACCCTCAAATAGGGTATTATTTGAGGGGAAAGCCATTTGTTGTGGTGTCCAAAACCATAGTGAACATTATCGAGTGCACTCTTTCTATCCCACATTGCACCACAATAACGAGTGTACAGCCGATGTACGCTCAACGGCTGTCTGAATTCGCTCACTCGTTTTCATTCACCTCTTCAAGGGATCTGTATTAGTGGACTAACGTAGGGAATAGTGATTGAGGGTTTAGGGGGCGATTTCAGATTCAGCCAAGACTTCTCACTGAGCATAGCATGCTCAGTGCTTAACAGGTGTGTGTGCAATCAGTCCAGGTGAGTTCTGGGATTTGTAGTCCAATTGCTAATATTCAGGTGAGAGAGACCTCAGGTGAGAGGCGGGGGGATTTTCGTAGGTAGCGTTTGTGAGAATTTAATAAAATAGCATGCAATATAACAGCATATTCAGTGTATATGATTATATTTATTAAAATTATAGATGCATGCTGCCTTATTGGGGCATTACTTGCCCCTGTCCCTAAAGCCCTCACCTACACTTTTGCAATTTTGTCTGGCTAAATCAGTGGTGGGTGGAGTTAGTGTAAATAGCCTCTGCCAGCAAAGCAAGCTATTTGCGCTTGGTGTAACTAGACACTCCGTTGTTTAATTAATCTTATTTTGTAGCTTACATCGTTGCAAGAAACAATAAAAGCTCTCTATTCCATGTTTTTGTCCTGTCACGTGTCAGTGTTTGTTTTTATTTTCATTAGTCACATGTCTTCCTTTGTTCTGCTTTCCTGCCACTCATTTGTTTCCATGGTAACCCTCATTAGTTAATCTGTCTCACCTGTTACCTCGTTAGTCTTGTCAGCTGTGTCTCGTTTCCCTGATCTGTTTCCCTATGTATTTAAGCCCCGTTTGTTGCCTTGTTCATGGTCTGATCTCCATTGTAGTAAGTGTGCGTGAACCTTCTGCCTGTCTTCGATGTACCTTTATGATTTATATTGTGGGTATAAGTTTACATTGGAACTTTTGTTTTTCTTCGTCTTCTTCTGCCTGCACCACACCGTGACACTAACAAGCCATGACACAACACAGTATAATTTTTTTTTTTTTTTTCACTTTCCATATATCCCTTTTAAATTAGTATTATTACAGTGTCAGATGTTAATAACAGACGGTAACCGGTTAAAAATAGAAACCTCTAATGCCATGCAAAGAGTGTTGTTAATACCAAACTAAATATACAAACATATTTTTCACTGACTGGGCCATTTTGTACTTCCAGGGACCCGCATGGTTGGACAGCTGTCCACCACGCCTCTTTCAAAGGTCATCTCATGCTGATCAAGTTCCTGTTGCAAACTGGCCAGGTGGAGATAAATAGCCAAGACTTCTTCAACTGCACTCCCCTGCACCGCTCTTGCAGCGGAGGAAACCCCGAGACCACAGCCTTTCTCCTCCAGAAGGGGGCATCACATTCAGAAAGGTCCTGCTCTGGCCAGACGCCGCTTCACCTGGCTGCAGCTAGTGGATACCTGTGCACGGCACGGGTTTTGCTCCAGCACTTGGCCTCACCGAACGCTCAGGACTTTCATAAGTGGACACCCTTGCATTGGGCAATTTTTGGAGGCTGGGGGGACGTGGCGGAGCTCCTGCTAGATAATGGGGCAGATGTGGAGGGAGGAAAAGGTGTGTGCATGAGCCCTCTGCAGCTGGCAGTGTTGACAGGGAATGAGGCGGGAGTGAGACTGCTGTTGCACCAAGGGGCAGATGCCAATATGAGGGGTCCTAATGGGCGCACAGCCTTGCACCTTTGTGCCTACTCTGGAGACAAGAAGGTGATTTACTATGGGTTTGAAGTCGCCATTAAATGAAATCCACCTAATCTATTTTCTAAATGGATGCTATAGACCTTATTTAAAAAAAAAATCTATCCATGTTTGTTTTATTTTTAAAAATGTTTTGACCTTATGTGTCAAAGGCCCTATTTACACTTGGTATTTCAGTGATCCGTTTTCAGCCAAAACTCATTACTGTTTACACCTAGTCTTAAATGCGTCTCCTGTGACCACGTGTGTTCTGATTTAGTCTAGACCTTCCTCTCTTCTTTCGTCATACTCTACATCACTTTTACATGAGTGCACCGCACAAATATTATTGAATGAATGAAGCCTTTACGCTGTTTACAAGCACCCTGGGAGCAAAGAAAATGGAAATGATATGAATCGTAACGACGATTTCAATAATAATCCATGTGTTTTGGCACAACATAGTGAAGTTGAAATCTATTGTTTTGGTGCAGAATTTTCATTTTTAAGTGAACTATACCTTTAACATTGTCCACTTGTGATCATTTTGACAAACCCATTTTAATGCCAGGTGTAAACATGTCTAAAAATTCAAAACTGGATCTTCCGATGAAAATGACAGAGTTCTCTAATCGTTTAGTCCACTTAAACTTCGCCCCTGCAAGTTTGTGTTAATTTGCCTCTAATTTTGAGTGCCCACATCTTAAAATCCATTCAACAACCAATGCATAGAACCAAATCCTGCACTACATCTTTTTGAAACTATACCAGCATTTACCCCTGGTTTCACAGACAAGGTTTAAGCCTAGTCCCAGACTAAAATGCATGTTTAGGCTGTTTAAACTGAAAGCAACGTGCACTGACATCTCTTAAAATACAGTAGTCAACATTTGAAGTGGATCAAAGCCTTTCATCGAAGTTATACATGCAGTTTGTACAATACCTGTTGTTGTCTTAGGACAACTTTGATTAACTTTTTTGATCCACTTCAAATGTCTCAATATGCACACTAATAATGTTTTTTTTTTTTCTATGGCACATTTATAAAAGCTACTTAAATGTCCTGATTGAACTAAGGCCTAATCCTGTCTGTTAAAACAAGGCCATAAAGTTGCGTTTAGGCCGGGAGTTTAGGAGCTTAAAAAATATAAAATGGATTATAGTCCAATAATAGATTGTTGTGGGGAAAAATCTATCAAATATTTGATTGCATTAACCTGACAAGGAACTAGCTTTTCCTCAAAAATAATATACAATAATATCAACCTGGTAAATTTTAAACATGGTTTGAAGTTGAAGTTGTTCTATAGTGTTCTAGCATTACGACTGGAGCTTTAGTTTTTTACAAACCTTTTCCAGAGTACAATATCTATCAGATGGTCAGTGGACTGATTGTGGGTAGTGCCGCCTTTGAGTTAATAAGCTTATTCAATTAAATATTGCTTTTTTAATTTATTGTAGAATAATTACAGACACATACAACTGAAAATACCTCCCTTCCCAAAACATTGTTGGGCAAAACCTCAAATCTACCAACTGTTTTCACATTTTTCTTTGAAAAATTTTGTTTTATTAACCAAGTTCAGATGGAGCACATCCAGATAATCTACCCAACTGGCATTAGAGGAGGCTTAAACATAGATTCGACTTCTGTTTCATGAACGTTTTTCCACCATCTCTCCTCTACCCCAACTTCTCACTCTTGTTTATTCCTATCCCCGCCAGGGATGGGGTGGGGGGTGGGAGTGGTAGAGGTGTTCTGTGTTCGGGCCAAATTCTGAGCTCAGAGCCCTCTCCTCGGACAGCACACCAAATACGCATAATTTATACTCTATCCGACTATATGTAAGTGTAACCTTGAACTAGAGACTGTAAAATAAGTTTTCTGGCTGGAAAATTGGCAAGTTGGACTCTGTTTTAAACACCATTTAAACAAAAGTAGCAGTGTAACAGTTACTTTATAACAGGAGTGATTTAATAATGTTATGCTATCCAATATTATCTCATGTGATCATTGAGTGATAAATGTTCTCGCTAAAAAACTCATGTCTACATGAAGTGTCCTAAACACCTAAATGCATTTGTTTCCAATCATCCCTATTACCGCAGCAAAAATTGCATTGCCAAGACTGTGAAGTCAAGGTCTCGCTGCCCTTTTGGCTGAATGCTTTCAGAGTCACGCCAACCGCATGCAGTGAAACAGATGGCACATGTGTGGGTGAAGGGCAGTGTACAGTTCCTGTCTGCTTAGCACCATTTGGTCTTTCTTTCACTCTCTACTTTCCATCCTCCCTCTTCTGTCTCTTCTAACCGTATCTTCTCCTTCCCCATAGATCCTCCAGAAGCTGTTAACAGGAGGGGCCAGGGTTGATGTCAGGGATGGAGATGTGGCGTCTCCGCTGCACCTGGCTGCCCGCAGTGGCTCCAGGGCTGTAGTGCACTTGTTGATTCTGAACGGAGCAGGACTTGAGGACAGGGACAACCTCAAAATGACACCACTGCACTACTCAGCACTCAGGGACAATGTTGAGGCTGCCAAACTGTTGCTGCATTATGGGGCAGATGTGAATGCCGTGGAGAGGCTCGGACAGACACCTTTGCACCTGGCCTCAGAGAGGGGTCACTGCAAGGTGTGTTGATTCTCTCTCTCTCTCTCTCTCTCTCTCTCTCTCTCTCTATATATATATATATATATATATATATATATATATAATGAAATCAGAGAGGCAGGAGAGTAAAAGTCTCTTTTTGCTCTCCATTTATTATTAGTGGTGTCAAAAAGAAACAATTTAGGGCCTACTTACACTTGGTTACTTCATGCATTTTCTCTGATAGCTAGCAGTTTGTGAAAAGACGAGCGCTGCTCCAAATATGCCTGGCTATTTCCATACTATATAGTAGGTGAAAAACAGTATGTGAGCCGAGTAGTATGGCCGAATTCATAGTATTCATAAAACAGGTGAAAAGTACCAGGATGACTTACTACTTCCGGCGAGATTCTGAAGTGCACATTCAAGGACACTTTACTATCCCATGAGGCCACGGGAGAGGATTTGTGAATGGAGGTGAAGCGACGCAACTGATGCCGTGAGTTACATACATGGTGGATGTACGTCCCAATTTTATTCATACTACACGCATTCATACTACATGGAACATATTTTGTAAAGTCCCCATGTAATCAATAATTGTATCCCTTAAATCTCATCTTTGATCACCAAAATTACATATTTAAAAATTTTTCCTTGAAAAAAATTCTTCATGCCTTAAAATAGCTTGAATGTCACTCTACACCCTTGCCTCATTTAGTAGCAGTATCTATAAATATGCAAATTAGCTTAGCCTCCACTCACGCACACCTTTTTTTAAACATTGTAAAAACACCACATATAAACAACATTAAAAGCTGGATTTTCACCACAGGGGGACTTTACCGGTCACAAAGTAAGTTTCAATTGCAGTATTCAGTGTTACAGTATGTGATTTTGGATGCAGCACAGTTGTAAATGCCCCCCAAAACGCTTTCGAGACAGATTTAAAACCAATCACTCAAACCATTTCAGGAGGCTCCTGGTTGTAACACGGAAGAGGCGAGGAATGCTGGCAGGCAGAGGTGTGGAACTAAGTACAGGTGTATTTAATTAAATTTTATTTAATAACAAAAGAACCAGTGAACACAAAGGGCAGGAGTACAAGAAAACAGGAAACCAAAATACAAGTACACACAAGAATTCTGAAATATGAGAAACAACTGACAAAGTAAACAGCAAACACTATTGCTTACGTACACAGGGAAAACTAGATAACAAGACACAGGTGCAAATGATGAGGGAGAACTCAGGGGAACCAGAAGGACTACAAAACTAGAAACAAGAAATAAACCTAATAAAAACTAAATATAAAAGTCCAAATGAGAAAAATGAAATCGGTAGCCAAATATGATAGCACTACTACAACATACATTGCCACAAATATGGCCTGCCAGAGATGAATAGTTGAGCATCTTTTTTTAACAAGTAGACGCGCAAACTGCCACAACTGAAATTCAACGTACTGCGTCACATCTGAAAACTCAACTCAACACAGAGTCAATTCCATTAAAAATGATAAGCCCGTGCTGACGCATCTTGAAAAAAGCTGATAATAAATTTCACCGCAAATGATATGCGGCATATCTGTTGCTTTTAGTGGCATAAAAATCGGATATATATTTGTTTTGCGGAGACACATTTATGTGGCCAGGTGTAAATAAAACAATTTTAACAAATCAGATAGCTATCTGATCAGTGAAAATGCATTAACTGAAAAGTTGCTCATCTGTGATTTCGCTTTCCTATGGGATGTTCTGCTCTTTGTATTATATAAATGTGTCTTTACTTTCTCAGAACACTTGTGATTCAATCCACAGGTCTTCAAGGTTCTGCTAGACAAAGGTGCTGATCCTGCTGTAAGGAGCAGCTGGAGAGAGACAGCAGAGGACGTTGCAAGAACACACAATATGATAGGCATCGTCCAGCTCCTTCAGCAACACCAGACTGTCAGGATGAGCGATCGAGTTTAGGACGGTGTGCAGAGATAGAAGAAAAAACAGTGAATTAAGGCCTGATCACACAGAGGACAAATTTACCCCCCTAAACCTAGTCCAAGACTAAAATACATGTTTGAGCTGTTTTAACCTAAAGCAACTTGAACTGACATATCATAAAATATGTCAGATCCATTGTTTTGTCTCAAGATGCACACCAGTAATGTTGATTTTCTAAGACACTTTCATAAAAGCTACTTAAATGTCTTAATTGAACTAATGCCTAATCCTGGCTTAATCTGAGCCCTGTCTGTGAAACCAGGCCATAAAAAAATCTTTCTAATTCCACACCACAACTATAACGATACTGAGGAACAGTATTGATGGAATTACTTTGAAAACGTGTTTCAGTTTTTTTTTTCAGCTGATGAACGATACAAATGATGATGGCTTTGAAGTCTTGGGATTGTAGTTTAGTTCATTTTTTTAGCCAGCTTTTTACTTCTACCGATTGTATTTAGGCTTAAAAATTCATAAAAGTTGTGTTCATTTGTGAAGATTATCATGATGAAGAAAACTCGTAAGAATGATAAACGTTTGTCAGTCACAGATCTTATATTCTACAATAATCCAGTTATATATTATGCAATAATCGATCCTATTGGGATTTTGTTGAGGGAACCAGGGTGATGCTGACTTGGTGATGGTTGGCCTACAAAAATATGTCATCCTGCCGCACTTTATTGACAGCCAATCCACCTGAACTCGAGCATTTAAATCGGCAGACGACATAACTGCAGCATGCTAATAATAAACAGAACATTGTCATGCATTGGTGGTGCTGATATAGTTATTGTTATAGTCATCTTCGTAGTGTGAACAGGCCTTATTCATCAGCAGTCCACTGGTTTGATTGGACAAGTGGCATTCCAAGAAAGTTTATATTTTGTGTAAAAGTGTGGTCACATTCACTGTTGTTCGACAAATATTTGTGTTTGAAACAGAGTCATTTTTATAGGAATCTGTGCAATCAGGAATTTTGCTTGAGAGCAAAACATTTCCCCCTTGCAGATTTCTCGGGTTCAAGTTGGTCCTACAAATTCACCATGTTGACCAACAGAAAGCTGCTTGGTTTGAAATTGAAAGTGACTTCTGTCAGAGCTATGACCTTTGTGCCCGTGAAATTTACAGAAATTGCACTAACCTCAACAGAAGTGGAACTTGTATTTGTACCTGATCTTCCCTAGCAAAGAATTACCATAATAACATAATTTCTGTCAAAATGCTGACTGTGACCATTGCTAGAAATAATAGAGGGTGGAACAAATGTTTAGGTTTATTCTTACGCTTTTTTTCTTTTTTGGACGGTGATGGATAAAACCTCCATTTGTTACTGTAGTGCCTATAGTATTTTGATGCAAAGTAACTTATCTTTTAAGGGTCTATACGGAAATAAAATCATCTTCAACATTCAGACGCTGGCGTGACAATTTCTAGTAAAGCATGTATCATTTCAGAACATTATAATTTTAAATGTTCGTGTTTCTGCAACTATGGGCATTTTTGACTATCCCAATTAAAAAAAAATCAACCTCTATGAATTTCAATTTTAACCATCACAGTCTGTAATACATATAAAAATTTACACAAAGTAGAATGTAGTCCTTAAAATTTTAATCTGGAACATGTTTATTTTTTACGTTTTTCGGGTCATCTTCTTAAAAAGTGTCCTTACCGCAACGTTACAATAACGTTCATTTTATAAATTTTTCTTTAATAATTTCTATAAAAAAATTATATATTTAAATAGCTTTTTCAAATTTGATGCAGTTTTGTAAATACTGATAAAAAAAAAAAAAAATAAAAAAAAATAAAAAATATATATATATATATATATATATATATATATAAAATAGGGAATTTCATGTTTTTTTCTATGCCATGTAAAAAATTTACAGTAACCTTAGATGTCAATTGTTTCCATACACACAAAAGATAACATATTTAACTTTTTATGACAGATGTTGCAATTTCAATGAGTTAATCATCTCAGCTTAAGTGTAAAAATATTTTTTTGCAAATGAAAATGTGAAAAAAAAATGAAAATAGAGCAGTGCTGCAGTAATGACATCATGTGTCGGTAAGGACACAATGTTAAAATCTAGGGTTAAAAAATGGCATGTTTATATATATACTAATATATACTTACAGTAAACCTTGAATTTGTCTCTACCGCAACACAAGGTCTTTACCGCAACACCTAAATATGCTGTGGTAAAGACATGTTGCGGAAATGACATTTTTTAGCTAATTGGCAGCTAGCAAGGCCTACCAAATTACTTTTGACTCTTAGCATCTTAATATACATGAATTCAACAGTAATATACATTTATTTTTAAAATGTAGTTCAAAATACACAATAATTAAGCTGAATGGTAAGGACGCACAATAAATACTAGAGCAGAAAAGATTATGTTTACATTATTTTTTTGGTATCTTGTGAGTAAGGTAGTGTGGTGGCCCAGTCTGTCAGCAATGTGCTCAAGTGATAATTTCTGTTTCCATAGAAACTAGACTTGTTTGTGTTCGATAAAATTTCATAATAAAAGATTTTTTTAATTGTTGGGGTAAAGACTCAAAAGTGTGGGACAGGCACATTTAGTTAAAAAAATCATAAAAATGATCAGTAAACAATATAAAGAATTTTAAGATGCTGTAAATGAATCTGTATATTAAACAATTCCATTTGAAATAATGTCAAATTGTAATTAAATTAGCTTATTTTATGTATCTCAACACTGAGACCACAGGTGTGGGACATGGTGTTTTGAGCTATAAATGCTTCATAATATTATATTTAATCACATTAATCAGTAATTATATTTTTTGTCTGTGTAAAAGGTGTGTAATGGCACTGTGAATATATTTATGAAACATAAAATGACAAATTTGAACATAAATCTAAAATTTCACTGCTGGGACTTAAAAGTGCCCGTAGTTGCAGAAACACCCTGTGAAATTTATTTATTTTTTATTGCAAAGAAGAAACAACACTGTAATGAAATATAAAAATCTCAGTAAGAAAGACTACAAATCTAGGCAAAGAGTTCAGGTATTGTTTTACTTGTGAATAAAAAAATTGCAATGCAAAACAAATAAAAAAAGTTTACCAGCATGGTTACTGACAGAAAAATAAATCTTTTAGGGAGAAGTTTAATCCACATTTTATAACATGACATAGATAACACCTTATTCTTCCAAAGGGAATGTATCTGATTGCATTGATAAAAGCAGCCAAATTTGGGAGCTGGTTATAGACCCCTTTTGCGCCGACGTCACGGCGTTAGCTGGAGGCAAAACAAAGTGAATACTGGAATTCAACTGTTTATTATCCTCAGAAAATACCATATACACAAATGTAAATGGTCTAATTCACAACCTTGTTTTAAGGCATTTCATCTGGACTTTAAATCATATTACAAAACAATAGAAAACATGCAAAATATGAAGGCTACAAGAACATTTCATCTCCTGAAGGAACTGCATAATTTTTAATTTTCCCCTTCTATAATTATATTAATTAATATGTTATTATCATCTGGTCTGTACACTGTACATTTAATTTTTGTTGAGTATTTGTAGTGTTCTCTGTACCTATTGTCCTGTGTATTGTTCATAATAAAGTTCGTAAAAAAAAAAAAAAAAGTGAATAATCGGTTACTAACGTAACCTCGGTTCTCTCTAGAGAGGGAACGAGTACTGCGTAATATCTTACGCTATGGGGAAAACCTCTTTTCCATGAGATATTGAAGCCAAAAATTATCCTTAATTTTGAATTAATGTAAAACACTGTACAGCAGCATGCAGACATAGGCAAGACGGCTCGCGCGCCTATTGGCTGCCCTGCGGCAACAGCAGCAGCCTATAGAGAGAGGCCCTGCGTGACACCATATCCAATGGGGGCATTTCGCGCCCATTTCGTCACGTCTCGACCTATAAATATAGCTCGATTAGACTGGTACAACTGGTTTTCATCGACGAAGCGAACCAGAGCTGTGTATGGGGCAGATAGCACTGAATTCTATACCGACAGAAGCTTGGCTTGTAAGGCGGGAACCTCTAGGTTATAAAACCTTATAAATGTAGACGGCGAGGCCCAGCCTGCGGCCGTACAGATATCTTGCAGGGTAACCCCACTATACCATGCCCACGACGAGGCCACGCCTCTCGTGGAGTGCGCTCTGACACCCAAAGGACACGGCAGGCCCTTAGAAGTGTAAGCCAGTGCTATGGCGTCGACTATCCATCTGGATAGGCTCTGTTTTGATGCGGCCAGTCCCTTGGAGCGTCCGCCAAACAAAACGAAGAGCTGAAGACAGACGAGCGGGACACATAGGCTCTCAGTGCCCTGACAGGGCAAAGGAGACTCGCATCCTCCTCCTCATCATGAACCGAGAGGGCGCACAGGGAAATAACCTGGGCCCTGAACGGTGTGTTGAGGGATTTGGGCACGTACCCGTGCCTTGGTTTGAGTATGACTTTTGAGTCATTAGGCCCAAACTCCATACATGACGCGCTTACTGAAAGCGCTTGTAAGTCCCCTATGCGCTTCACTGAAACGAGAGCCAAAAGAAACACCGTTTTGAAAGACAGATGCTTCATGTCTGACAAATGGATTGGCTCGAACGGGGCACCTTTCATGGCTTCCAAAACCGTAGAAAGGTCCCACACCGGGACTGAAGGAGGTCTGGGAGGGTTCAGCCTCCGAGCTCCCTTGAGGAATCGCACGACTAGGTCGTTTTTCCCCAGTGACTGTCCAGACACAGGTTTTGTAAACGTTGCTATGGCCGCCACGTACACTTTGAGCGTGGATGGGGTCCTACCCTTATCCAGCAGCTCTTGAAGGAAGGAGAGTACTTCCGTGACCCCGCAGTCTACGGGTCAAAAGCCCTGAGCTTGACATCAGGCAGAGAACACAGACCATTTCGAGGAATAGAGCCGTCTAGTAGACGGGGCCCTTGCCTGCGTGATCGTGTTTAACACTCCCTCCGGGAGGTTAGCGGGTGCCCGTTGATGGCCCATGCATGTAGGGACCATAGTTGCGGGCGAGGATGCCAAATCGAGCCCTTGGCCTGAGAGAGGAGGTCTTTCCTCAGTGGTATTGGCCACGGGGCAGTGCAGGTCAGCCGCATCAGGACTGGGAACCAAGTCTGGTTTGTCCAGAGCGGAGCCACAAGCAGCACTGGGCATCCGTTTTCCCTGATTCGTTCCAGCACTTGAGGCAGGAGCGAGACGGGGGGAAAAGCATAAAGGGGACAGCGGGGCCAGCGCGGCCTTGCTCTTGGAGAAATATTTCGGACAGTGAGCGTTCTCGTGGGATGCGAACAGGTCCACCTGCGCTCTGCCGAATGTCTCCCACAGCAGTCGGATCGTCTGCGGGTGCAGCGACCATTCCCCTGCTGGGACATTGTTTCTGGACAGTCTGTCTGGTCCCAGATTCAGGTGACCAGGCACATACGCCGCTCACAGTGAAATCAGGTTGTGCTGAGCCCAGACCAGGAGGCGTTCCATTAGCCTGTAAAAGGTTTCGGGACTTGATGCCGCCCTGGCGATTTATGTATGCCACCACTGACATGTTGTCCGACCGGACCAAGACGTGGTGACACTTTATCTGGGGACAGAAGCGCCGTAGCGCGTTGTCGACTGCCATCATTTCCAGACAGTTTATATGTAGGAGCTTTTCCCATTCTGACCGCTGGCCAAAGAACGGTCTGCCCCAGAGCAGCGCTCCCCATCTCGAGGTGGAGGCGTCCGTGGACACCACCTTCACACTCGAGGGAGTCCCCAGACTCACACCTGACTGATACCAGTCGGTTATTTTCCAAGGTTCCAAAGCTGAAATGCATTTTAGATCGACCCGGAGGTGGAACCGACCAGCGGTCCATGCCCGGGGCGGAACTGGCGCTTTCAGCCACAGCTGCAGTGGGCGCATGCGAAGCAGACCCAGCTGGAGTACTGAAGCTGCTGAGGCCATGAGGCCCAGCATTTTCTGAAACCTTTTGAGCTGGACTATCGAGCCGCGGCGGAAGGATTTCACGGCGCGCTGAATGTCCAGTTCGCGCTCTGGCGACAGACGCGCTGTCATGGATAGCGAGTCCAGCACTGTTCCCAGAGAAGAAATTTTCTGGCTGGGAGACAGCGAACTCTTCGCCCAATTGACTGTGAGACCCAGATTCTCGAGATGCTCGAGTAATGTGGTCCTGTGTTCTATGAGCTCTGATTGTGATCGAGCTAGAATCAGCCAATCGTCCAAGTAGTTCAAAATTCGCATGCCCTGGAGTCTCAGGGGTGCGAGAGCCGCATCCATGCACTTCGTAAATGTACGGGGTGCCAGGGACAGGCCGAACGGCAGGACTTTGTATTGGTATGCCTGGCCCTCGAAGGCGAATCTCAAGAATTGCCTGTGACGTGACGCTATTTGTATTTGGAAATAGGCGTCTTTCAGATCTATTGACATAAACCAGTCCTCCTGGCGAACTTGCGCGAGGATTTTCTTGGTTGTAATCATTCTGAACTGGCGCTTCACGAGCGCTTTGTTCAGCTGTCGCAGATCTAGAATGGGTCTGAGACCCCCGTCTTTTTTCGGTACCAGAAAATATCTGCTGTATAGACCCCCTTCGCTCTGAGCCTGAGATAAAGGTTCTATGGCCCCTTTGCTCAGCAGTTTCGCTATCTCGGCTCGAAGTAGATGAGATACTTCATTTTTTACCGTCGTTTCGACTCGCGCCGTGCAACGGCGGGGGCGTCGAGCGAACTGCAGCGAATAGCCTCTTTTATAGTATTCAGCACCCATTCTGATACCCCGGGAAGCTTCGCCCACGCATCTGCGTGAATAGCTAGAGGTAGAATGAAATCTGGGCTCTGGCCGCGGCATAACGGCGGCCGGAGAGCTTCGGTGTGCTGAGAAATAAACATTGTGTTTGCAGTGTGCGAGACGGGGGGTGCGCTGATCACAGCGGGCAGCCCGACCGTGCTCAGCTTCTCTCTGACAGGTTGTGGAGAGAAGGCGAGTGGGACGAGCCCCGTGGGGTTCGGCATGTCTGTGAGGGAATGTGGGCGCGGGATAGCGGGCACACTCACTGCACTGAGAACACTGTCGGCTCGTGCCGACTGAATGTGTGTTGGTTTCGTTTTTACAGAAACCGTGGGACATGCTTCGTGTAGTGTTTGAAGGCACTGTGTCGTGGGCATGTTCACTACATTTATTGCACAATCGACATGAGTCGATTTTATTTGTGCTAGCCCTGAACTGTGGCGGGCTGTGTCTTTGTGTGGGAATGGGCACTGAGACGTGGGCATTCTTACAACACTTATAACACCATCGGCCGTGGCTGGAATTCCAGAAAAAACACTCTTTTTGGGATTTATCTGGGTCGCCGTAAAATTGGCGTTTTGTGTGCAGGCAAGCGGGCTGTGGTACCGGCTTGTTTACTGCAAAATACACTGGAACAGTCACATTGTTTGGAACTGAACAAACGAGAAGTTTCGGTAGAGCCTGGCTGCGGCGAGACTTAAACACCGTGGGCCTTAGCTGACTGTATGTGTGTTGGTTTCTTTTACAGAAAACGTGGCACATGCAGTGTGTAGTGTTTGTGGGCACTGGGTTGTGGGCACATTCACTACATTTAATGCACCATTGACATGAGTCGAGACTAAATTTTATCTGCTGCAAGAGCTGGGATCGAACACGTGCTGTTATACAACAGGCTCATTGCTGCAATATTGACATTTTCAGCCGCTCATACTAAGAGGAGCTGAGAAATGTTTGATAAATGGAGATTGGTCCGGCCTCGGCGGGACTAAAACACACTCTTTCCTCATTTCGCCATTGACGCACGCCCACGGGGGGCATCGAGCAGATAAGAGAGCGTCATCACAGTTCTGTGTGTGTCGGCGTTTGTTTGCAGGCGTGCGTGTTATACAACAGGCTCACTGCTGCAATATTGACATTTTCAGCCGCTCAAACTAAGAGGAGCTGAGAAATGTTTGAGAAATGGAGATTGGTCCGGCCTCGGTGGGACTAAAACACACTCTTTCCTCATTTCGCTGGTGACGCACGCCCACGGGGGGCGGGGTAGCTTTCTTATAACGTAAAGAAAGCTAGCCGCGGTTTTGATGCTGGCCCGTTTCCCTGACGACTCGCGGGCAGAAGGGGGGAGGTCCACAGAGCTCGCCCCATCCTCACTGTCCGACGGCAGGATAGAGCAGCTGGTCTTCTCTACAGATGCAGCTATCTCGTCGTCATAATGGCGGAGGCGGCGGCGCGCGGCGGCCGTTGTCCGTCAGTGAGCGACTCAATTGAAGCTGGTGAAGCTGGCGGGCGAACCGGCGAGCTTTCACGGGCTGGAGAAGGCTCGGGGACCCGCTGAGTACGGCGCGGCACTACAGCGGGCGGGAGTGCAGACTCGGAGAAGAAATGCCAGGCGAGTCCTCAGAGTCACCATGGCAATAGCTCGCTCAGCGAGCGCGAGAGCTGCATGATCCTTACCCAGATGGGAAACGCAGATGAAATGGCGGTCCCCATCGCTGAGTGCGGCTCGGCACAAGCCACAGGAACGAAGCATCTTTAAAAAGACGCTGCTCTTTTAGATAAAGAGAGAGATAGTGTGAGTCGCGACGGCGAACACACACTCTCGGCAGAGTAAAAGGATATTGACGCCGGAAAGCGTAGCAGGTACGGCGGCTGAAGGCGGCGAGGTGAAGGCCAGCGGCTTCAGGCTCGAAGGCTCGTCCCGCAGAAGGCTTACAGTCAGACGGCGCGGCTTCTCACTCCGGATCCAGCGATGCGTGAGCTTCGCTGTAGAGATGAAAATCAGTTGTACCAGCCTAATCGAGCTATATTTATAGGGCGAGACCACGCCCTTTCTGGCGGGACGTGACGAAATGGGCGCGAAATGCCCCCATTGGATATGGTGTCACGCAGGGCCTCTCTCGATAGGCTGCTGCTGTTGCCGCAGGGCAGCCAATAGGCGCGCGAGCCGTCTTGCCTATGTCTGCATGCTGCTGCACAGCGTTTTACATTAATTCAAAATTAAGGATAATTTTTGGCTTCAATATCTCGTGGAAAAGAGGTTTTCCCAATAGCGTAAGATATTACGCAGTACGAGAGATACTCTCGTAAGAGAACTGGAGGCGGCCAATACAAACCAGCACAGATTCGGCTACATAATAAGGATCTTAAATTATTATTACTCATCTTGTTGTGTTTCTGGGTGCAAGAATCACCTACAGGATCCAATTTGAAATTGTATTGCATAATGTTTTCTAAATTAGGTATTGTGATTAGTGAATCATCTATGATTGTATACATTGTTGTGATTGTGATAGACTTTTTGAAGAACCTGGTAAGAAAGAATAATCAAATACATAGTTAATTAATATAATTTTAATACATAAAAGATATTTTTATTTCTAGAAAATATTCACATCATTAAAATTGCACTGTAATGTCACTTTACATTGTCGTATTCTGGCCTTGGCGCTGCGCTGGGCAGGACCGCGCAATGTAACGTTGCCACAATCCTGTCAGATCCTCCATCCATTGACTGAGGCGTGTATGGGTCGGCTAATCTGGTTCCGTCCGTTAAAATTAACTTTTGCAAATAACAATCCCGATCCTGGACAGTGAGTGACCTTGCACATTAAGATAAAATCTGATTTTCTCCCGTCATTGTTAAAAAACAAGCTAACAAAACTTGCAAACTAGCGTTAGTGAAGCGGCCAGAGGGATCGTTCTGCCTCCACCTAAGCTCCGCCCACATAAAAACGTCATCATGTTGAACTAGAGGATCTTTTTTTTTTTTTTTTTTTTTTTTTAAAACTAGGGGATCGTTGCTATCATGTGTGTCTTTTCTCATGACGTCAGCCACACGTACCCGCGGATTGATATGTACTGCACACTGACTTCAGTTCCTGTCATTAGCGTCATGGTACTTCCCGTTATAGATGTCTATGCTTCCCGTATCCAGTCACTGGGTAGTGGCTGCAATCTTAAACTACACAGAAATCTTAAAATACACATATTACATAATAGCTTATTACAATAACAGTTTCTCCGAAGGATAAGTGTAGTCTACTATTTATTTTTCATAATGCGTTGATGTCGAATAGACTCAAAAGATTATGAAATCTTTCATGCTGATATTTTTATTGCAGAGAACAAACACACACAGCATTAAAATACAAAATACATAACATGAAAAGGAAAGGAAAAATACAAACAATTACTGAAAAGACACCACAATCTGTGAGAAAGATCAATTTGTTTTTATTTTTGAGAGTTATTGTAAAAAATAAATAAATAATAATAATTAACAAGTCCAACAGCATGGGTACTGCCAGAGAAATAATGAAATATATCTTTTAGCGAAACGTTTAAATTACATTTTATGAAAGGAGATAGAACTACTTAAATTCTCTCAAAGGGAATGCGTCTAATTGCCATGATAAAATAAACGAAGCACAGCTTCTTCATCAATTTTACAGACTACACATGAGTTTGCAAAAGTAGAAATACCATGCTGATAAATTGTTGTGCTCGCTCCCTCGTGATTACGTGGAGTGTTTTATGTGTTTACTTATGTTATACGTGAATAAAATACATTTTATCTCTCGTTTTTATCAGGCTCTACAATAGGTCGCGGATGTGTACAAATATGCTGTTTGTCAGGCCAGACTTACGTCAGACCTACGTTCAATGCTTATAGAAATCCAAACACCTGGAGCCGGAGGAGGCGCTAGTGTCATTTACAGGAATAGACTGCTGTAGGAGGTGCTGTGAAAAAAAAATCTACCGAGAAAGACCCTTATTGATAACGCTTACAATCCCAGCATAACCAGCTATGTATTTAAAGTGTATAATAAATTGTGTCTACTAGTCTATCTATGGGCGCAGAAATGTACTTCTAATAAATGTGGTGGGTTACAGCGTTGAATAATGTAACAGTTGTCTGACAGCGATTGTTTGTTTTGGTCACATGACACGCATCTCTGCACCAATCAGTGAGCTTTCACTAAAGCAGCCGTATGCAGTGCTATTATCCGCTCTGGGTTACGAGAATATTTCTAGATTCTAACGTCCTCGGCAGGTACCGACGACCGCGATCATGGAGGCGTCGATGGCCACCGGTCCCGCCGCAAACGCGCCCGCTAATAGCGAAGGCATATTAATAGGGGATAAAGTGTATTCTGAAGTCTTCCTCACCATCGATAATTCTTTGATTCCAGAGGAAAAGCTTTCCCCAACCCCGTCTATGCAGGATGGCCTCGACCTGTACGTCGAGACCGACCTGCGGATCCTGGGCTGCGAGCTCATCCAGGCCGCCGGAATCCTGCTGCGCCTGCCGCAGGTAATTCATATGTTTGTTGGTGTATAAAAACGATTAATCTAAGTGCAACTGTTATATTATGGTGGAAATTGGAATAAACAATTAACGTTATTCAAACAATTAAGATGTGACATTATCAAACAAACACACACGATTCGACAAAACACGCCAAACTTCCCCATGGACTAAAAAGATTAGTTAAAAAAAATATGTAAGTTTAGCGTTTACACAGCGTTTAATCTTGAGTTCAGTAACATGGATTCTGTACGTCTTTCACAAACGTTGTCCATCGGCTAGACAAAAACAAAATGGCGGACGTTGCTTTTTGTAACGAAACAGGGCGGTTTATTAATTTTTCTTTAATTGCATTTATGTTTCAGGTTGCCATGGCGACCGGACAAGTGCTTTTTCATCGCTTCTTCTACTCGAAGTCTTTCGTGAAACACAGTTTTGAGGTAAGAGAATAAAGCCGTATTTACAAGCAATGCGGATGGCAGCCATGTTGTTCGAACTGTTGTAAATGACATTCAGTCACATTACAACCAAACTAGATCGCTGTATAGTGTATAATTTTTTTTAATGTTGGCGTCATAACACTAACAGGGTAATTATTATGGGACTTGTTTTCAAATGAACTGTTTAATTTGGCGTAATGTTTGGTCATCAGACATAGGCCTGTTTGGGAACACTGTCAGTTAGACAGCTCACTATGTTGACAATTTTAATATTTTCTCTCTCTCTCTCTCTCTCTCTCTCTCTCTCTCTATATATATATATATATATATATATATATATATATATATATATATATATTCTATAGTACTGGTCAAAAGTTTGGAAACATTACTATTTTTAAAGTTTTTGAAAGAAGTCTCTTATGCTCATCAAGCCTGCATTTATTTGATCAAAAATACAGAAAAACAGTGATATTGTGAAATATTATTACAATGTAAAATAACGTTTTTCTACTTTAATATATAATTTATTTCTGTGATACAAAGCTCAATTTTGATCAGCCATTTCTCCAGTCTTCAGTGTCACATGATCCTTCAGAAATCATTCTAATATGCTGATTTATTGTCACAGTTGGAAACAGTTGTGCTGATTAATATTTTTTTTTGGAATCTGTGATACTTTTTTCAGGATTCATTGATGAATAAAAAGTTGAAAAGAAGCGCTTATTCAAAATAGAAATCTTTTTTAACAATATAAGTCTTTACAATCACTTTTTATTGATTTAACATTCTTGCTGAGTAAAAGTATTAATTTCTTTAAAAAAAAAAAGAAACAAATGACTGGCCCCAAACTTTTGAATGGTAGTGTATATTGTTACAAAAGATAATAAATTAAATAAATGCTTTTTTACTTTTTGATAACTGAGTATCAAATCAGCATTTAAGAATGATTTCTGAAGGATCATGTGACACTGACTGGAGAATTGGCGGATGAAAATTCAGCTTTGTATCACAGAAATAAGTTATATTTTAAAGTATATTAAAATAGAAAATCATTATTTTAAATTATAGTAAGATTTCACAATATTGCTGTTTTTTCTGTATTTTTGATCAAATAAATTCAGGCTTGATGAGCATAAGAGACTTCTTTCAAAAAATTTTAAAATAGCAACGTTTCCAAACGTTTGACCAGTACTATATCATTTGTTTGTAGTTGTATGTTTTCATTTGCCGACACTTACAAAATGAAATGCATTCCTTGCAACATTTGCTCAAATTCACTATTTAAAAGCAGAAAATGTTTTTTGTCCACGTACAAGTTCTGAAATTGATATATTTATCAGTATATGGGCCTATTAACTAATGTATGCTGCTTGGTTTCTTGTGAAGCAGTGTTTCTAACAGATCTTTCTGTCATCTGTTCTCTATTTAGATTGTTGCCATGGCCTGTATGAACTTAGCTTCAAAGATCGAAGAAGCCCCTCGACGAATTCGAGACGTCATCAATGTGTTTCATCATTTAAGGCAGCTCCGAGGCAAAAGGTAAGCATGTCTCGGTCTCGCAGGGCTTCTGTCACACCGTTTCCTCTGTTCGTTACCTGTGCGCCCAACCTCCCACCCTTAACCGATTCATTTTTCTTTGAATAACATTTAATGTCATCACCTCAAATTGTAAATGATTCAGGTATACTTAAACATGTTAACTGTGAGTAGTCTGTGCACTTCTGTTTGTCGTTGATATGATGTCTTAATTTTGTTTGCTTTATTCTAAACCATTTTAAAGCTTTTCAGTTCCGTCATCAGTCATAATTGGTAGTAACAGCAGGATATTACCTGAACAAGTAAAATACGTTCAAACGACTCAAAACAAAAGGTTAATTTTGATCAAGGGAATATGATGGCAATTGGGCTATGTTGCATAAATCACTGGCTAGTCTAAATTCTGAAAACAATTTAAAGAGAATAAAAAGGAAAAATTGTTCATCTGAAATCAAGGACGCGGTATTAACTTGAATTCTCTTTTCCCTTGCAACCAACTAACAGCGACCAGCTACATTTACCAATGCCTGGGTGATGTGGAATGGTACGTAGAGATGAAGCAGTCGGCATGGCAACAGTGAGCGAGGTGTCGCTTCCCCCCCTCCCCCGGGAGAAGCCAGTGGTCTGAAAGCGGTCACTGGGATATCGGGGATCGACAGGTTGGCCGCTGGTCCGAAGCGTCTGGGTGACTCCTGTATCTCAGTTTAAGCTTATTGTCTCTGCCAGCACAGGTGATGATCTAAATTTTCATTTCATTATCAAGAGACACCTCACCGCACATGTCATAGCTTCCACAGAAATATCTCACTCTGCACATCCAAGATCGAATTTTCTTGTATGTTCACATGACTGGAGCTGTGAGGGTTGCACACAGAGGACATGCTTTTTTTTTTCTTCTTCTTCTTTTTGCGTCGTAATATAAGTCTTATGTTTGGATTGGGTGTTTTAGACACTTTATTGTCCAAAATGCACAATTAAATGTTGAGTTATCCTAAGAGCAGTCTTCGACATCAGGTTGTCAGAGCTGTTTTGTGTGCATTTTGCCTTAGAAAGCATTAACCATGTTGTTTAGTGTAGATTTTTTTGATTATTATGATTACAGATGTAATTGTGTGACATGAAACTAAATATGTTGTGTTAATGTTTATTAAATATTTCTGCATGTCTGGATGTCATGTCAGTTAAAATGAAAACATTTAGATAATAACTATTGAAATATAAACCGTTTTCTCTCTATTTCAATGCAAGAGAGAGAAAATGTAAAATTCTAAATCTGTTATTTTGGTCAAATGTAGGCTCCTTTCCAGTACTGGATAATTGAATTTGTAATATTGTTTAGGTGTACAACATAGTTTTGGTAAAGTATTAAATGTTAAGTGTTTCTCTTGATATCACAACTGGACAGTTTTAGTTTTTAATAGCTAAAAGAGTACAAGAATAAATTTCATTTAGATGGTCACCTTTTAGTTGTTCAGTATTTTTTGCTGTTGTATGGCAGATTTTGAACATGTGGTGAAGGTGACCAATGTTATTTACGTGATTACCTTACACGCACTGAAGTACATCCGTACTATTCTCAAATCGTGACTCAGCCTTGTTATTATGTTGTCATGAACTTGTTCTTCAAGTAGTGTTTTTGATAAAAAGTTCACGTCTCTTCTATGTTTTTTAATGGTTATGCTGAGACTTTGTGTACTGTGTGTTGAGGTTTTTGATGCTTTTGTTTCCCAAGATTGACCTGGTTAGTGTATTGTTGTGATATTGCTTAGTGCGTTTAAAGTAGAACGTGTTTTTTTTTATTTATTTTTTATATTCTGTTGAAGCTATGATGTGGTGAGAGGTGGAGCATTTTCTTGCTAGTAACTTGTGGCAGTACTAAAAGTCTTAAACTGAAATTACAGGAGTCAAAAAAACTGGACCTGTTGCCTTTAGTTGGTTGAAAGGGAAACAGAATGATTTGAATTGAAAATGAAGCAAACAAAAGGCACTTTTTCATTGTCTTAAATAGTATTTGGGTATGGGGAAACCATTTTACTTTCGTTCCTTCATAAATCAGGAGTCCAAGTCCATTGATACTTGATCAGAACTACATAAACACCAAAAACCAGGTGATAAAAGCTGAACGGCGTGTGCTGAAGGAGCTGGGCTTCTGCGTCCACGTCAAACACCCACACAAGGTATGTCACTTTCTTTTGTTGCACTTAATAGTTTTGTTGGAAGACGAAATGAGTAACTTAACATGCAGTTTGGTTGTTTTTCTAGATTATCGTCATGTATCTGCAAGTCCTTGAATGTGAGAAGAACCAAACGCTGGTCCAGACAGCATGGTGAGTAAATAAGTAATCTTGGATTGGGTGTCTAGACACTGCGGTGTAACCAACCCAGTAATTAACCCTCTTACGTAACTTTTCTGTCCCCTCATCTGATGGATTGGTGTATTCGTGGCTCATGTTTGTGTTGGTGTGATTCTTCTGTTTAAATCTCTTGTTCATGGCTGTAATTAAAGGAAAATGGAGAGCTTAGTTTAACTCTGTCCTTTCTCTCTACTCTTTGATTAAAGGGTAGTCCATGATGGTAAGTGTCATAAAGAACCTCTGAACTCTGCTCCTCCAACCACATGACCTCAGGAATCTCCCCCCATTGGCTGCCCTTCTCGAGACAGCCAATCCAGTGAGAGCTCTCTGCCCGAGAATCACTGATGGGGGCCTTTTCCAGCTGCCATCAGCATCTTGTTTTCTTGCGGTTGTCCAAAAGGATTTGTATTTTTGTTTTTGCTTCAAGTCTCAAGTTTTCTCTCTTTCTTTTTAATTATTTGCTTTCACCTTTATGAGGTAGTTTTAAAACCTGAATATTTGCATTTCATTATTAGACTTCACTTATTAGATTTAGGTGGTATACGTTGACTACTTTTTTTTTCTTTCTAAATGTACTCCAAATTAAAGGGTAAATCACCCAAAAAGGAAAATTGTTGTCATTCACCCTGATGTCCTTTCAAACCTGTATGATTAGTTTTTTTTTTCATAGAATAGCATAAATTTGAACATAAATGGCATAAAGGATAAATTTTTAAGAATGTTCACGTTGCTCTTTTCCATACATTGACAGCATATAGTGTCCAGAGGCTGTCAAGATGTAAAAAGGGCAAAAAAGTGGTCATTGTTCTCTTTATTCCAAGTCGTCTGAACTGAAATTTAAGCTTAATTCTGTCCTCTCTGATATTATGTGCTTCTACATAAACAGAATTTGTTTTATTTAAATTTGTAAGATTTATATTGAAGATACATTTTAAAAACCTTTTGTTATTCTTTCCCCCGGATTTTGATAAATTAGTTACACATATGCATTTTGCATGTTTATAGTGTAAATAATATTGAAACCTTTACTGGGCGCTAAGAGTTTTGCTGAAAAGCCACTTCTCCACACGCAAAGCTATTATATGGCTTCAGAAGAGTTGTAATATGGTGCACAATATGCTTTTTCATGTTTTTATATTTATTTTGAAGATGGACAGCCTCTGTTCACCATATTATTCCTTTGTATGGGGTGGGAAGGTCTTGAACATTGAATGATGTCATTTTTTGCGTGTTCCCCTGAGGAAAATTTCATGGGTTTAGAATGACATGATGGTGAGTAAATGACGTTTTTTTATTTTGGGTGAACTATTCCTTTAAATAAGCAATTATTATCGTTATGTCTTACAGGAACTCTCTCCTGCTCAGTCTACGCTTGAACGATATGTTTGAAGCTCAGAATTTTCATATAAATCAAATGTTCTCTGTAGGGTTGGGAATCGAAAATCGGTTCCAGTTCTGGAATTGGATACTTAAGGTCCGGAATCGGATACTTGTAATAAAATTAACTTCGATTCCGCTTATCGAATCCTGTTTGCAAATTTTAATGTTATTTCAATCCATTTTCAAGCGCAAGAAGATGCGAAAGAGAACTTAATTCGGCACTTGCGCTGTGCACATTTTTCTTTGCACACACATCTACAACACGCACACAGAGAGCCATCTCATATAGTGTGCGATACTGAGTTGAGTTCTCGTACGTCGCCTTGGGCTTGAATGCACAAATGCACACAAAATTGTCAAAATCCTCGTAAACAGTCATGTTGTCTTAAGTGAACGTAAACATTTGAGAAAGAAAACGCATATTGAATCCTGCATAAGGTCTTAAAGTGACAGCAGCCTAATAAACCTGCTGCAGTCTCATTAACGTTAGTCAAATAAAATCACTTATTGATCTTGACTGAATAACTTTTGTAACTTTAATAAGGATTAATCTATATTTTATTTATCGAAAGCAAGTTGATTACAATTTCTGTACCTGAACTCTGTTTAGATGTATTTATTTGTGCTATTGCGAATTTGTTTATTTGTTCTTATTTTATTAGTTTACTTGTCTTAATGTTTGAAATTTATATCGGTTGTTTTTGCTGTGGTATTTTTGTTAATACTATAGGAAGATGTTTTTTAGGCTTTTTTTTTTTTTGGCAGCTGATTTTTGCTTATGAAAATCAGCTGCATCGAAATGTTTTGCCAAAAGACTAAGAATAAATATGTTGGACATAAATGGTTGACACAATTTTTTTTTTCTCCAAAAGAATCGGAATCGATAAGCAAAATCAGAATTGGAATTAGAATAGCTAAAATTCAAATGATACCCAACCCTAGTTCTAAGGCCTGCAGTATACAATCTAGAGTGGTTCTATTTCAGCGTAATTCACAGAAATGTAGTCTTTCCCTTATTTGTCGTAATGACAGCGTTTGGGTCCATAGTATCCATCTGCTTGCTTGCTTTTTTCAGAGAGCTTTGCATCTCATTTCTGGCAGTCATTCAGATTTGAAGTTAAAGATTGTCTATCTGCAAGTCTCCATTTAGCAGTGTGTCCTTATACAGGAGACGTGTACTTGTCCATTCCCAGGGCAACTCCTCAGCCCGCTTTGCATGCCGTATATTGTTATGAGTTGCATGCAGTCATCAGTGCTACATCCCTGCTGCTCCTGTTTCTCTTCATTTTACACTCTCATCTGCTTATTTTATGGAAAGTTAAGTATGTGAGATGGAATTCTGAAAAAACAGATGGAGTTGTAGTAGAGCTGCACGATTTTGGATAAATTGAGAATCACAATTCGTTTGTTTCAAACAGAGATCACGATTCTGAACAGACAGCTAAACAATAACGTAGTTTACTAGAGGTTCTAACAAATGTTAATTGGTGCAGTCTGTTTTAAATGTTTAATGAATCTGAATGAATAATTTTAAAGTTGGTTTGAATGAATGATTCAGTGACATTGATTACATTAATGGATGAATCAGCATTTTTTTGATCAAACTTCTAATGAATGAAGCGTCATTTTACTTTCAAAAGGTGATTTATTCTATTTTGATTGCTTCCGTAGACATGTTTTTATACCAGTTCTGTGATAACAGAAATATCGATACTGTCTGGTTGAAAATACTTGTTTGTTCATGACAACTGGCCTCTCTGGCTCAGCGGCAGTGCAGACGCAGGTTTGAAGGTTCTGGTGTGATTTTTGTCAAAGGTTTAATAGACACAGGTGATTCGTTTGGGTTTTCGAATCGAGATCGCCATATTTTAACGATTAATCGTGCAGCTCTATGTTGTAGTAACATGACGCATGCAAGCCAGTTATATTTTTGACAAATGTCCTCCTGTGAGCTTGTCTATGTGCACATGGGTACACTGAACGTGTGCGTGTGCCCATTCACATTGCATGCTTGCCTTAAAACTTCTGTAGAAAGACAGAGGAACGTGAGGCAGAGAGGGAAAGGACAAAGTTAAGCTCAAGCCTCCATTTATTTTTGGTCTTTTTGCATCATGTGACAAATCTCGTACATAAAGATGATGTTATGGATGATCAACCCATGCAGGCAAGTTGCAATTTTGTGGTTCACCTTCTGTGTCGCAGGAACTACATGAATGACAGCCTTCGCACTAATGTGTTTGTGAGATTTGAAGCTGAGACCATCGCCTGTGCCTGCATTTACCTCGCTGCACGAGTGCTACAGGTACAAAACCGTTCTCTGTCCTTCATCACCTCTTCTTCGGTTTAATCAGAGATGTGTTGGTGTTAATGTCTGACTTTTTCCATCATTCTTTCAGATATCATTACCCTCTCGGCCGCTCTGGTACCAGCTCTTTGGTGCTACGGAGGAGGAGATCAAAGATATATGTACAACCACTCTGAAGTTGTACACTAGAAAAAAGGTTAGACCTGTTTCACCTCTCTCCTGTTTTAAAATGAGCAGGTCTTCACTTGTGTGTTATATTGAGTCTTTGTTTCTGATTTGTTTCCTTTGTTTTTTAGCCAAATTATGAATTTGTGGAGAAGGAAGTGGACAAGAGGAAGGTGGCTCTACAGGAAGCCAAACTGAAAGCCAAAGGGCTGAATCCAGATGGCACTCCTGCTCTCTCCATATTGGGCGGATTCTCTCCTGGATCCAAACCATGTAAGTTGTCACTTCTTCTACCTATTGTGCAGTCTAACGGCTTTACTTTTAAGCATAGCTTACCATTGTTGTTCCAAACTGCTCTTTTTCCATACAAGAAATGGAAACCCTGAAGTATACTTTGGTCTTTGTGCATACACCCGTTGTTTCACGGTCAAAACGGAAATGAAGGAAATGGAACAGCTATGAACTACTGGAGAGCTTAACAACAATAGACTCCCGTGTCGACGAGCGATGTGTGAGGGGATTAAGTAGGGATGTGTGATATCACGATTTTATATTGCAAACGAGGGAATAAAAGAGAGCTCGTAGTATCATGTTACAGCCACATTCTATCAGGTGCAGTTCTAGTGCCCGTCCCAACATACTGTACAATGCGACATAAATTCACATCACGTTTAGCAACACAGCAGTGGGGTTACGCTCGTGTGACATTGCAGTTGTTTGCCATCACAAAAGTTTATATTATTTGCGTTTTAACAACCTTGCCAGTTGATTTTTTTTCTCACGCTGTTCTGACAAGCTTTTCTGAGCACATACACCAGACACACACACACAAGGCTCGTCACACATCGTGTGAATGTACTCCGTTCGATATATGTGTCAATATATTGGATCTGTGCATTCGATCTTAAAGTGACAGCTGCCTAATAAAACCGTCTGTCATAAATGTTAGTCAAACAACAAAATGCAAAGAGAAAATCATTCACTGCCCTTGACTGAATAACTTAAGTAGCTTTAACCTTTTGAGCGGTACAGTCCCACATATGGGATTTAGAATGAACAGTCAGTGACGTGACATAACTTCCAGATTTAAACTGTGCTTTCGCACGTTGGTTGGCGCTGAGCCAGAGACACTTGTCATATATCACAACTATTTGCAGTGTTTTCAAACCCATAATGTTTAATTTCGGTTTCAGACATTTAAATACACATAAGCACTAGTAAAACAATACATTTGGAGTTTGTAAAATACACACTGTCTATGGAAGCAGAAATAACAATATATTCAAATATAATTTGCCGATGGGTGGTATTCATATCAGATACACATTGTGTAAGTAACTATAAAGTTTACTATATTCTTCTCTCGGTTCACCTGCCACTTTTTTACATGTATTTCGGGAGAAACTGATACATTTTTGTGCTATAAATCCGAAATCCTGACAAGACTCTCTGAACTGACAAACATGGCGGCGCCCATCTAACGTTATAGATTGAGTGTATTTTGTCTTTTAAAAACCTTTATAAATAATCTTGCTTACACATATTTGAGAATCGGAATATCAGATAGTTGTTGACATGGTAAGCAAGTTTGTGAATATTTAGATAAAAAAAGGAAAAACAATATAAAAGCGATACATCTATCATACAGTGTTATTGTGGCTGCGGTGCATCACGTGACAAGCGTGACATGTCGCCATGGAAACATTAAGGGGGAACGTTCTAAAATAACGGTCGCCTTGAAAAAACTCACACTGGGGGTCAGTTATAATATTTTAAACTTATGAATTAAAGGGTTATGAATCAGTGTATATTTTATTCATACAGTGAAGTCCAAGTTATTTTTTTTACATTTGTTTATTCAGTTTCTTACTTGAATTGTAGTTACAGTAAATACACCTACTTTAGCCTATATTGTATTTGTAATTTGCATCTGTTCTTATTTTTAATAACAAAGATAAAATAAGATTTTGATCATATCACTTACCCCTACTTTGCCTAAATGGTCTGTCATTCTTGCTTTTTCTCCGTTTTAGTTTAGTAAATGATGACAAAACATTTATTCTTGAGTGAACAACCCCTTAAAAACACAAAATCTCACTAGCCCGAAGATGTCTACAGGCATCTGTTTAAGGTTAACTGTAAACATATGAAAAATCTAATGCTTCCTGTTAGGTTCTCCTAACATATTGAAGGCAGATGAGATGTCTCCCAACCCTCAAACTCTTAAGGCCATGAAGAAAGAACCAGAAGATCGGACTCAGGGCTCTAAGAGCCCACACAACGGGTGAGTTATTTGACAGACAAATTATGCGACTGTCATCAGATACTTGTTTAGTTTAATTAAAGAGCACTGATTAAGCATCCTCCGTTTCCTTGTTCTTTCCTCAGACTCAGGAAGGATAGCAAGTTAGGTCGGAACAGTAGGAGTGCAAGTCGTTCTCGTTCCAGAACGAGATCCCGGTCCAGATCTCGCTCTCCCAGACGACAGTAAGTACCATTTGCAGTGCGCTGCTGTATGCTCGATGATGTTTGTGTCTTTACTCAATTGCTGCCTTTCATCTAGTTACAATAACAGGCACAGTCACTCAGGCACCTACAGCTCTCGCTCCCGAAGCCGCTCTCACAGCCGCAGCCAATCACCACGGCGACACGCCAACCACGGCCCTCCGTCTCCCCTCCTGCCACACTTGAAGTCAAAGCAGCGCTCAGACGATCTGCACCAGCACAGCAGACATGCCCACAAAAGGAAACGGTCGCGCAGCCGCTCTCGTTCCACCAGCAAGCCCCGCGAGCGGGACAGAGAGCGGGACCGGGATCGAGGTGCCTCTGACCTGGCGAAGAGGCACAAGCACGAGCGTAGCAGCGGCGGCCATCACCGCGAACGGCGGGAACGCTCACGCTCGTACGAACGCTCTCATAAAAGCAAACACCACAGCAGCAGCCATTCAAGCCACAGTCGACACAGACGCTGAGTGTTTTCTTGTTACACGTCTGCGAGACTGCGAGTTCGTTTGTGTTCGATTTAAGTGGTCAACGTTGACCTAGTTGTCTGTTTTACTTTATTGATTTATTTTTGTGTTATTTTGCTCTTTTAGTTTTAAATGTTGAAAGGATATGAAACTACATATTTACAGTGTAAAGATGGGTTCAATGTTGATGTAATGGGAAATGCTTTGATTTATAAAAGCTAAGGTGGGAAAATCAATAGTTACATAGAAAAATGGAAAATGTTTTCAGGAAAGACAACGATACTTTGCACAGATATAGGAATAATAAATAAAGATGCTCCTCTGATGGAAGAAAATTGGTTACCCTGAAAATAGATCATATTTTTTTACAGCTGGATGCAGACTCTTTTTTTGGGATCATGGTGACTGTTGCACTGGTTTTTAGTCTGCTTGTCTTCAATGTCTGATTTTTACTCAATAAAAAGTGACTTATTCCTACTGTCAATTGTTGTTTTTTACTCTTATGGAACTTGGTTTTATGAATTGAAAATGTCTTGCCCTGACATTAAAATTCCATGAGACCTTTAAGACAAAACCTGTTATTACAAAATTATATTTAATCACCAGCACAAACAGCTAATATCTGGAGCTGTGGTGTTAAACATTTAGATTGATTTTAGTATATAAACTTGTCATAAATGTTTTTTTTTTTTCCTCTTATATGTAGGAGAAACCTGTTCATTCTAGTGAATCTGCTGTTTGAGGGAGGGGTCAGAAACACAAATTCAACTGAGAGGGTCAATCTGGTACATAGGACCATACTGGCCACTTTCTCTTGTTCACTGGTGCCTCTTACGAGTGATTCAATGGTTTTGATTCTGCCATCATCCTTGGCAAGGACAGCTCAGCTTCAGACTGTACAATAACCTTCTCAGTCTGTCCACTTTTGTCAAACCTTTCCACATCAGGCTTGCTGATCAATTGCTCAGTGTATTTCATGCAGGTATCATCTAAAGACCAGGATTTGGTCAATTATTCAATGACTCACTCGTGATCAGAACATCTAATTCATAGTGAGTCCCATTCACTAATAATTGTGTAGTTGCAGGATTTACTTTACTCTGCTTTTGATGTCCAACTTTCTGGTCATATTTTTCATCCACGGAGATACCCTTTTATTCCCTGGCTTTTGGTCACATTTCCCATTTCCGACAGTAGATGGTGATGTAAGTTCTCATACCAACTTATTACGTGTTACGTTCTTCTGAGTGGAACTATAAGTAATAATTTTTAAATAAAATAGTAATTCAATAAAGTAATTCAATCATTTTAGGGCTTAAACGGCAGGTCAATAGTTTTATTACTAACGGTTGAGTGAAGATAATTAGATGACTTGGTCTTCATCGTCACCACTGATTTAAGTGTCATTTACATAGACCAGTGGTCACCATAAAAAAAAAAAAAAAAAAACATCCACCAAAACCAGTTCAGGTTCACACCAAGACACATTTTCAGTGTGATAAACATTTTAATTTGAATGAACGGCTATTTGAATTTGTCTGGTCTGACCAACACAAACATTTGCATGTCGTCAGTTTTATGTTTTATTCATGGAAAATTTCAGTCAGTTAAAAGTTTATTAAAAAAAAAATATTTTAAAGATTTAACGTTACAGTATAGTAATAGTAACTATATCTGCCTTTTAAATTTTAAGATGAGGTTCCCCTGCATGAGAATGATCATATTTGAAGTTTGACTTTTAAAAGATTAAAAGATCCTGATTGATCCAGATTTTTGACCTTTAAAAGATTTGACCTGTTAAAGATTGAAAACCTCGGTTCTAATCATAGGTTCTAATACACCGAAAAACAGCCTGTCTGAAGCACGCGAACTGATGATGAGAGCTTTTACTTTGACAGGCTGTATTTACAGCGGGAGTTTCCTGTTGGCTTCAGAGGTTTTGCGAACAGATTGTGCGGGATGGAAACGCGGTGTTTAAGTCTTCTACTGGTCTGTGTGCTGTCAGTGTGTCATGCTACAGCCGACAATGCCAGCGTTAAAAAGATGAAAATGCAATATACTGGAATGCCACTGCTGAAGTTTCAGATTTGGTAAGCAAACGGAATGTGCTTCCGTTTCCTGTCAGTGCCCGTGCTGATCAGTGTCATGTGTTGATGAAGCAACTATTTATTCTAAACTGAAATTATGACCAATCAGTAAATCCATTAAAGTTGGATCATGTATGTTTCCTATTAGTTTTCTCTGTGCTGAGCGTAATTGCCCCGTAGCTTAAGTATCAACGTGCAAAAATCATGTTTTTTGTTTGTTTTGTTTTTTGCAGTAAAACCATAGTAGCTATAAAAGTAAACATGGTTAACTATGGTTTTGTAGTAAAACCATAATAAACAAAACTACATATGTTTTATATAATAGTAAGTGTACTTTTGTCCCTCAACATTTGTTGTTCGGTATGGAAGCTTGTTTCTACAATGGAATTAAAAAAAAAAAGGTGGTTGTTACTTTATATCTCACAATTCTGACTTTTTTCTCAGAATTGTGAGATATAAAGAATAAATAAAGATATTAACAATTGTGAGATAAAATGTTTTACCTTTTTATTTTTTATTCTGTGGCAGAAACAAGCTTTCATAATTATGCAAGCATATGTGAACCAGTTTTTTGGTTTATTTTTCCTCTGTGGGTCAGTTCCTGAATACAGTTTCTCTCAATTTGCAGCGTGTCCTGAGGGTACAGGCGGGTGTTTGAAGAGTACTCTCGGGTTCTCACCCAGAGGTACCCAGACATCCGCATCGAGGGCGAAAACTTCCTGCCACAGCCTATATACAGGTGGGTTTCTCACGCCTAAGAAATTTTGTATTGTAGACCATACAAATTCATGGTAGTCTGTGACTTTAACTCATAAACTTGTCTTTTTAATTTATTTTTAGGCATATATCTTCCTTCCTCTCTGTCTTCAAATTTGTAGTGATTGGTTTAATTATCCTGGGCAAGGACCCTTTCACATTTTTTTGTACGGAGACTCCAGGAATCTGGCTTTGGGCACAAGAGAATAAGGTCAGTGAGGGGCATTTTGCTGCCTCTGCCTCTGCTTTTGATATCCACCCTTCTGGTCGTTTGTTTTTTTTATTCCCGAAGAGGAGACGTTTTGCAATCCTTTTTTTTTTATTCCATTTTTAATTTTTCTGGATTCTGTTCTTATCAGTTTTGAACATATAGGCTATATACCGGTATCTCAGATGAATTTAAAATTGAGTATAATTTTTGTGTACGTGTGGTTTCAGTTTCTAATTTTTTTTTTCTTCAAATTCTTAAATCAATTTGAGTACAAAAGTTAGTGATTTGTTTGTTAAAAAATGCGTACATAGTATTCACGCACAGTCTTTCCCCATAAGAACCTTTGAAAACAATGTAATAGAATGAAACCTTTAGTTGATTAATTGAATGTTTGGGAAATCTGTTATTCAGTCAGTTCTGTTTGGTGATGCTAGTGATTCGGGAAATTACAGTTCCCACATGAAATGTTGCCTACTACATGTGTTTGTGACCTCAGTTTGTTGTGTTTTTATAGATATATGCCTGCATGATGGTGTTCTTCCTCAGCAACCTGATTGAAAACCAGTGTATGTCCTCTGGCGCCTTTGAAATCACACTTAATGGTAGGACTGATGATTGATTATTGATCAAAATACTGATTTCACACTACATGATGTTTAATAGTAGTCATGTTTTACGTGTGTGTGTGTTTATGCGCTCACAGATGTGCCTGTATGGTCAAAGCTGGAGTCAGGCCACCTTCCCTCCATGCAGCAGCTGTTGCAGATTCTGGAGAATGAGATGAAGCTGAGCGTACACATGGACTCTCTCCCCCACAGACGGGCGTAAGGCTGCAGGAACTGAACAGACTGGCTGTGACTTGTGGGTAGCCTGATGGTTTTTACGCCTCCATATACTGGTGCAGGGATGACGTGTTTCTGTAGGCCAAAACCCGGTCATGGGTTAGCATTTTAGCACTTCTGGTTGCATCGTCCCGAAGTCAGTGGGTTTTTTGTTAAAAGCCTGAAATAAGGTCTGTGGTTAACACAAGCTCAAGCTATTTTCATGTTTTATTCTACGACATAAAACAGCAGTAATACCCCACTCGTGATTTTTTTAAAGCCTTTACATGTCTTGAAAAAAGTGGTCGCTAAAAAGTGTGGGACTACAGAGGACATTAAACGCCATCACACAGACCAGTAAACTCATAATTATCTCTTGAAGAATATTCTAACTCAGACTTTCAGGGAAAATGTTTTTTTTTTTTTTTTTTTTTTAATGAAGACTGAAAGAGCTGTCAGAAGCTTAATGGTGGTGACATTGAAGTCTAGCCTACGTTCAGCTTGTATTTAGTCTTAAAATTCATAAAAGTTGTGCTCATTTGTGAAAATGATCTTGATGCTTGATTTGTTAAACACAGAGCTTATTTTTTGCAATAATTCAAAACCCTATGGAAAAATCCTATTGGGTTTTTGTCGAAGGAACCAGGGTGATTCTAACTTTCGGGTTGATCTACAAAAATACATCATCCCTGCACCACTCTATTAAGATCTTTGTGTCCAATGTAATAATAATAATGTGTCCAAAATAATACATTGTGATTTTAAATCAATTTAAATCATTGTGATTTTAAATCACTATGAAATCAAAATTGACAATTCTTTTTTTAATGGAATATTGCCGTATTTATTATAAATTATTTATCTGTGGACATGATTTTTTGTTTAATTCATGTGCCCTCCTAATCTTTAATCAAAATAACTTGCAGCGACATCTCTTTTCTGATAATGATGTGTTTACTGCCGTGGCGAGTAAATTTTTTTTTTAGAACACTTTTCACTCAGATATACATCACAGCAGGGAAGAAAAGACTATCGCAACTTCCATTTCATGCTGACTTTAGGAAGATTCTGTAAATTCAGAGCTCCAGATTGTTTTGAACCTCATACAACACACTTTTATCTTTTTCCCTTCTTTATAACTTTTTCTCCAGGTGTGTGATGCGAGTCATTGGTGTGTGAGACGGCATTAATGAAGGTTTGCACTGAATGCAGTGTGTCTGCTAGTGCAGGCTGGATGTCCAGTCCCTCTCGCTGCTCCACGAGTCTCCTGTACACACAGCCACTCTGCAGTCTTCGGCCAATAAGAACATGTGCTGTTAAGTGGATCGAATTGGTGTCAAATACAGTGTTTTACCTGTTTTCAGGTGTATGCAGTAGACTGCTGTATTAATTACTGAAATCAGTTTTCAAAGTATTGGCATTCATTGGGAAATTCAAACTCTTTGTAATGTGTTTAGAGCTAAAAACTGTATTTGATTTTGCTCACTCATTTTATTTACCCTTTCATCTCTCTTATATGATCATATGCCAATTTATTCATTCCACTGATGTTTATGCTTATTGCAAAGTACGTTCTAGACAACGGTATTCATTAAAAAACAGTTCTGTAAATTTGTCCAATAACTAATTATGTACATATCATTAAGGATGTACTTTGATACATTTTGATTTTTGATCATATTTAATATTAGTTGATACTGTGTTTTTAATAAAGTCAATCAATGATGGATGTGTAAACAGTTGGTACCTTTTTTTTATTGGAAAACTGTTGCGTTCCACAAGAGGACGCTCGGGGGCGGTGAAATATTTTAAACTTATTAATTATAAGGTTTGGCACCCGAAACACAAATGGAAATACTAAAACGATTGAATAAAACGGGTATAGTTATTAGAAACGGATGTGAATGGTTTTTCTTAAAGAGCGATGAGAAAAGTAACAGATACCACATGAAAAAGCGGCTAATCACATCAACGGCTTTTTCGAGGAAGATTGCGTGTAACTTACTTTTATTATCATCATAATATATTAGTTATATTATATCACAAATTGCTTGCCATGTAAATCTATTTTAAACAAGGGACCATTAGATGGCGCCTGCTGTTTTGTTTATTCAAACAGAGATTGTGGTCACATGGTATGCGATCGATGCATGCGAAGGAAGTTGTGTAAAGAATACACGTGTTGTGAATCGCGATTTAACAATGATTTTTGTTTAAGTTTTTGTAATGAATTTATTATGTAAATGACTTTCAGCAGATGCAAGTACTGAAATAACATTCGTGTTCAGGCAACGTGAGGTAAACGTGACCCTGAGGCATAGTAAGTTCATTTAAAATATCTGTGCCATCACTGCAGTTATGTTAACGTTAGTGTATTTGTCTTCTGGCAGTGCACCGAGATATCGTATTTACTGTTATAATCCTTAATGCCGATACAAAATGTCTTGGTAAATTCTTTAGAGCCTCCGGAGGCACAGCGTACACGTTGATAGTCATGTGTTGAGTCCAGGTGTGTTTTGGAAGAGTAATGGATGGGGATCCAGCAGAAATGAATATGCCACGATCATCATCAAGTATTGAAGTAAAGGATGATATGGATACCAGAAGTGAAAGTGAGAATCAGCCAGCAGGAGATGCTTTGGTGGACATCAGCTTTTGCGGATCCACTCCTCTGTTGTGGAAGGTGTCGGACATGAAACGGTGCAGGTCTGTGGGTGTGACCGGGGCTCTGGTGGGCTCTCTGGCCCGTCAGCCTCGGCAGAACGTGCGGCTGGGACGACCTCTGGAGCTCCTGCAGGAGGAGGCGCTGCTGCTGGAGGAGACCAGCACTGGTGTCGCTTCACTGCACACTCAGGTGTCACACTACACTTTTACAGATTATCTATCTATCTATCTATCTATCTATCTATCTATCTATCTATCGATCTATCTATCTATCTATCTATCTATCGATCTATCGTTCTATCTATCTATCTATCGTTCTATCTATCTATCTATCTATCTATCTATCGTTCTATCTACCTATCTATCTCTTGTAAGGGGATTTACAGTCAAAGAACCAGAAATGATTAATTAAAACAAGAGTCAGAATTATAATAAATGAAAGAAAAGTTTTACTGAAGATAGTTGGCAGTTTCATCAGGCACAAGTAAGCTGCAAAACTCCCAAGGAGTTCATAGGCCGCCCCGCTTACAGTTACAAACATCACAGCAATTATACCCTACACCAAGGTAGCATATCGACCAAAACACATGATGTAATCAGCCGGATCCGGGCCGTATCCAGATCAGATGGTGGACCACACGCATTCCTGAAGTGTCAGCAGAGCTTGTGTCAACTAGACTCTCTCCTGTGAAGGCCTCATTGACACGACAGCCATCGGCATTGATCCTCAACAAACTCTTCTCCATACGCGCATGATGACTCCGGTCTTCAAACAGATGAACTGCATAATATAATGTTCCGATCCAATCTGATTTCTGACCTGTAATGCTGCCTGAATCATAATCATACACTGTTCGTTCGTTGGCCAGAGGAGAACTGGCCCCCGACTGAGCCTGGTTTCTCCCAAGGTTTTTTTTCTCCATTCTGTCACCTGATGGAGTTTTGGTTCCTTGCCACTGTCGCCTTTTCGACTTTCTTTGCCTTTGTCGCCATTGGCTTTTGGCTTGCTTAGTTGGGGACATTTAATTTTATATTTAACAATATTATTACAACATTTATTTTCCTGTTGTCTCTGTAAAGCTGCTTTGAAACAATCTGCATTGTAAAAAGCGCTATATAAATAAAGGTGACTTGACTTGACAAGTCTAAACTACGTCCTTGCTTCAGGTTGAATGCGCCAGCATGTCCTGAACAACAACTCAGTCAATCTCCAATAATGACAGTGGTTCCTTAAAGGGTTAGTTCACCCAAAAATGAAAATTCTGTCAGTATTTACTCACCCTCATGTTGTTCCAACCCCGTAAGACCTTCGTTCATCTTCGGAACACGAATTAAGATATTTTTGATGAAATCTGAGAGCTGGATCACTCCTCCATACTAGTCCATAGGTTTCTTCAGGGATTGAACTTGCCGGCCTCGAAAAGTTATTAAAGACATCGTTAAAATAGTCCAAGTGACTACAGTGGCTCAATCTTAAGTTTATCAAGCGACGAGAATACTTTTTGTGCGCAAAAAAACAAAAATAACGACTTTATTTCAACTATTCATTTCCTTCTCTGTGGGCCTCTAGTCAGTTAACTTAGTGTGATTCCGTAGAGCTACGTCACACGTAGGCTCACTATTGGCCGACGCTGGTCGTGTGTGATGCGTGTGACGTACAACAACAGAAGTTTACGCTATATCACTAGTGAACTGACTCGAGGCCCACAGAGAAGGAAATGAATAGTTGAAATAAAGTCGTTATTTTTGTTTGTTTTTGCGCACAAAACGTATTCTCGTCGCTTGATAAACTTAAGATTGAGCCACTGTAGTCACTTGGACTATTTTAACAATGTCTTTAATGACTTTTCGGGGCTGGCAAGTTTCAATCCCTGAAGAAGCCTATGGAGGAGTGATCCAGCTCTCAGATTTCATCAAAAATATCTTAATTCGTGTTCCGAATATGAACGAAGGTCTTACGGGGTTGGAACAACATGAGGGTGAGTAAATACTGACAGAATTTTTGGGTGAACTATCCCTTTAACCTGAAACCAAGAAGACTTAACACACACAGTTTTTCCAAGGTTGGATTTGGTCGGCTCTAACTATAAACAGGAGAGTCTTCTCAAAACATCAAGATAATATGTTCTTTCTCTCAAGGAAATGACACTTTAATCTAACACGGTAAAGTAAAGAGTTTAGCTACGAAATGGTCACACAAACTATTATTTCGAATGGCCCTTATATGTTTTAACACGTTGAAGACCTTTCTCAAACAAAACGAGTCCATATTTCATTTCTGGAAGCCGGGCTAAATGAGCAAGCACTGTTACTGCATTTAGATATCAAATACAGACATTAGAGAATACATGAAAAGAACATTACAGTAATCACACTGGTAACTTCTATAACAAAGTAAAATTTTATAACCTTTGAGAAGTCATTCAACTCATGTGATGTTTAGAAGGAAAATATTGATTAATACCTTGATTATAATCACTCATTAGATATACATTTAAGCAGCATTGGATTCCAAAATTCATCCCCTTCACTATCTGTCTGTCTGTCTGTCTGTCTGTTTTTTAATAGTATCTATCTATCTTTCTGTGACTTATTATGTGAGTGTATGTATGTGATATTATTTTCATCAGGATTGTGGAGATGAAGAGATGCATTCAGAGGCTGTGAGGCAGTATGCGGCAGGTCTGGAGAGCAGTTATAAGGAGCAGTGTGCTCTGGCCCTGGAGGACAAGAAGACGGTGCTGAAGAAAATCATCAATGAGAAAGAGAATGGTGAGAGAGAGGTGCATACCTCATTACATGTCCATATAACTTCGCCTGTTCGCCAAATGATTTCAGCTATTTCAAAAGTCCTTACAGCCTACAACAGAAAAGGAACCAAAACCCACTTCGACACTAAGCACATATATGTAGTGAACAATAGGATAAAAACGACAAATTATTTTGCCACAAAGTTATGTTTTATTTCTCTTTGTCTCCCGCTCTCCCACTCAAACGCCCACACACACACACATATCAGTAAAATAGTTTAGTAACTTAAAATCTACATGACATTTCTCATTAGTGAGGTTTAAGGGCTCTGTTCTTGGGGCAGATAAACTTACAGTTTCACTATTAGTAGAGACACTGCTGCCGAACACTGTTGAGAGACGCACAGACTCAGGTAATTCACACACTTTATCTCTCTCTCTCTAATAATTGCATTCATAACTGCATTAGTCTGTTATCAATGGCTCAAGCCTCTGTTACTAGCTCTAAAATTATGTTTTGGAATGACTAGCAATGGATGCATGGGATGAGATGTGTAAGAAATGAGTCCTACACACAAGTCAAGTCACCTTTATTTATATTGCGCTTTTTACAATACATATTGTTTCAAAGTGGCTTTACAGAGATAACAGGAAAATAATGCAACAAAGTTTATTTCTAGAAGAAAATAGCGTCACTGCACACCTGTGTTTTAATGACAAAAACCTGACAAATGAAATACATCTTAACAATGTCATATGCCGTAAAGCAGTCAAATTTTGTAGTTCTTTTTGTGCTCGGGTTACTACCCGAACCCCGAAGTTAAAAGCAATGCAGACGCTGTCAGGCTATGGCAGACGTGTCATTCAACCTATTGTAAGTCGATGTACCATTTCAAGGGTCTTGGAAATATATTATGAAGGTTGAAAAACTACATAGTGTTGCTTTAACTACAACTCACTTTTAATGATTAGCACTTTTCACTACACATATGGTTTCAAATTAGATGGTAAGATTTAATAAGATAAATAAGATTGTAAGCATTTCTGTGAGATTCATTAAAACCTTTTTAGTAAAATTGATTGATCAGCTGACAAGCAAATAGTAGTACATTGCCAGGATACTGCAAATAATGCTCTTGACCTATTTTATAATTAACTGTTATAACCCTAACTGTTATAATTGCTCCAAGCCTCACAAATTTAAAAAATGAAATGTTTTCAAGTTTAATTTAAGGCATCAAAACTTTAAACATCAGAAGAAAAGTATTGGGCATTTGACAGTTTTTCTCACAACTGTGTTAAAATATTAAAAAGAAAAACACATCCTCAGGGCTCAAGACTAAGCCCCTGCCACAAAAATGAATGAATAAATAAAAAATATTGTTTTTGACCCATGTAACCAGGTATTCTAACAAATACAGGTATGACACCAGTGAAATTGTACAATTCTTGATTACAATTTCGATACCACAGCAAAAACGACTAGGCAAATGAATATAAATATTCAAACATTAAAGGCAAGTAAACAGACAGTAATAAAATAAGCAAAAAAAAAATGTTAAAATAAATGAATTGCATGCATTAGCTCTAATACATGCAACAGTACAGAAATAAGACCGTAATTGAGTAAAGTTATTAAATGTAAAATAACTGTATAAATGAAATGTAGATTCATCTTTATTAAAGCCACATAAGTTATTTAGTCAAGAGCAGGGTGATTCTCCACCCCCCTCATTTATGAGGATACTGTTCAAGGTGGGCATTTTGACAATATAGTATGTGTATTTGTCCGTTCAAGCATGATAAGAGCCCTGATACTGTATACAATGTGTTAATGATATTTGACTCTTCCTGACCCCACAGCCACAGATGACTCCGGCAATGCAATTAGAGACCGTCTTGATGCATTGGACCAGGCTTTCCGCTTTCCGTGGCCAGCCATGGCGGTCCAGCTCTGTACTGCCCGTGCCGGCTTTAGCCACTGTCCAGAAGAACGCAATTTCCTTTCCACTGATTGGCCAGTGCCTAGAGATGAACGCTTGAACACTAGATTCTGTGTATACAAGGATCTGAGAAATAAAGGCTTCTACCTGACCTCCGCAGGGAAGTTTGGAGGAGATTTCCTGGTATATCCAGGTATGTTTATGAAGAAGGCAAATGTCTTTTTTTATTTTTTTTTATGGAAGCTTTACTACTTGAGAGTAAAAAAAAATCCGAATTATAAGATATAAACTCACAATTGTGATATAAATTCAGAATTGTGAGAAATAAACTCACAATTGTGATATAAATTCAGAATTGTGAGAAATAAACTCATTGAGAGATGTTAACTCGCGATTGCGCAATATAACCTCGCAATTACCTTTTTTTTTATTTTGTGAGAGATGTGAATTCAGAATTCCGTGCAAAAAGTCAGAATTGCGAGATGTAAACTTGGAATTGTTAGGAAAAAAAGTCAGAATTGCGAAATGTAAACTCGGAATTGTGAAGGAAAAAAAGCCAGAATTGCGAGTCAGAATTTGCGAGGTATAAACTCGGAATTGTGAAGAAAAAAGTCCAAATTGCGAGATGTAAACTCGGAATTATGAGGAAAAAAGTTAGAATTGCGATATGCAAACTCAGAATTGGGACACGTACACGGAATTGTGAGAAAAAAAAGAGTCTGATTTGGGACATGTAAACTCGGAATTGTCAGGGGAAAAAAGTCAGAATTGCGAGATGTGAAACCCAGAATTGTGAGCTAAAAAAGTCGCAATTACTTTTTTTTAAATTATGGAAACAAGCTTCCATCATTTTTTTAATTGAGTACAGAACGTAAGTATTTTCAGTGCAGCTTAATAGTTAAGATCTTATTATTGTCTTTTTGCAGGAGATCCACTGCGTTTCCATGCTCATTTCATTGCATTATGCATTTCCATGGATGAAGAGCTACCTCTCTGTGATATTCTAGCTATAGCTCGTCTGGGCTCTAATGTGAAGAAAACAGTGTTGCTTTGCTCTCCGCAGAGCTGTAGTGAGACTGGGAAGGATGAGAGTGTGGAGGGTGATGTGGTGTATTCATCGCTGCAGTGGAGTTCTATGGTGTAACCACAAATATAGCTTTTTTTTTCATCTTTTTTTATAGTTCATAGATGATGTGTTGCTATTGGAAACGTGGTGTGTGTGTGTGTGTGTGTGTGTGTGTGAGAGAGAGAGAGAAATTCTTACGACTAAATTCTGCTGGACTACTAAATGTGCATGACCAGCTATGCAGAGGGAGGATATTCCAATATCATCTAATAAATATCTTTAAAATTATATGAAGGGATTGAGTCTATTTATTTATAATATCGGTTTCCATTGTTACTCAGTTTAAACCTCACAAGTTTTAAAATCTACTGATAAAGTGAGGTGGCAAATATACTATGAGCCTGTTGCTTCCTTACTGTTATGCAGGAATACTTGTTGAACTCTAACTTTTGAAAAATGAATTAAAGTAAATATTGACACAATATACAATGTGTTTTAAATATTTTGATTGAAGAAACATTTTGGTAGCACTTTATAATAAGGTCCCATTAGTTTAACATTAATTAATGCACTAACATTAAATAATACATTTGTTACAGTATTCATCTTTATTAATGTAGTTAACAAGTGGTATTTTTACTGTATTCTGCAAGCACCAAAATAGTTACTATTTATAATTTAATTCCATGTTCATGCAATTTTAATAAAGGACAACTAATATTATTTACATTTATTTTAAATTTGTAATTTTAACATTTTATCCAATATGATGATATATATAAAATGCAATATGATGGAGACGTTAAAATTACTGCATAATGGGAGTCTGTCAAGTCCCATTGAGAATATTTTTAAGTGCAAAACACTGTCATCTGGTGGTATGATGAGAACATTAAAATGTACGTAACAGCTTCTTTTGATGTTGTTCACCCATATGGCTGTTATTTTATAACAGAATTCAAATAATGATTTATAATGAAAATAAATTAACAAATAAATTAAATATGGGGAATGTGAAAAATGCAAAGAGGTAGTACCAGTGGCGCGTTATGAAGTCTCGCGAGACAGAGACGAAGACAGGGTGAGATCAAGTCGCAGACGGAAGAAGGCAAGAAAAAGAGGAAGATCTTGACAAACTAATAAATCCCATTAAAATGTCGGGACGGTCCGTGCGGGCGGAGACACGCAGCCGTGCAAAAGATGATATAAAAAAAGTGATGGCGGCAATAGAAAGGGTCCGACGGTGGTAAGTTATCTGTTCGAAGAGGGAGACAAGTTTCTTTTCTTCAACGTTACAAAAATAAACTTCAGAGTGGCGTCATTCAGTAACATGACAGACAAGCAAGGCAACCAATGGGCTTTACTGTATACTGTGAGTGGGCGTGTCAGTCATAGAAGTGTCAATGGGGATTGTACAATGTTGGTGATGTTCGGAATGTCTGAAATGTAAAATTTAGCATTTTTACATATTCATTACATGACGTTAATGCAACGCATATGCTTGAATCTCATGAAACCTGCCAATAATTAGAGTAAAATTCAATTAAGCCCTTGAAAAAGAAAATAATCATTACTGTCATGTTCAAATATTTGCATTTATTTATTGTACTGCCTTTGTTTAAATATTTTTTTATTGTATTATGGTAATAATTACTGCATTCCATTATTTAATGAGAACTACCACTGAGAATAATAAAAATACACACAAAAAAAATATCATGGGGCATTTCTTTACTGACAATTTGCAAACACAATGGTCCTAAAATTGGTTTTATGCTCTTTATGCAAAATGTGTAACCTGTAAAATGTTTGTGCTTTTAGGGAAAAAAAGTGGGTTACAGTGGGAGACACATCATTACGAATATTCAAATGGGTCCCTGTCACAGAAACTAAACAGGTGTGTGTATCATATCATCTTGAGTCCAGCTCCCAGATATATAAATATAGTCTTCATGTTCAAATAATCTTTTTTCTTTCTCGAAGATATACAAGCCTAAAGTGGCAGGTACTGCAGTGAGGAAACTGAAGGGCTTTCCTACAGATGTAGTGTTGGAAAATGCCCGTTCCGTGTTACTGGATTTTCAGGGTAATACAGGTTATGTTTATGTCAGACACAAGGAGGCTTAATATTTCCTCTGTAAACAATTCAGAACATCCTCCATTTAATGTAACGCAACACTGGGCTGTGTTGCTATACTCTAGTTACTTAAATGACCTTGTACCTCAACAATGTTGTTTGCATACCTATTTTAACATGCTTTTATGCTGAAGTACTTAAACATAATTTACAGATTTCTTCAGAAGACTGCACACAAATATGTTTTTGGTTTATTCTCCTAAACAGATGACAACAGTAACCAGAGTTTCCTATCAGATGCCTATCAGTCTAATACAAAAGTGGACAGCAGCAGCAACTCCAGTCCGCAGCATGTGAGTGAGGCAGTGAGCCCTTCCCAACCACCTTACTTCCGTACAGAGGATTCCCAGCCGCCCACCCTGGGACAGGAGACGATGGAGGCTGAGAGAGGTGAGAAATACTGTAGTTTACTGTATTACAATACAATAATATAATGCAATGATATCTTTTATTTAAATACCAATGTTTAACAATAACAACAATCTTTTTTTTTTTTTTGCATTACTCTATTGAGAATTTGCAATTGTTCTGAATTGTTATGAAAACAATGCAATTTTTTCACCCCTAAAACAAAATTTAAATTAAAAGATCATTACATTTCTTATTCTTTCTTTCTTTCTTTCTTTCTTTCCATTTTGGGATGAAATAAGAACTGACAAGATTTGTGAAATTCACAAAAGTATCTAATGATTATGCATCCTTCATTTCACATTGCGTACTAGTATTTTACTTTGCTTTTCATGATCAACCCCCATATTTAGAGACATCAACAACCAGCAGTGAGGTCACGGATGAGCCCCCAACTCTAATTAAAGAAGATGTGTTGTCTCTCTCTACTCAGGTAACATCTACTAACCTTCATATAAATACTCAATTAAAAGAGATATTATATATTGTAGATATTATGAATGCATGCCGTGTGTGACATTACTGTTTTTCATAGGAGGAAGAGGAGTTGATTGGAGCCCCACCGCTTAAAAGAGTTTGCACTGACCAAAACTCAACTCTTAGTTAGCACTATTATGCTGAACATCACAGGTCAAAAGTATGGAATACATTTTGAAAGAGACTAAACTATACATTTAAGAGACGTTTTACAGCCTGAGTAAATGCCTGAAATTCGCTTTTGTGATCAAGAAACAAGCTTGAAATAGTTTTTTTTTTTTTTTGTACATAAGAAGATTTTACTTGGGTCTTTTCAGGTATTTTCTTATGGAGGTTTGTATAACATCTTGAAAATAAATTGTTTAATTGCATGTTTCTTAATCTAAATTCAGAAAGAACTTTATCAGTATAATACATTTGAGTTTGCATGGAGTGATGATTGGTATATACAGTTTGACAAAACAGTTGAATTTTAAACATTTCAATTTGTTTTGTGTTTGCAGCATCCTTATAGATTATACAAATAACTTTTATTGGCTTGTTTTACTTTGCTTCATTGTAAAAATACTTAAATGCATGCAGTGTAGGGCAATTTTAAATAACCTCTGTGTTATCTATTTCTTTATTGGTTTATTATTGTTCATTGTACTGCATCCAATTACTGAACTTTGTTTTTGTTTTGAAAGGAATACTTATATTTTATAAATGGTAAGGTAACTTACAGATTTGTATTTGAAATATAAAGACATCCACTTCCCATTGTCTTTGAAGTATTTTTCAAATAAAAAAGAAATGTTTGTATGATCCATAAACTGGTAAAAATGTACCTGGACTTCTTCACCAGAGATGGAAATAAAACCATTTTGGATTCATTTGATTATTTTCTCTGATGCATTGTATGGCAGAGATAGAACACTATTCTACATATGAAAATAAGTGCAATGTCCAAGATTTCTAATCATCAAATCATAATTTTTAAGGCGATTCCCCAATATTGGTTCCAAATAGTGATACAATTTTTTAGTAGACTGATTAGGGTTTTAAATTGAGTGTTATATGAATGCTTGAGACAATGCTTTTCATGTTGCCTTGGAAAAAAAAGACGATATAGTACGTTGTCTCCACTGCCAAGAGTGGCATTAACATATTAATCAAGGCTGTCTCTTTAATTGGATCATAAGTGTCGTGTGCACGCTCTATTGTCTCTATTTAAATTCTAAAACATCTGCCCCTTTCAGCTAAACGTAAGTCATTAGGCCTCATAATTTATGTTCTTACAAAAAATAAAATGTCCTTAATTAAAGCAAAAGTACATGAGTCAAATTGCCAGTTTAAAATTATCTATGAATTTACCACAAACTGACCTCTAGCCACGCTTCCAAACACGCCTTGTATTTATGATTGGAGGGGTGTTCCTTTGACAAAAGGTGGAGTAACTGACAGTTCAAGCGGCCAATAAAATACATCAGTCGTTGTCGTAGTTGTTTAGTAACCAATAGTTGGAGACGATGGGCGGGACTTATCCTTGCGTCGCAGCTTGCTACCGGGGTAACGGAGTTTTGAGGTTGTACGGAATGTTGCCGGTGGAGCAGGAACTCCCGCCATTTTTCAATAAGCTATAAACCCTGTTGTTTGTTTATGTAATCAGCACGTCCTTCAAAACAGTATCTACGCGGTCTATAGTCGCTGCGGAAAAGGGATTGGTACGTCGCATTGGCCTGGAGAATCGACAGCAACACGGACCTGAGCGGCATAAGAAAGCCCGCCATACCAGCTCTGACGGGCCGCCTTTCGCGCTTCAATCCCCGGCACTCAGGAGGAGCTTCCGTTCACTTCTTACGCTCTTTTCAACCATCTCACCATGACCCCACCGGCTGCCCCAAACCAACGGATTTCACACAGGAGATGTAACTGACCAGTAAAGTCGTAGTTTTGTTTTGTTTTGTTTTCACGCGCTTTGTAAAAATTAAGTAAAAGCAGCGCGCGCTAGCCTAGCCCCCATGCTACGCCGCTGAGACGTGCGGATTTCACTCCATATTCAGTTTTAAGCTGAGATTGAGCGGTGGGTTAGTTCAGTAGTTCAAATTGCCGATACATCCAGGACTGCAACAGCCCGCACGCGATGGCACCGTTGCTAGGCCGGAAGCCGTACCCGCTGGTGAAGCCGCTGTCGGAGCCGCCGGGCCCAGGAGAGGAGGTGTTCATCATCGAGCACTCTAAAGAGGCCTTCAGGAACAAAGAGTATCCTTTCCCACTGCCTCCACCATCCACCTGCGAGCACTGAACATACACACATGCGTCCGCGAGAGTCTAGATCTGTGTTTTCCACGCGGATCGTGGATTCCGAGCGCGTACGAGCACAATGTGCGCATTTAAGCGGTTATTATGGTTTTCATCTTGCGCGCTGCATCTCATTCTAACGCTAACAGGCTAAAGGTGACATGAAGTTTAGATCATCAGGGGTTACACTCTTAAGGCTGGGCTTAATGTTATATTTGTCTGATTTTGAGTGCTGGAACCTGGTAAAATACATGTTATTGAGAGGAGGTTGTTGTTGTTGTCCTGTGTGCATTTTAGAGCGAGCTAGTGTTAGCGAGCTAGCTCCAGGAGTGTTTGTGTGACGTCTGGCGGCTAAGCAGTTTCTCATCCAAACTGCTATGACTCAATCTTGTATAACGCGCTCGCTCTCATTTAAGTTACAGTTCACGGATATGCATGATATGAGTTTATAGATTGATTGCTCCAAGATTAAGACTGACAGAAGACTGTATAGTGGGAGTGTGGTTATGGTTGTACAAATAGTTTCAGCTCAGGCTGCCACTGGAGGGGAAAGTGCGAGTTCACGTGCTGCAGCTGCGCGAGGTCATTTGCGCGCGAAATGTTCACCTCACGCCACGTGAATTTGGTCGTAATCGTCAGGATGAGTAGAGCTGACCTTCAGGGCATCAGCAACCGCGTATTTTAGTCTTTTGATTTATGTTGTTAAATGCAGCATTCGCATATTTGTTCACTATATGATGTTTTTGTAAATTTGACTAGAAATTTGCTATATATATATATATATATATATATATATATATATATATATATATTCATATGGTGTAGAGTTTTATTTATCTCAGACAAAATCTCTTATTTGACAGATGTCACTAACAGGTTTCCTGACGAACCACACCTGTCTCTGTAAATAGTATAAAATAAAGTGAACTCGGCCCGCTTGTTACGAATCAGAAAACTAGTCAATCAGAAACACTCCTGCGTCATAATCACTCTCTGCGTTCGGGTTTTGTGACATCGGATTGGCTAACGTGTCTGTGGAGGGCGGGGCTTTAGGGAGAAGGCTGTAGGGTGGATGTCAGTTTAATTCAGTTAGCAAAACGCTTGAGCGTGCAGGTTATACAAATTGAAACTGTCTTTCTGACTCATTCTAAAGATTTAATCACTTGCTTAAACTTTACGCTTGTTTCAGTTCCAGCACCAAAAATATGTTTTTCCCATCAAGTGTGTGTTCTAGATCTGCCAAAGTGTTTGAAGCAAGCAAAGTTTTGAGTCTGTAGCTTTCATAAGACGTTTAATGTCATGACGTTTTTTAGATGTAATGATGGAATACATGAGATGTGATATGAATTAATCAGACAATATTTGGGCTTTTTTGCAATGATTGGCATCTGCCATTTAGGTTTTGCTTGTCTGTTGTGAAATCTACATGTTATGACCATGTCATAATTTACAAGTTAAAAAAAAAACATGTTATTTTAGTCTCGTTTGCTTGCATAACCAGGTTTTTAGATATACTGATGTCGGATATTTAAAGCCCACATTGGGTGACCAGTAATTATTTATTGTGCTTAGATAAACATTTACATAATACATGAACAGAGCAAAATTAACTTATGCACAATTTATTTATTTATCTTGCCTTTTGGCAAGGTGGTTTTACTCTTTTCAGAGTGCCTGTAAAATCAATTTACTGAAGCTCTTCTCTTGTATTTTTGCTACCTGTTCTTAATTGCAAATTTAAATTGAAAAATGTTCATCGAGGTTCTGGTGGTGCTGGCCCTTTAATTATTGAGCTTCTGTGCTACACACATGCATTAATTATGAATGAGTCTCATAAAAGAAGGCATGGCAGCTCTGCTTTGGAAGTGCAGAAGAGCTAGAAGTGTTGTAGTGTTTGACTGCGTTTTGTCCTTAATCCTGTTGTTCAGAGAGTATGAAGCTCGACTGCGCAGGTATGGAGAGCGGATATGGACGTGCAAAAGCACTGGCAGCAGCCAGCTTACACACAAGGAGGCTTGGGAAGAGGAGCAGGAGGTCACTGAGCTGTACGTAACAAAATGAGCTCATACATGAGTGATATGAAATGAGCATCATTCAGTCATCAGTCCTCCATTAATTCAGTCCTTCTCAGTCTTTTTTTTTTTTTTTACTCTGTGGCACAGAAATGCTGGATAGGTAAGCAGCTCAATAGGTTTATGCTATAGCTGTTGTCATGCATTATCTGAGTTATTGGGAGGGTTATTGGTTTACTAAAACTTGTTACTTGAAAAAAATAAATGTTAACTCAAAATAAACTGAATTTTAAAAAATTATTTCAGCTTGTTCCCAAGGCAGCATTTCTCATTTTCATTTATTACATCAACTTGATGTAATAAAATAACTCAATCTTTAACTAAAATTAACAAGGAAAATATTAAAATATAAACCAATTCAAAATATTAATAAAAACTGTCTCACAGTGCTACTGAAAAAGTGCTGATTTAGATCATGAAATTGGAAATATTGAAGTTTTAAAATTGTGATTTCCAGGCCTAGAAACAAAATTTTGAAAGTTTGAACCGATTCACAGACCCTTAAAGGACAACTCCAGCGCAAAATGAACCTTTGGTCTAATTACACATTGGTACGTAGTCAACCGTTCTCTGAGATTTGTTTTCATGATTATCGAACGTAAAGAGTTTTATCTCTAAAAACTGTTTAGCATATAACGCTAGTTTATAGGGCATAAAGTAATGAAAATAAAAATCGCTAGTTAATACCACTAACAAGGCTCAAAATAGCCCAACACTAACACGGTAGCATAATGAGGGTCCCTACCTGCAAACTGAAGCATTGAGAACTTTGTAAGTGTACAGACAGTTTAATAAGAAGATATTTTCTAAAGACAGTCCACTTCGTGTGTACAGGCAGGAGCCATCTTTGGAAAACAGTCTCGACCAGTCGAATCATGAACGCCGTCTTTATAAAATATCTTCTTATTAAACTGTCTGTACACTTACAAAGTTCTCAATGCTTCAGTTTGCAGGTAGGGACCCTCATTATGCTACCGTGTTAGTGTTGGGCTATTTTGAGCCTTGTTAGTGGTATTAACTAGAGATTTTTATTTTCATTACTCTATGCCCTATATACTAGCGTTATAAGCTAAACAGTTTTTAGAGATAAAACTCTTTACATTCGATGATCATGAAAACAAATCTCAGAGAACGGTTGACTATGTACCAATGTGTAATTAGACCAAAGGTTCATTTTGCGCCGGAGTTGTCCTTTAACTTTCTTAACTCTATTCAAATATACCTTTATTTGGCTCTGAAATATTTTATTGACTTGAAGTTATTCTTTGAGTGCAATTTGTATAAAATTAGTAATCTGGAACCCCATAAAGGCATGGAAATTCATTGGGTGTTGCAACCCTTTATTTTCCAGCATATCCAGCTGTATATAGCAGAGAGCTTTTAAACGTAACTATTGTCAGGCTGTTGTGATGAGGGAGTGTCATATGACCACACTTCTGCTATTTCATTGGTGCCCTTGTGCCATCACTCCCCCCTTCTGAGAGTGTATTATAGATTGAGTCTTCAGCAGAAGTGTAGAGAAATGCTCTGCTTCTGACCTGCTCAACTGACATTCAAACAGATTTCTACATTGGTGTGTGGGAGAGAGAGAGAGAAAGCAGTTTAGTCTCGTAAGCTGCTTATGTAACCAGACACACGCGCACACTCGCAACAGTTTGCAGTACAGACCATATAGAGCGTTATGCTGCTTTAAGGGTCAATGTGTTTTGGATGCTATTTTTACTCTTCATTCTTCACTCCTGTGTTTCTCATCTCCCTCTGCTGGCCATGAAGAGCATTAAGTTGTATTGTTTTCGAATGAGTTTTACTAGTGTTAGCATAAATCCTCCCCAAATAAATGTTTTCAGGTAAGTCTAACAGTAGTATTCAGGTAAGACATTGGGCCAGTGACGATTCCATCAACTGTCCTGAGCGTCTCACTCTGGCCAACAAAGTGTCAAGCCCTGCATTGGTTAGCAATACAAAGTTGCAAATCAAAGCATATTTTCACAAAGTTTTGCAAGTCACTTTGATTGAATCATTTGTTTACTCATGTTACCAATAATATAGAATGGTTTCATATTTGGCAGGCTTCAGGAGGAGTATCCGGTGTGGTTTGAGAAGCCTGTTCTGGAGATTGTGCACCATAACACAGTATCTCTCGATAAGCTAGTGGATCTGGTCTGGGTGGAGATTCTCACCAAGTATGCTGTGGGCGAGGAGTGCGACTTCTTGGTATGTACTTGGATTTAACGTTTTGATGTTTGTATGTAGTGTAATGGTACACCTAGGGCTGTAACGATTCCTCGATTAAAGTCGTGTACTCTATTTAAAAAAAAATCCTCGATTGCAATTTACCCATGCTGAGTAACTGGCAAAATACCGGAAGTGGCGTATCCATGAACCACATTATTACACCGTTTTCTAAGGCTACGTGATCTATTTAAAACCATTTACAATCATATACCATTGTGCTATCATGAAATCACAAATGCTGTGAATCAGTTAAAAAAAATATATGCGCTGTTTTTTTTCCCCACAGAGAAGCACGAACCTTTAATTATTTACATGCGTGCTGATTGTGTTAAAAGTACCTCTGTGAGCTCCGTTCACAGTAGGGATGCGCGGTATACCGGTTCTGCAAAAATACCGGTATATATTATATTTCAAACGGTACAATATCATAATTTTGTTCAATTCGGTATTTGATGCGCTGCTGTTTCGAAGTTCACCGCTAGGCGGCAGTGCGCTACCTAAACTGACGCGGGTCATGCGAAACCGGCAAACGGTGACAGAGGAACACGATGGATCAAACCGGATCAAACGAAGCTCATTCGAATTTCTACACGCCCGAAATTAATAAATAGAGAGCAGTATGAGTGAAATAAGGCCTACAAAAGTCATGAGAAAAGTAAAGAAACAGATCTCAATGCACCACTCTGCAAATGCGGAGGCAACACATCAAATCTGCCTCACTTGACTCGTCAGTTGCTCATCTTGACTTGTTCAAAGAGTTCAGAGATCGACAGGTTAGTCCATCATTCATCTGATTTAATTTAGACTTTTATTGAACACTGAACAGCGCACATACGTAAGAGCTTATCAATTATATATGATACGGTAAACACGAAAGCTCAAATCTCCTTGCATGACACGCTAGAACCAATTAAGTTTAGGTCTCATCATTGTTATACTTTCAAACAAAATTAATTGAATTTGAATGAATAAGGAATAAAAATTTGAATAATATTAATTTTAGTATTAGTGATCGTAAAATGAATGGCATATTAGTGCCGCTGTGGCGACCAAAGCAGAGAGAGAGAGATAGTAGTAATATGAATATTACTAATGTTACAATTAAGCTACATTTGTCAACATTCATTAGGTAACCAGACCTAACAGTATTATAGCATTTATTCATCTATATCAATCAGTAATTAAATGACCTAAAAAATTAAATATACTAATACATGTTTAGCATGTTCACATTACTTTATGCAATGCATTAAACTAATATGAACCCAAACAGTAACCAAACCAAGATGAATAAATGCAATAAATGTTGATAATTCTCTGTTGATGCATGACAGCTATGGTTTACATGTCATTTCATTATTTTATAATAATTATTATTATTATTAGCCTATATGTGAATCTATTATTATAGATATTAACCTATTTTAATTGTATAATTTCAGGGGTATTTTTTTTTTCTAAATCAAAATTTAACCTACTGTATGTTCCCTGACTGTTTTTTTTTTTTTTTTTAAATGTACATTTTGATACCTTTTCTTTGCTCATTTGGTAGTGGAGAGTTTCAAGCAGCGTTTTTTAAGTGTCACTTAAATTGAGACCTTTTTTTTTTATTTTTTTTTATCTGTGGTATCGATTTAGTATCGATACCGAGGTATTAAATTCTGGTATCGTACCGAAGCCAAAATTGTGGTATCGAGCCATCCCTAGTTCACAGTAAACGCTGCTCCACACATAGTCTCTGCATGTGCTGGAACGCAAAACCTCTCGGGTTTCTCAAACTCCATCTCTGCGTGCTGTGAGTGTGTGTTGCTTATAACGTTCATCTGCACGCAGTGTGCGCCGATTCACAAGATTCATAGCGCAACTCAATTGTAAATCTACACCAACACAGGAGAATACATAAATACCTTTCTGAAATATATAAAATATATTGTTGTTCATCGCGATTTCAAAATAAAATTTAACCCTTGCACTGAGTCTGCATGTTTTGACGTGCACATGTTCTTGTTCAAGAAATTACAGCAGCTGTTGCATTTCTATCGGACAGAAGTGACCAAATATTGAAGATTAAGTTGACATTTGAATTAAATTTTGTTTGGCCAATACTAAACAAGGATTTGATCATGCCTTAGTGTAAGCTGTTGGCGCTCTCTGTGGACATTTGTTTTTACGTAATGTACATAAGTTATGTTTATATTAGTTTATAGCATTTATTTTACATGGTGTATTGAACAAATAATTATTGCTTGTTATTATACGGATATGTTGGTAACACTTTACAATAAGGTTCATTTGCTAACATTAGTTAATGTATTAACCAACATGAACAATACATTTGTAACTGTATTTATTAATCTTTGTTAATGTTAGTTTCATTTTTTGTTCATGTTAGTTCACAGTACATTAATGTTAACAAATACAACCTTTGATTTTAATAATGTATTAGTAAATGTTGAAATTAATATTAACTAAGATTAATAAATGCTGTAGAAATATTGTTCATTCTTAGTATACTAACTAGTTTATTAATGAACCATATTGTAAAGTGTTATCTATTTGTATTTTCAAGTAATTTTAAAGGCTGTTCACTTGGATCTATTTTTATTACCACCATTTTTATCTGATTAATCGATGGAATAATCAGTAGAATACCCGATTGCTAAAATAATCGATAGCTACAGCCCTAGGTACACCTGTATGTTCACCTATATTCGAGAACACCATCCCTCCATGCAGATAAAGGAATCTGTTATAACTCAAGGCAGTGTAATTTCCGTGATGCAGAGAGAATCCCGGTATCAATCCAGTCATGAAAATAGAATTTACAGTATAATGCGGATGTCACATAAAATGCACAAATTGATGGATGGATGAATAAATCAAAAGTAGACCTGTACAGTAAATCAAATCGCAACATGGTCTGTGAATATTAAAGCACAAAACTGTTATATAAATATATAATCTGCTTGTTTTTTGCGTATGAGCTGCGCTGCTTCGTCTGCTTCATACTCAAGTATGCGTGAGACTCAGCGTCTGCCTTTTCACAATATGAGGATGTGAACAACCCAACATCTCCAGAGCTGCTCTGAGAGAACGCTTTATGAGCATTTCGTTTTCGTCATTTTATTTGAGAAAAACCATTGTCAAATACACTACAACCGTCAAAATAAAAGTTCAGTTTAACTTGAAGAACTTGACAAATATATTTACAGAAATATATGCTGTTTTACAATAGAATGTACTTCTCAAAGTTATAATAATAATATCAAAAATAATAAAATTTATTTAAACCTTTACAGAATGTTTTGTCCATTATTTAATTTAGTAAATCTCTGTTGTGCAGCACAAAAATAAAAGGTCGAGTTGTTAATTTTTCATTTGGTTACTTATTAAAACATTAATTAAGTTGTTAGTTTAATGCATTTATTTGATTATCACCATTTTTGATAATGTATTTGTATTAAGAAAAAATAACTCTGAATAAAATGCATTTCATAGGACTCTTACAGCTTATTTTTTTCATTAATTTAAGAATAATAATCTATTCCATAATCAAATTAAATTTAAGTGATTAGACTTGTTTATTCAGCTTTTAATAATCAAAAACATAACAAACAAATGGTTTCCAGTTTGTTATAAAGCATTTGTTCAACAAAGTTGAGTTGAACTTTATTGTCCATTCTGTCCATCCAAATTTTTCTTTGACACTGGTGACATAGATACATTCACATTAATACTTAAAACCAGATCACACATTAACAACACAAACACCGAATTAACAAAATTATACAATTAAACACTGTTTCCATCATTCCACTGTTTCCAAAAAAAACTGAAAAACTTTTCATTTATTTAACGGCCATTTTAACTGATGATGATGCAATAATAATATATGATTGTTTAATACCACATACTGTGAAACCGGGATATTTTCTGAGACTGATATCATACCGTGAAAATTGCATACCATTACAACCCTACTGTATGTAGTGTGGGACTTTTGTCCATTGGAATTTGTCTAATTTGTGTAAAATGGGGTTGTGAAGGTCCTTAACTTTCAAAAGTGAGATTTCCAGGTCTGAAAAAGTCATGTGGATTTCTCTAATAGTTTTTTTTTTTATTATTTTGTCTACTTATGCTCTGTTCTTACATATTTGTTTAGATATTACTTTAATAATTATTAATGTGGATGTGATCTCTATCAAATGATCGCATCAAAAAGTCATGGAAATTAATTGGCTGAAGTGTGGTAACCCTGAATATGTAGTATTATAAGAATGTTGAATTGTGCAAATTATCGGTCTTTCTCCCTCTCTTCTGTTCTCTCTTTATGGATGTGAAATGGTAATTCTGTCTTGCTCTCTCTGTAAGGTTGGAAATGATAAGACTTTGCGTGTGAAAGTGGTAAAGCTTCATCCGCTGGAGAATCCTCCGGAAGAAAATGTGGAGAAAAAGATGGAAGGAGCTTGCGATTCTCCATCCAGTGATAAAGAGAACGCCAGTCAGGAGAACCTGAAAAAGGAGCCACAGTCCAAAGAGGAGGAGAGCAGGAGAGAGAGTCTCTGTAAGACTTAGCTGCTCTTTACGTTCATTCATGATGTCTTTCATTATATTCAAAAAGACAAAATTAAATTAATTATTATTATTATTATTGCTGTTGTTATTAGTTACTGGTATTATTCAACTGACCAGTAATTGTATATTAATCAATGCTATATACATTAAACCCTGATTGAACCAGGGAGAATAAAAAAAACATTTTTTTTTTTTTGTCTGTAGCTGATAGGGCCCGTCGTTCACCCAGAAAACTTCCAACCAGTATGAAAGAAGAAAAGAAGAAATGGGTCATGCCCAAATTTCTGCCCCACAAGTATGATGTCAAACTTCTTAATGAGGACAAAGTAATCAGTGACGTCCCAGTAGACAGCCTGTTCAGAACGGAGCGGCCTCCCAACAAAGAAATCATGCGCTACTTCATCAGACACTATGCTCTGAGGTTGGGGTCGGGCGAGAGCGCCCCCTGGGTCGTGGAGGATGAGTTGGTAAAAAAATTCAACCTGCCAAGCAAATTCAGTGACTTTTTACTGGACCCTCACAAGGTGGGATACGTACGTGATGTGCTTTAGAAAGAAGTGTTTTCATAAAAAAAATATATATTAACAATTTCTTTGTTTTAGTTTTTGGCAGAAAATCCATCAACTAAGAGGAAAAGCATGAGCTCACCCGAAGGTAAACCCAATAAGAAGCTGAAGACTGGAGAGACGGGAACAGACAGTGAGGGAGTAAATGTAAAAGGGGAAAAGAAGAAAAAGAAAAAAGACTCCCAGAACATACCTCTCAGTCCAACCCTCTGGAGTCATATGCAGGTATGTTTGAGCAGAGTACTTGCAAAATCTAATCATGTGAGCAGATGGCAAAAATGCTGGCTATAAATTACTGATTGGCTTATATATATATATATATATATATATATATATATATATATCTCACACTATTTAATTTCAAGATGATAAAAATTAGAGGTCGACCGATTGTGGATTTTACCTATATTTAGGTTTGACCATACATGCCTATAACCGATTTATCAACCGATATTTTTTATATCAACCGAAGGATTTATTATAAAATATATTATTTTTTATAAAATGTCAGGAGGTATGCAAAATCTAAAACGGAGACATGTATTTAATATGAAATATGAGCCTCTGATGCATCCACTGTGGGGAAAAAAAACTCCTGTATAATGGAGAAAAACATGGATTATCATAAATTTCTTTAGAAAGAAGTATTGTTTTCCTATTATTTTTTTAACCTAAAATAGGATTGAATGTGCATTACTGAGCATTTGTTTCATTCTTTCTGGACGCTAGAGGGCGCCCTCGTGCAGAAACTCCAAATATGCCTCAGGGACTTCCTGGAACGTCATTGTATTACTTCCATAATTCCTACTTCCCTACTAGAGGGGGCGGCACATCGTTTTGAAACCGCTTTTATGCCATTAATTTGTATATGAGATGACTAAAATACATCTTATGTTCTTTAATGAGACTGCCCGATTGAGTTATTTGTGTATTTTATTGTATTTATGTAATGTTTGTGTATATTTAATAAAAAAAAAACATATTTTCTTTTGTTCAGGTGAAGAAAGTTAATGGATCACCTTTAAAAGTGAAAAACTCAGGTACTTCTAAGAAGTCTGATGGGGAAAACATCCTCGGTACCCCAAAATCGAACAAAAAATCCACTGACCCCAAAAAGAGCCGCAAGAGTGGAGTCACCAAGACTCCCAATGGCCAGAAGCTCTCCAAAAAGGAAGAGAAAATCACCAAGAAACCCAAAATGAAGCAGATGACCCTTTTGGATCTTGCTAAAAGTCCACCTGCTCCAGGTAGCCCAAAAAAGCGAGGACGAAGTTTAAGTACTGGCTCCGCTAAGCTGGGCAAACCTTTTCCGCCTATGGCCTTGCATCTCCTTCGGTTTTACAAGGAGAATAAAGGCAAAGAAGACAAGAAGACCGCTCTGTCCACGCTGGTGTCAAAGGCAGCAAAAACGCTGTCCGCAGAGGATCGTGGACGACTTCCCGAGGAGCTGAAAGAGCTGGTGCAGAAGCGCTGGGAACTTCTTGAGCAAAAACGCAGATGGGCCCTCATGACCGAGGAGGAGAAACAGGATGTTCTACGTCAGAGGCGTCAGGAAGTCAAGCAGAAGCTGCGTGAGAAAGCCAAAGAGCGTAGAGAGAAGGAGATGCAGATGAGGCGGGAGAAGTCGCGCCGTTACGAAGACCAGGAACTCGAAGGCAAATGCTTGCCAACATTCCGTTTGTTCGACATGCCTGAGGGGCTTCCCAACGCCCTCTTTGGTGACATAGCCATGGTAGTGGAGTTCCTTCAGTGCTACTCTGGCCTCCTGATGCCTGATGACCAGTATCCCATCACCTCCATCGCTCTGATGGAGGCTTTAGCTGGAGACAAGGCAGGTTTCCTCTACTTGAACCGTGTGCTGGTGGTACTGCTGCAAACGCTTCTGCAAGATGAGCTGGCCGAAGGTTACAGTGAACTGGACATGCCGTTATCCGAGATTCCTCTGACCATGCACTCCGTTTCCGAGCTGGTGCGCCTGTGTTTGCGGCCAACGGATGCACATGAGGAAGAGAGTGCCCGTGGCTCAGATAGTTGGCAGCCTGGTGGGGGCTACGATGATGTGGTGAGCAGCGAGTTTTTGGAAAAGCTTGAGACATCGGAGGTGTTTGAACTGACCCCTCAGGAGAAGGTCAGCCTGCTGGTGGCGCTGTCTCATCGTATCCTCATGACCTATTCGGTGGAGGATCACGTGGAGGCCATGCATCAGCGATCAGCCGAGCTGTGGAAGGAGCGGCTTGCCACGCTTAAAGAAGTCAATGAACGCAAGAGGGCCGAGAAGCAGAAACGGAAAGAGCAGATGGAGGCAAAAACTGATGGTAGTGGAGATGTTCTAATGAGGGCAGATGGGAGGAAAGATTCAAACTTGAAAAAAGAGGCACCTAAGGTCCCTGCCAAAGTGGAACCAGAACCGGAGGACATGATCAGCACAGTGAAAAGCAGACGCTTGATGTCCATTCAGGCCAAGAAAGAAAAGGAAGAACAGGAACGGCAAAACAAAGGTGAGAGATGAGTAAAAAAAAAAAAAAGTGAACTTGTAATTCGGTTCTTTTGGTCCGGAACAAAAAAAAAAACGATAGTCCTGGTTCGCTTAGCGTTCACACTGGTTTTTTTTTTTAGGTTCAATCTTAAAAATTACTGTTTTTTTGACGGAACTTAACTAATATCCAAAACAATACTGTGTGCTGGGTTAAATGTGCTCGTTGTACGTATGATGGTATTTTGACCAGCTGAGATCTCGTGAAGAGTTAAAACATCAAATGTGTACAGAAGTCAAAAAAGTGGCAGGAATTCCTCCATTGCACATATAAGGGGCTATTTACACCTGGCCACTTCATGCATTTTCTCAGATCGGATAGCTATCTGATTTATCAACATGATTCCATTTACACCTGGTCAAATAAATGTGTTTTCACAAAACGGATATAAATCCAATCTTCAATTCCCGCACTATATGCAGATTTAATGGAGGTCACGTCAGTGAAAGCAACAGAGATGAGCTGCGTTTTATCAGCTAACCTCAAAATCAAAGACCGCAATAGGAGAGAGCGGCAACAGCTTTAACATGACATATAGCCTATAACACGCTCTCACACATTTATTTTTTTAGCATTGTTTGGTGGAGTACAATTTACATATCTGGTTACAAAAACCAGATGCATTTACACTTGTCCAGTTTCGTCTGGAATGCAAGATGGGCCAAGACCCATCTTTTCAGCGTTCTCGGTCCGCTTGTTTGGTGCGCATCAGGGTTCGGATGGCAGCGTTCACACTTATTCAAATTAACTACACTAACAGAGCAATCGCTTCAGAGTTTACACTTTAATCAAACCAAACCTGCCAAGTGTGAACACACCCTGAAAGTAGGGCACTGAGAGACACAATGAAGACAGAGTCTGTATCAGAACAGGGTAATTAAAGAGGGCAGCATGTTAAATGGTTGTTTTCGAATTGTTTGTTTGCTTAAAGGCCCTGATACACTCGCGCAAAGTTCTTTCTTCACCTAAGGCCTGGACACATCAAGCCGACAGTTAACCGTCGGGCTGTTTTTTTAGCGTCGGTAAGCTCAGTTTTTCTGGTGTGCTCCGCACCGTGGGCTCTAGTCGGACACGTCGGGGTATTTTGAGCCGATTCCTCATTGTTGAATCTGCGTTGGGCCGTCGGTGAGAGAGAACTCCGATTGGCTGTTCAGCTTAACAAACGAGTCGGTGCACGAGAATAAAAGTGAAAGTGATGAAAGCAAGCAAACAAGTCATCTTACCTTAGCATAGCATTCGAATGCACGAATATTTTCATATTCAAAATGGTAAGCAAGCCCTGCTTTGTTTACGGTTTGTATATCTGCAGTTTAGTTTTTTCCTATTTGAATGACGAAAGGATGTATTAAATTGATCAAAAGAGACCGTAAAGACATTTATATTGTTTCTATTTTAAATAAATGCTGTTCTTTTGAGCTTTCATACAAGACTTGAAATTGCGACAATTTTGGTCGCATATGCTCCCGAAATTTTATCTGTGCTACCTCAAAATAAATTGGATAGTAAAAATGTTTTTAAAAAAATGTATGTATCCATCTCCTGCAGAGCGTATGGAGAAAGAAGCAGAGGAGGAGCGCATAAGGAGGCAGAAAGCTGCAGCAGAGAAAGCCTTACAGGATGCTGTCACTAAAGCGAAGCTGACGTTGAGGAAAACACCGCTGGGCACTGACCGCAATCACAACCGGTATTGGCTGTTCTCTGATGTGGTTCCTGGGCTGTATATTGAAAAGGGATGGGTTCATGAGAGTATAGACTACACGTTCAGTCTTCCTCCTGAAGAGGAGCCGGTGTCGACAGAGGAAGATGAAGAGATAAAGAAAGAGGAGGAGACAGAAGGTTAGTCTACCTTTCCACTTTCTTAATACTTTATTGTAAATGTGTTATTGACCAGACTTCTTGGCAGAATTTAAATGTTAGCCTTATAAAACCTGTTTGCCAGACTAGATTTTCTGGTAGATTTACCACATCTGTTGTTTACAGAAGCAACAGTTTTCTTGGTTTTTGGTACAAACTTTTACTTAACGGGTGTAGTCAAGGACAATCCATGTAAAATGGTTTCTGTTTGGAGAATTGTGAGAAGTGTTTGAAAGTGAAGAGTATTTTAAAATCAACGTTATAAATGTATAATATACAGAATAATATTACTTTCATTGAAATGCAGTATGTTTGAACGTGCCTGTTCCTTGCCTTCTCAGATGGAGAGAAAGAGGATGAGGGCAGCATAGTCAGCACTTCTAATGAAAATGGCCAGCAGGGGCCGCCAGTGCCAGAGACTTGTATTGAGACCACTGTGCCCAAACAAGGCCAAAACCTCTGGTAAGTGTTCTTGCAAATTCCCAGCTGTATCATTTGGTGTCTGGGAAATCAGCCTTTAAGTAATTTTTGTATGAGAATACACATTTTTTGGGAGGAAAGGCCTCCAATAAGAAAAAGGGTTCAATAATGGGTTCAAATGAACTTTAATCAGGACATGGCATGACATCTGTATATCAGTATTGGGCGGCAACACAAATGCTTGTTCTTAAACTGTTTTACCAGGTTTGTGTGTGATGCACCAAAAGACCTCGATGAACTAATAGAGAGTCTTCACTCTCAGGGAGTAAGAGAGAGTGAACTCAAACTCAGGCTGCAGGTCAAGTGAGTATATAAATATACACACGCAAACATCCTCTTCCTCCTAAAAAAAACATATTTTCACAACTTACTTGCTTTCAATCCCAGTAAAAATGAATGAAGAATTCAGATGGTTTTCTTTTGTGTTTTAGTTACCAGGAAATCTTGCATTCTATCCATCTGACAAAAAAAGGTAACCCAGGCCTTAAGACCTGCGACGGATACCAGGAACTGCTTAAATTCTTGCGCACTGACATTATCGAGGTAGCCTCTCGTCTGCAGAAAGGAGGCCTGGGATACATGGAGGACACGTCTGAGTTTGAGGAGAGGGTGAGAAACATTAAGATCTTGTGGTGAGGGTGGGCGCTTATACCATTACCATCCGGTGAAATAAGATTTTGGTCAATAATACTGCCTGGCCCTGCTTCATGGATCTCTCCACCACTTTGAACCTACCTGACCTCTCTCACTTGTGTTTTCAGGTGCAGATCTTGGAGAAACTGCAGGATTTTGGTGAGTGTGTGATCGCCCTGCAAGAGAGCGTGATCAAGAAGTTTCTGCAGGGCTTCATGGCGCCCAAACAGAAGAAGAAAAAGAGGACTGGGGGAGAGGAGAGTACGACGGCAGAAGAGGTGGATGATCAGAAGAGACTGGCTGAAGAGGCCAGGGTGAGTGCATTTGTGCTCAATAGGGCTTCATGACCAGTAATTCATTTCATTATTCATTTCAAAATTAATATAAATATTAACAAATTAAAACAATATGTACTTCTCAGTCAAGTAAACATTGCAGGCATTGATTGTTTCTTTGTCCTTAATTTTGGTTTGCTTCAAATTCCATGCATTAGAAATAATAAAAACTAAACCTAAATAGTGTTTTAATATATTTTAAATGTAATTCTATTTCTGTAATGACAAAGCTAAATACATTTTTTTTTAAACTAACCCCAAATCTTTATAGAGTTAGTTCACCCAAAAATGAAAATTCTCATGTCATTCCAAACATGTAAGACTATCATTCATCTTTAGAACACAAATGAAGATCTTTTTAATGAAATCTGAGAGATTCCTGTCCCTCCATTCCTCCGACGGTCCACGCAACTACCACTTTGACGCTTCAAAAAGTTCATAAAGAGATCGTAAAACTAATCCATATGAATCAAGTGGTTTAGTTCAAATTTGGTAAACAAGCTCAAGCATGTTCGCTTGACGTGCGAGAACAAATGAGGTTCATTCTCGTGTTACGCAGCACGTTTGAGTTTCCACAAGAGGTTTGTTCTCGCACTTCAAGCATGTTCAATTGAGATTCTATTTGCTAACTGAGCAATGTTGACGTGTGAATAAAAGCCTAAATTACATCTGAATTTTTAACTAAACCACTCAATTCATATGGATTTGTTTACGATCTCATTATGAACTTTTTGAAGCATCGAAGTGATTGTTGCGTGAACTCAATGGAGGGACAGAAATCTCTCAGATTTCATTTAAAGTCTTCGTGTTTCGAAGGTGAACGAAAGTCTTACTAGTTTGGAATGACATGAGAGTGAGTAGTTGATGACAATTTTATAATTTCTGGGTGAACTTTAAAAGTAGTGTATGTGAGTGTGTGTATATAATGTTCAAACTACACTAAACTTGTGCATATTGAATTTCTAGGTAGCCACGGCGGTGGAGAAGTGGAAAACTGCCGTCCGTGAAGCTCAGACTTTTTCTCGCATGCACGCTCTGCTCGGCATGCTGGACGCCTGCATCAAGTGGGACATGTCTGCAGAGAACGCTCGCTGTAAAGTGTGCCGCAGGAAAGGTAAGACATCAAAGATCAATCTCAAATGATGACAAGTGACAGTGTTAAATATTAAATACAGCGGAAAAATGTTGGACCAAGTCATCAAAGCTATGAAATCACACATTACAATGTGAATGAGACGTTGTGTACAACGTTATATAGTGATAAAAAAAAACTGAAAATCAAAATCTTACATTTTCTCATTTTCAAAGTTGCCACCCTTTGTCTAGATTCCTGCTCTGTTGTTTAAATGAGTTCATCTGTGCTTTTGCTTCTCTATCCAGTCTAATTCATCAAACAATATGATTTTTAGGGGTGGTTAATCTGTCTGATTTCCCGATTCGATTACGATTATTGAAGTCCCTTTTCGATTATTAACGATTCTCGATTAGCGATTATTGATTTTCCATTTCACAACAGTAAACGAAAATACACTGCAAAGTGATTGCAGTATTAAAAAAAGTCAGCTGCTGAATTACTTAACTCTTTTATTGAGTAACAACAACTCAAAGCACTTTCTGTGTCGTGTAGTTATAACTTCAGAATTATTTGTATGTAGCTTATGTTCTGTAGAACACAGAAATGAATACATCACATTGTGTTGTGACTCATCACGTTGAACTAAACAATAACAAATAAATGAAAGGCTTATTTCCTTTAGGAAGTAGATCAGAACCAACATACTGTAGAAATTGGACAATTTTCTTCTAGAAAGACAAGGTGTTGTTCAGGTGGAGGAAGACAGTCGAAACATGTCAAGGTAAAGAAAAAGTTTATAATGCAAAACATTTTTTGCATTATATGCGGTTAGAACAGCTGGCGGCAGCGCGGGCGGGAGCCGGCGACTGCGCGTCCGGGAGGGGGGGCGGAGAAGGAGAGAAAGACGCTCGAGGGAGTCATTCCGGCGAGCGTTTGCATCAGAAAACGACGGCAGTGCGGCTCGTAAGCGGCAGCTGCGCGTCTGTGAGGGGAGGCGGAAAAGGCGAGAGCGAGGCTCGAGGGAGGGAGTCCGGCGAGCGCGTCGCGGTGGCCACCGGCTCCGACGGCCTTTGAGAACGGCGCTTCTTTGCGCGGTCCTGCAAAGGGCGGAGTGACAGCTTGAGGGTTGAATACTTCGAGCCGAGCCCGCAGGGTCGACATCGGAAGTGCGTCGCTGAGCTCACAAACCCCCTGAGGGCAAGAGCTGCGTGTTCCTGGCCCAGGCAGAGAGCGCAGATCACATGGCTGTCTCCGTCGCTGAGCGGGGCTCTGCATGAGCCGCAGCAGTGCAAGGCATCTTGATAAAGACGCTCGCTGCTCTTTTAGACAGTAAGTTTTGCAAGAAAGGATACGTCGCCGGATAGCGTAGCTCGCACGGATGGCTGAAGGTGGCGAAGACGGCCGGCTTCTTCAAGCGCTGTCCTAAGCTGGCTTGTCGCTTCCTCGACGGCGGCGGTTGCTTCTCTCTAGATCCAGCGGATGCGGCAATAATAATAATGCAATTTTTTTTTTTTTTTTTTTATAATAAAAAATCGATTTTTGAAAATTTAATAATCGATTCATACTAGTCCATAACATACTCGCGATTAATCAATAATCGATTTTTTTCACCACCCCTAATGATTTTAATCGATTTTTGTTTTGTGAAGTCGTCACATTGACAATTTATATTGGTCTGCAAAACTATTTTTTTCAGTACTATTTAGTGTTTCCCATTAATTACCTAAAATGTGGCCACCCGCCACAGTTTTATAATAATACGAAAATATACTTTGCATAATAACAAAAAAAAAAACGTAACGTTGTAATTTTCACCATTGCTTTGGCAAAGAATAGATGCAGCATAGATGCTGAAATAACAAAAAAGACAACGATTTGAAGTATATAGTCTGTGTTCATTTACACTGCAGTTCATGATCAAATGCTTTCCGTGTCTAAGGGGCTGTTTACACCTGGCCACTTCACTGATCGTGAAAAGACCAGGTGTAAATGCCAATGCTAAAAAAAAAGAACGTGTGCGAGCGTTTTAGAGACTTTGTCATGTTAAAGCCAGATATGACGGCTCTACTGCAACACGCATCACCACAGATGAGCATCTATACGTCAAGCCAATGCACAAGCTATCGCAAATCAAAATGAAAGTAAGTTGCAGGTGCTTAACACAATCATCTTCATTAAAAGTAAAGAAACAAAATGATCTTACCAGTGCTGTTGCCACTCTCCCCTATTGCGGTCTTTTGATTTTTGAAAATGGCTGATTATCAATAAAAGGCTGCTCATCTCTGTTACTTTCGGTGACGTGAACTCCATTAAATCGGCATATAGCGCGGGAATTGAAGTTCGGATTTATATCCGTTTTGCGAAAACGCATTTAAGTGACCAGGTGTAAATGGAATCGTTTTGATAAATCAGATAGCTATCCGATCAGTAAAAACGCATTGAGTGACTCTTAGGGCCTGTCCTGAGGCTGCAGAGACACCAGCAGCTTCAAATACCTGTTTTCTGCTCAACAGTGGCTTTTTATTTATAGTTGTCCTTTTAATACAAATTTTTTTATTTTATTATTTTTTTTTTTTTGGACAAACTTTCCTTAAGTCTTTATCTGACTTGAGTTCTCTTGTGCTGTAAATTACTCTCAAAGCTTATGATAGTGTGATAATCTCCATTCAGTTTTCACATAATAATAGTTGTTTTCATGCCTTTTGAACCATACCATTTCAAGCTTTTCATCTTCAGAAAGATCTTTCTACCTCCCCATATTGCATTAGAACTGTGACTTGCTTAATGTGGAACAACCTCTTTTTGAGTAGGGTTTCCATTCATCTAAGTAAACCTGGAAAACTATTTAACAAACCTGTCTTGAGATTGATACCAGTTATCTAAAAAAATATGGAGAAATAAAACACTTTATTTGAAAAACTAAAATCTGAATGTTTATTGTACTGAAATCCTACTGATGTCACTTGCATAATAATTTGGAACACAGTGTACTGTATGTGAAACAAACGACCTTCAGACTCGCACAGACACAGGGAGTAGTTAACTTCACACCTTAGAGTATGAAATGAAATGCACAAAGGAGAGAATGACCAAAGAGAGACTGTCTAAGATTAAACGACACCTGTTGCTGTAATGTGAGCTGCACACAAGAGGAAGTACTGCATGGAAACAGGAAGATTTAATGTGTAATTAATCTGGTTTCTGAATGTCTTTCTCTGCAGGAGAGGATGATAAGTTGATTCTGTGTGATGAGTGTAATAAAGCCTTCCACCTGTTCTGTCTGCGGCCGGCTCTGTACCGTATACCGGCCGGTGAATGGCTCTGCCCAGCCTGTCAGCCAACCACTGCCCGACGCAGCTCCAGGGGCAGGTTAGTGCTCACGCATTGTAAAGTGTGTAAAATCTGTGCTAGTGTTTTTATGAGGCTAGTGTAGCTATGTTTTGTTTTTTTCTATGCTCAAAAGTTCCTCAATTCATTTACAAATCTTTGCATGTGCAGAAATTATAATGAGGACACTGAGGAAGAGGAGGATTCAGAGGAGGAAGATGAAGATGAGTCTGAAGAAGAAGAATCGGAAGAGGAATACAGAGACACAGGCCACAGCTGTGAGTGTCACTAAGAGCATTGAGAACCAATACACTTTTTTTTTTTTTCATTAAGGGTGGGGGGAAAATGCAATTTTTACTTTGTACATCAATTTGTATTAATGTTTTAGTACCAAAATACAAAAAAAAAAAACTGGTCTATCAAATGTTCTATAGCATCATGTCATGCTGAAGTGCTTGAAACTTTGTCTTAAGTATTGGCACAAACTCTAGTTGTCTGTTTTGGTTGTCACAGTAAGACCTAGGAAAAAGGTGAAGACGTCTTTGAAGCCTAAAGTGCAGAGTAAACAACCACAGAAGAAGCATTCGCCTCCTAGTTCCAGACCCGCTTCCAAGCCAGATCCCAAACCTGCTCTCAGATCTGCTTCTAAATCAGATCCCAAACCTGCTCTCAGATCTGTTTCCAAACCAGATCTTAAACCTTCTCCCAAACAAGATCCTAAACCTCCCAAACCTGCTCCCAAGCAAGATCCTAAACCTTCTCCCAAACCTGCTTCCAAACAGTTACCTAAATCACGGCCCGCATCGAGCCAGCCTGCTGACATCGACGAGCTGGTGAGTAAAACAAGACATGTTCAATACTGTGCCCTGTTTGCATTAAATTTGTTTTAGTTAACGGCGCAGTGTAGATCTTTACAAATGTTAGGTTCGTTTTTGATTGCCTTCAAAAAAAATTGCACAATTGATTCACTAAAGCTTTTCAAATGGGTTCAGCTGAATCATTAAAAAGTACTGGTGAAAGAACAATTTGTTAATTAAAGGGGATAGTTCACCCAAAAATGGAAATTCTGTCAGTAATTACTCACCCTCATGTTGTTCCAACCTCATAAGACCTTCGTTCATCTTCGGAACACAAATTATGATATTTTTTATTAAATCTGAGAGCTGGATCACTCCATAGGCTTCTTAAAGAAGCTTGCCAGCCCCTAAAAGTTATTAAAGATATCGTTAAAATAGTCCCAAGTGACTACAGTGACTCAATCTTAAGTTTATCAAACGACGAGAATACTTTTTGTGCGCAAAAAATAAATAAATAACGACTTTATTTAAACTATTCGTTTCCTTCTCTGTGGGCCTCAGTGAGTCAGTTCACTAGTGATATAGCGCAGTTCTTCTGTGTTGTACGTCACACGCATCACCCACATGACCAGCGTCGGCCAATAGTGAGCCTACGTGTGACGTAGCTCTACGCAATCACACTACGCTAACTGACTAGAGGCCCACAGAGAAGGAAGTGAATAGTTGAAGTCGTTATTTTTGTTTTTTTTGCGCACAATTTATTCTCGTCGTTTGATAAACTTAAGATTGAGCCACTGTAGTCACTTGGACTATTTTAACGATATCTTTAATAACTTTTCGGGGCTGGCAAGTTTCAATCCCTGAAGAAGCCTATGGACTAGTATGGAGGAGTGATCCAGCTCTCAGATTTAATCAAAAATATCTTAATTCGTGTTCCGAAGATGAACGAAGGTCTTACGGGGTTGGAACAACATGAGGGTGAGTAATTACTGACAGAATTTTCATTTTTGGGTGAACTAACCCTTTAACAAGCATAATACGGGGTGTGTTGAGGCAACAGCATTTTTTTTAAAGGTGCTCTAAGCGATGTCATGCGTTTTTTAGGCCAAAACATTTGTCACATACAGCAAACATCTCACTATCCGCTAGCTGCCTGTCCCCTGAACACACTGTAAAAAAAACGCTTTCTCTGCAGACACCCCAGGCTCCACAAACGGCAACAAAAACAAACTGGGCTAACCCGCACCACGAAACATAACAAACTGTTCCAGCCAATAACCGACAAGAAGGATTTGTGGGTGGGGTTTGGGGGGTTGGTGCGCGGATGAGGAGGAGGGAGGGTCTAGCTAGCCTCCGTTTTGTTTAAACATCAACAAGAAGTGACGTCACCCGACATCGCTTAGAGCACCTTTAAATGAACAGTGCAAGTGTAGGCACATTCATATAGGTTTATATTATTACAGTGACTAATACTTAATGTTTAGGAATATGAAAGCACCATATGTGAGTTTCTGACGTGTTTTTGATTGTGTGCAGATCCGACAGAGCTCTAAGCCTCTATTAAAGAAAAAAGCTGTTGAGCTGGAGAAATGTGAGGAGATCCTTCAGAAGCTCATGAAATACCGATACAGCTGGCCCTTCAGGTAAACCCTCACAGACATTATAAAGGCATATGATTTTGTGCCTTTATTAGCAGAGAAAGAACAGAAGTATGTTTGCCGTCGAGGCTGAGAGGACTAACATTAATGGTGACTACCTCAAGCGGTTAAAACAATGTGACAAAACACGCAAACCTGACCCAAATGTTTAATTGGCCATTTTCCCATGCACAATAGCAAATGTGATATAACAGTTAAATCATGAACAATAAATGAACATTGTGAGTTACATAACAATATTGTTTGTTTTCCCTGTATTTCGCCGACGAGAATTTCTAAATGAAACCGTAGCAGAGTCTCAATGCAACAGACAGCGATGATTTTCATGACTGAAATCTGCGTTCTGAACGAATCATTTTAACGATTCAATTTTTCCTGAATGAATCAGCCGTTTGAACAAATCGGTTGAATGAATGACTCCCTCAACTTATTAAAACAGTGACTTGCTGCCACCTACTGGCGGTTTGTTTCACATTTAAAGTACCCTTTAATTAAAATGCTACAATTAGAAATCAGTTCATAAATATTGATTTAAAAAAAAAAACTATCTCATAGCTTTATTTATGCAATTGTAAATGGAGTGTAAATATATTAATGCCAGTTCTGATGCTGCTTTGTCACCTCTGCACTGCAAAGATGGATTTTGATTTAATGATTTAATTTAACTGGTAACAGTGGTATTGTTATTATTCTAATATAATTTAATTCGAATGTTTGTGGTATGCATCACCTTTTATGTCAAATTATAAGTTTAAAAAAAAAAAGTCCATATATAGGTGAAAATGCCCCTGGAAATTAATTTGTTGCAAATATTGCTCGTTAATAATTTTTTTTATTTCTGTCACTGCTGTGAACTGACCACTGCATAGAATATGAAAAAATATGAATATCTTCGTAAGTCAGCTGTCAACAACAGGCCTAAACCAGCCATGGTACCACAATCAGTAAAATATCATCTAATTCTTATCAACAAAACTTTGAAAATATCGAGACATATTTTTGTCAATATTGCACACCCCTGATGTAAGGTATTAATTTTGATTTCTTCGGGTCTTAAAAAGGTCTTAAAAAGCCTTAAATTTGACTTTATCTGCATACATACACAGGGTAAAAAGTGTGCTGATAAAGTAGGATGTACTAAATATCCAACTTTTAATATTGCAGAGTGGTAATAGTTTATATTTTGTGACCGTATAACAATCAAGCAGTTGAGTTCTGCCACTTAACGTGGGTGTACTGTATGTATCATTTCAGGGTTGGATATTCTGACAGTAGTTTTAAAATTTGTTAATTTTTTTTTATCTGGTGATATTAAGAATTATGAAACCGGTGAGGTTTTTTTTTTCTTCTTTCAATTTATAACAGTTTGGCTAATTGACAAGCCGCCATGGCTAAATGATGCATGTAAATGACGTGGTTCAAAATTTCAATCAAATGGCCCATAAGAAAGCAGTTTAGTGGAGGCATTGATTGAAAGCAGTCGTGGTATAAAACATTCCTGTGCTTTCTCTTCTCCTCATCCAGGGAACCTGTATCTGCTGAAGAGGCAGAGGATTATCAGGACATCATCAGCACCCCGATGGACTTCACCTCCATGCAGGACAAGTTCAAATCCTCTCAGTACCACAGCACCAGCGATTTCCTCGAGGACGTGAAGCTCATCTTCTCAAACGCAGAGGAATACAACCAGCCCAACAGCAATGTCCTGACCTGCATGACACGCACAGAGCAGGCGTTCGTCGAGCTCCTGCAGAAGAGCCTTCCTGGGGTCGGCTATCTGCGCCGGCGAACGCGCAAACGCCCCGCCACTCCCTCCGAAGAGGAGGAGGATGATGAAGAAGAAGAAGAGGTGGAGGGAAGGAGGAAGATACAGAACGGGAAGCAAAGAGCCACATCCAGACAGAAGGAAGACGACGAGGAAATCTCGGGACGAAGGAAGGCCAGACAGAGCGGCAGACAACGGAACCAAGCTGACAGCGAAAGCGAGGATGATGAAGATGAGGAGGTGACTGTGAGAAGGAAGAGCAAGCGGACGAGTCGGAAAGATTATCGAGAGCAGGAAAGCGACAATGAGAGGGACAGCAGGAGAACTGGATCGAGACGGACACCACGAGGTGTGACGGAAGACAAGGACGAGGCCAGCAGCGACGAGGACTCGGGCGTCCAGCGACATTCCAAGAGGCTCAAACGCTCATGAAGACCAGGGTGTTCTTTGTGTTCTTTGTATTCGTTTTCGTACCCCCTCCTTATTAATCAGAAGGCGAAACAGGCCACCCCATACCCGCTGCAAATCGGACAGAACCCTTTTTCACCCCGATGTAGATGTTTCTGTTTATTTTACTTTTTGGAAGTTTTTATGTTAATATTGGAGAAAACCGATTTATATTTGTAAGTTGATTAATAATGGTGACACTTGTTTTTTTTTTGTTTTTTCAACCTGAGGATTTGCATTGAAAATGAGATTTCATCTCTTTGAGCTCTTAAGACTTTTTTTCATTTGATATTTGACCTAAAAAAATGAAAGTTAAAAAAAGAAAACCCCCATGTCCCCAAAAAATTGTAATCGCAAATACCACCAAGCCATGTCTCGTTTTGATGACTTGGGAGGTTCCTCTGTAAATGTTATAAAGTTGTCCAGAATGAAACTAGTAGATCCTTTTGCGTAGACCTTCATGCAGACTTTCAAATTAATGATCTGGTGATCGTCCAGAACTAGGCTCTTTCAATGAAACTGACTTTGTGTTTTCTGTGTCTCATGAGAGCTGTGTAATTGGCACTAAACCCCCATGGTGGTATGACGTTGATCTAAAAGTCTTTATTTTTTGAGTGTGCCACCAATTGTTACTTTTCTTTAGTCATTTATTATTTTGGCTGTTTTACAATAAAAACTGTCATCCTTAAGTTTGGTTAAACAACTTCTGTTTTTTAAAAGCAAGAGATTCCTGATCCTGTTTATTGGCCTATTGGGATCTAGTGGTTCCTGGCATCATCTTATTCCCAGGAAACCAGAAGGTGGCACTCGACTACTGTGGTCTTCGAAAGGAAAGTTCCCCTTGGTGTTGAACTGACGTTTGAATGTTATATTCCCCCTAAAAATCTTTGATTAACTGAACCTGAAATCAAGATGGTAAAATCAGATGTGAATTTTGTTTCTGGAGACACTCAAGTGAGATTCTAGTATCTGGCTGGGCACAGATCAGTTCAGTGTCCACATATGAGTGTATAATCTATTCATCCGAAGTACCATAATTCCTTTTTATATTACTATGTAAATAACTCTTTCGTTAATTGATCATAGCCACGGAAGTTTAAAATGGGTATGTTTGTCCACAGTGCTGCTCAGGGCTCTATTCTGGATATTTGTTTATAATATATATATATATATATATATTATATAATTTTTTTTTTTTTTTTTTTTCTGAATTAATTTCCCTCCAACCCAATTGGATTGGGCTCAATTTAATCTTTGGAAACAAAGTCACAATCGTAACCTACTTGTTTTGGTTTGACATCACTTGGTAACTTAACAGCATATCCATCAAATGGCCTGTTGTTTTCCAGATCCATGAGTAAAAAATGAACAAACTGTGGTATGTACCCCTAAGATTCTCGGGCTTGGAAAGTGAGTCGTCAAACTGGTGTAAATGCTTTCTTTCAGTTACTAGGTGGCTTTCAGGAGGTACTAGTGGTGGTCAAAGCAGTTTTCATATGTATTTTTTAGCTCCAGAACCTGGTAGGGAAACTAAACTTTAAGGATGTCCTTACCCCTTTTTGCACCCTCATATTTCCTAAGACTTCATTCAGATTTCTGAAAGTATTTTCTTGTTTAAAGACCCCTTCAGCATCACTGCCAGTTGTAAAATCTTGTGTTATACATAAGCAAGGGGCAGGGAGGGAGGGCCTGGTCATTTGGGGATTTTTGTTTTGTTTTTTGTGTAATTTCTTTACTTTTTAATAAAACAATGTACAATGTTCAAGATTTGTCATGGTTTCTAATAAAACCTCAGGTTTTTATCACCTGAGACCTATAAATACTGATAGAACCTCATAGTCAGGCTGTTTCAAAACCTGTGATTCGAGGCGTTTTGGTGCTTTTCCTGTTATGCTGCTTTTTAAGATACCTAATTTTTGCCGTGTTTTAAATTAGCTTCCTGCATATTCTGTGACAACCAATCCCAGAATTCATTGCAGTTGACTCAAAGAAATTAATCTGGAGTTGAGATGTAGGCTGTCTGAAAGTGAAAGTTTTTTTTTTATCTTCAAGAATTTTGTGTCATTAGACTATTGAAATTAGGAGTGTGGTTCAGCGTTTCAGTTCAGCTATAGCTTTAGATTTACTCTACGGATCGTGGTGAAAGCGCAGCAGTCATAATCAGGAGAGATGTAGTCTTTTATCTCATGAAAGACGTTTGTCTCAGCCGTTCCTGCACTGGCCCCCGGTGCTCCTCCTGTCCACGCGTAATGGGGCCCTGATCATGAAAGGGTGAGAGAGTAAAGAGAGAGGTCCGCCATTCACTCTTTAATTACACACACTGGTGTTTTTGTTGGAAGTCTCGGGTGGCAGAAGGTAATTGCCCTTCCTCACATCGCCGCTCAGCCAGCCTGGCTCCAGACTTTCCATTGAGGACAGAGACTGGGCAAAAACCTGAAATGAATATTTGAAGCGCTTGGAAAAGGGACACTGGAGGAGAAGAGAGAATGGAGACAGATGCTGGCCTGTTAATTGAGTAAAGTGCATGTGTGAATGACAGAAGTCGGCGAGGCCATAGTGTCGATGCATCCTCTCAAGTTCCTTATTGAATTATGTGTTGGGATGATGTTCGTCCTGCTTTATTCTGAACAGAGAAGCTTGTAGAAACAGCTTTCATGTCATTATTCTCCTTCAATATCTCAGCGTGTCCTTTGTAATATTCTGCTGGGCAGATCAAGGCTAAAATGCCACCAGTAATGACCATGGTGGACCTGTTTTTTTTTTTTTTTTTCAGGAGACTGTTTCATGTGTTGTTTGCTCCATAAGGTCGCTGGAGAATGTCACATCTTTGAAATTGAGAAATTATCACTCTCTTGTCTTTCCTGCACTGGTCATCCTCCTTTGAAGATCAAACACTTTGCGGTGCTCATCTTTAAAGCTGAAAGAAATAAGCTTGAGCAATTGTTGTCTGAGAGCCCTTAATGTCTAAATGTTTACACAAACAATATAAAATTGCGTAAATTATTCTTGAACTGACCAAAGTATTTAAATGGTAAAGGTTACATTAAAAATACACATTTTTGCATTCATTAGATGTTAAATTCAATTTTGATGTTAATGTTTTATATAGAATTGTTATACAGTATTTCATGCAATTACACCAGAAGTAACTGTAATTAAATTACATATAAAATAATAGTCATCCCTTACTTTACTTTTTCAAGGGAAAAGTAATTTAATTACAGTAATTAATTACTTGGTAGTTACGCCCATGGTAGTTATGCCTATGAAGCACTGTGAATTAATTGAGTCCATACACTCTCAAACTTCTTAAATATTATATGCATATTTTGCAATGAACATAAAATATGTCTATTTACATAATCAACATCTTTAAATCAATATAGGTTTATATTTATCCATCGCTTTTGTCTTTCGCAATGCTTCTTGGTATTGTAGTTCCTTCCCTCTTTAAAGCCGTTTAATACAACCTTTGTCCATTTATCAGATTTTCAAATAATTTGTTACTTCAAAACAAAGCTTGTGATGTGTTTCTCTTTGTAGCTGGTTGGTGTGGTTCAAGGCTTATAACAAAAAAAAAATACTTTAAAAAAAGTATTTCAGGAACCTTTTGCAGTCAATTACGCTGTGCAGCGTTTCCTTAGATGCAAAAACGTGTAATGCTTGAATGTGGAATACCTGGATGACATCATAGAACACGATTTTTAAAAATGTGCAGGTACATGTGCGCTAGGCTTTGTTCCCCACAATTCAAGCCATTCATATTAAGTTCCAGCATGAAGAATACACTATTTAATAAAAATGACAAAAGTGGATTACAATGTTAAATCATCATATTGCTGACATGCACAATGTAACATAATGAAGCCTGTTGACAACAGTTTAGCGCATTACTGTTTAATGTATTCACATATTTTTTATTTAAAGCAGACAGTAAACTACACAGTATTGTTGGCTAATACTCCCTTCTAGACATAGCCATATAGAGCTATATATTGTATATATAATCGTAGTTATATAAGCAAAAGGAAGCCTGTCTTACATGGAAATGTTTGAATTGGTTTGTTTCTGATGCAGAGCAGTATGCTGTTCTTACATCGTTTTAATAAAGATTGGATTGAGCATTGTGTGTATGCAGCACAGTTAAGAGGGAATTAAAGATGAAGACATCAAAGTGTGTGACAATAGAGAGGAATCTCTACCCACACAAACACAAAGCAGCTCAAACGAGGCGTTAAAGAAACGGGCAGAAGCAGCTGTATAGTAGCTGCAGGAAAAGGAGGATATTTCATTTGAATTGTAAGACTGTGTAACTGAGACCTTTTATTTCAGGTGTGGGTGTGTGTGTGTGTGTGTGGGGGGGGGGGGTATATCTGTGATTTTTGTGTTCTTGTAAAGGTATTTGTTTACATTGGATATTTTTTTCGGTGAATAGTGTGTTTGAAACTTTGGCATTCACATGAGTGTGAAGAGTTGAGTGTGTGTGTGTGTGTGTGTGTGTGTGTGTGTGTGTGTGTGTGTGTGTGTGTGTGTGTGTGTGTGTGTGTGTTAATATGGAGCAGCAAAGGACCAGCAGGTCTATAAAGGAGTCTTTGAATGGCAGAGAGAGCTATAATTCATTACAGATGTGAAGGTAATCACAGCCAGACAGGTCTGGTGGCTGCCACAGCCCAACGACAGAAGACCGGTCTGGGCACGGCGACAGGACGGCGTGGGTGCGGATGCAGGAGCTCAGCAAGGTCAACTTTATAGTTTAAAAAAAAAAATATTGCTTACACACAATTCCTGAAACTAAGGGTATGTTTACACAACACCGATATGCTTAAAACGGAGAAGTTTTACCTTTGAGTTCTCCGCGTAGCCTACAGACGACAGCATTGTCAAAACGATCCCCATTCACACGGATCTGCGAAAAAGACTAAAAATGCTGTATTCTGCTGCCAGGCCAGTAGATGGCGATGAAACACTATAGACTGAACATGCAATACCATAGACTGTGTAATACGCATGTGCATGTTTTCAGAGATTCGCGTTTTTATTGTTTAAACAGAGACCGTTTTCTAAAACTTGCACTTTGAAACCCATTTTCAAAAGTTTTGTTTAAGACTTTTTGTAGATAATTTGACAGGAAAGCGAGGGGTAGAGAGCGAGGGGAACGGGATCGGCAAAGGACCTTGAGCTTTTGGCCATTTGTTTACATGACAACAATGTTTTGTTACATTTACATGACAATCTTTCATTTGAAAGTCACGTGTCTAGAATCTGTAAAACCGCATTTTTCCATCTTAAAAATATATCTAAATTACATCATATGCTCTCAGTGACAAATTTCATGCGTTCATGACATCAAGGCTAGATTATTGTAATGTTATTATGGGTGGTTGCCCTGCACGCTTAATAAACAAACTACAGCTGGTCCAAAATGCAGCCGCTAGAGTTCTTACCAGAACCAGGAAGTATGACCATATTAGCCCGGTTCTGTCAACACTGCATTGGCTCCTTATTAAAACATAAAATGTTAAAATATTGCTGATTACTTACAAAGCACTAAATGGTTTAGCTCCCCAGTACTTGTGCGATCTCAAAATTCCAGCCAGTTGATAATACCCAGAATATCAAAATCGACTGCTGGCGGTAGATCCTTTTCCTATTTAGCACCAAAACTTTGGAACAGTCTTCCTAACATTATCCGGGAAGCAGACACACTCTGTCAGTTCAAATCTAAACTAAAATCTCCTAGCATACACATAACACATAGACTAACCCTAACCCTATAATTCAATGTTAGGCTGCATCGATTAGGTCAGCCGGAACCGGGAACACTTCCCATAAATCCTGATGTACTCGTTACATCATAAGTAGGATGGCGTCTACGCTAATATTAGACTCTCTGTTTATCCCGAGGTTTACAGCAGTCTGCCGGATCCAGGCCGTATCTGGATCTGATGAAGATTAAAAACGTTATATAAATGAAGGTGACTTGTGGGTGCCTGAAAACGCAAACTTTTGAAAACGGGTTTCAAAGTGCATGTTTTTGAAAACGGTCTCCATGTAAACAACAAAAACGCGAATCTCTGAAGACGATGACGTCATGCACATGCGTATTACGTGTTCAGTCTATTGTGTTTCAATGGCCTGGCAGCAGAATACAGGGTTTTTAGCCGTTTTCGCAGATCCATGTAAATGGGGATCGTTTTGATAGTGGTGTCGTCTGTATGCAGAGAACTCAAAGGAAAAACTTCTCTGTTTTAAGCATATGGTTGTCCTGTAAACGTACCCATAGTTGAAAACGGTGTCGCGTAAACAGCCCCTATAAAGCTCCATTTCTCCAAACTCTACACGCAAAACATGCACACAACATGCAAAACGTCACACATCTCTTGCAAAACACTTAATGAAAACTTGTAAAAATTGTGTTTTTGCATAGTAATTCTACACAAAAACCATCAAATGATTAGCCACATACACGTCACACTATACACAGATTTGAAAAATGAAACCTTCTCTATTGTGTCTTTTGCTTGTTCAGTATGCAGTAGAGCACATAGGAGTTTGTCATAGCACTCACATGTAAATGCATGTGCACAAATACATTGTATGTACAGTATGTCTGCACAATAGGTTAACTTTACAGTTATTGAACTGAACTGAATCAACACTGAACTGACTTGAGCTGAATATAATGACACTATTGGATTGTTAGAGCTGCTTCTCAGGCGATTTTAGATTTGTTACTATTGTGAAGCCACTTTTAAACAATATGTATTGTTAAACGTGCTATATAGAACTAGAGATGACTTGACTTGTATGCATATTCATTATATATTTAGACAATAAACAGAAATGCAAGGGTGAAAAATTTATTTGTTTCTCAAAACCATAGTGTTTTGATTTCTAAGTGATCGAATTAGGTATATTTACACTATGAACATAAATAGTGTTTTTTTTTTTTTTTGATTGTTTTGATTTCTAAGTGAATGAATTATGTGTGTTTTCACACATGGTCATGGGATGTAGGTAATCGGTAAATGAGTGTGCCATTTAAATGCCAGTGTTTCCCAAATTAACCTGATAGTTTTGAATGATGTGTCTACAGTAGTGTGTTTAAACTGTGTTTAGCATTTTGCAAAAAAAATTGTTTATACAATTGCGTACTGCATTAAAGCAGATAATGTGCTTGAAGTTTTGCTGACTTGGTCTCAAGATTAGGTAAGTGAATGGTTTTACTGAGTACCCAGACACAACATAGTATCGGCCCAGATCCGGGCCACATCTGGTACTTGTGGATTTCACCTATACCAGATGTGGCCCGGATCTGGGCCAAAACTATGTTGTCTGGGTGGGCCTCAAGTATCACTTTTAGTGTAAGCAATTAAAAAAAAAAAAAAAAAACTGTACTATTGAAACTACAGAGATGGAAATCAAAATGTTTGATCCTGCTACATTTCTAGTTTGAAAGAGTTTCTAGTTCAAATAAATTTATGGGAGAATGGGGTAATATCTCAAAGCAAATAGCACATTTTTGACCATATTTTGAAAGACCCACATCACATACAGCTGTCTGTGACTGAGAGATGCACATGGAAAATGGAAAATGGAAAATGTTTGTATTTCCAAATAAATCATAATCAAAATCAGAAAAACAAGAGTAATGTTCATACATTACTCTTGTTATGTAGTATTGTTGTTTTCTTAGTATTGTTGTAACAATGAGCAAACCTAATAAAGTTGTACCATGTTTCTTTTTATCATATACCATGGTATTCATTATACTTTAAATTACAACAGATATTACTGTATGTGAATATGGTAATTATTCGGTACTATGGTGTACAGTACCATTTAAAAGTTTGGGGTTGGTAAGATTTTTTTTTTTAAATGTTTTTGAAAGAAATCTCTTATGCTTACCAAGACTGCATTTATTTGATACAATATACAGTAAAACAGTTGAAATATTATTATAATTTTAAATAGAAATCATTATATGCTGAAATGGTGCTCAAGAAACATTTCGTAATATTATTAGAAATGTTGAAAACAGTTGTGTTGCTTATTATTTTTCTGGAAACCGTGCTAAATTTTTCAGGATCCTTTGATGAATAGAAAGTTCAAAATAACAGAATTTAATTTAAATATAAATCTTTTATAACATTATATAAAGACTCAAAACTGTCATATTTGATGCTTGCAATATGAATAATGAGTATTATTTTCATTCAAAAGTGCAGACCCCTTTAAGGATGTTCTCAACTAAAGAAAACAGGAGCTGTATACAATCAACAACTATGAATCACCAATGAGCTCTAAATATCCGTGGCTGTACGAAACAGACTCTGAGTTTATCTAGGCACACACTGACTGTGTATCTTTGCCTGAAAGAGCCAGTTGAAAACCTCTGCAGGCCCCATTCCGTGCGCACACCAACCTTTGCCATTCCAACCACACCGGTAGCCACCACTTAGTCATACAGAAGCCCACTCACATGAGGCAGCATGGGAAAGATCCCTACGAGCACTAAATAGCCAGAGACGTGATGATGGATGGCCTTCCAAATTGGATCTGTAACATTTACACAGCTTCAGCAACCTTAAACGGTCACTGCGGTTCATCTACTATGTCATATAAGCAGCGTTATGCAATATTAATGATGTGTGCGTAATGAAACGCATTACTATAGAATGTTAATGCAAAACATGATTCATACCACATCATCGGTCAGTCCTACAGGTACTGTATTTCTCTGTTCATTTATTTGTGGACAGACATGGAGAAAAGGGAGGAGGGGTTGAGACAAAAGAGTTTCTGTGCAAAACCATGAAGGTGTTCCGCTCGGCTGGGGAAGAGAAAACAAACAGAAGCGAGAAGGAGAAAAGAGGAGGAGAGACGCGATTTCGCACCCTCAGCTGCTCCAGCGTGGCCTTGTGAAGCCTTTAACTCCATTTCTGTTCCACACACATGGACAAATGCCCTTCGTGAAGTCTCATCTGACACCCATCCTGAAGATAAACACAGACAGGCTCTGCCCTCGCCGAGGGGCATCACTTACACTTTTAATTAAAAACTAACACCCCAAATAAATTGGAGGCATGCCCCCTTAACCCCTGTCCTGCTCACTCACCACTCCCACATGGAAAACACACACCTCTTCACAGTGTTAAAATACACAAAAAATCCTTCAATCACGTCTCCCGCTTTCTACAAGTTATAGCATGAAGTAAACATGGACATCAGAGGGTACGTTGAAATAAACAGTACAATTTACTAAAATGTATTATGTCTCATGTAATCCCTCAATCAGTCTTCCAACAGAAAGACGTCAATAAAACTTGTGAATATGTCACGTAATGTTAAATTTGCTTCAGAAAAGCCTCTTTGTCCATAGCACAAGTAAAAAAAGTAAAAAAAAAACTTTAGAGAGGAGTATTTTGCTAAAATGCACTATTACATGTTCATTATATTTAATGTATGTTTAAATCAATCTGTCATAAAAGCATGTTTTTATGGCCACCGTTCAACGAATTGGAGTAACAATTATATAATTAAAAATCTGGGTTACACTTTAATTTAAGCTGATTTAGTTACATTGTACTTCCTTCAATAAGTACTAAGTAATATTGATTACATTACTATAGAGTTACAGTTAGGGATTGGTTTACTTGTAATTATGCATAATTTACTGTTATTACTATAGCAAGCACATATAGTAACGTCACCTTAAAATAAAGTGTTACCAAAATTTGTTTGTATACAAACATTTTTTATTTGAGTGTTGAAAATCTAAAATTAAATGGTAATTAAATTAAACTATAGTTCGCCCAAAAATGAAAAATCTGTCATAATTTACTCCTGTATGATTTTCTTTCTTCTGTTGAACACATAAGAAGATATTTGGAAGAACATGGGTAACCAAACAGTTGATGTGCCCCATTGACTTCCATAGTATTTTTGTTTTTGTCATACTATGGAAGTCAATGGGATCCATCAATTGTTTGGTTATGGACATTCTTCAAAATATCTTCTTATGTGTTCAGCAGAAGACAGAAATTCATACCGGTTTTGAACAACTTGAAGGTGAGTAAATGATGATAGAATTTTAATTTTTGGGTGACCTATCCTTTTAATAGGTTAGAGTACAAAGTATTAATATATGGTATTCCCGGTAAATTTTGTTCATCTTTAGTTACAGATACAGCTAGGTGTGCATTACACGCTTTCAATGGACGACATGGAGGCAGAGAACCACCCGATGTGAAGCATTGAGTGGGGCCTTGATTTGGGCCAGTGTACAGAGCCCGTGTGTGGGGCCCCCGTCATATATAGGCACCAGAATATCATAGAGACATGAGTATTCACTGAAAAATAAACTATAACATTGTGGGCGGGCAAGCACCACTCACATTTTCTTAGGACAATGTAGAAATGTAGCTTGAACTTCCTGTTTCTCTCTCTTTATTCTCTTTCTGTGCGTGCAAGCGGTTTGACTTTCTACTCAACAAACATAAATACACACACTCTGTCTTTCCCTGTCTCACTGTTCCCCTCCCGCTGCATTTATTTTAGTAGCAGATCTCTTGCCACAGCTTTGATTGTGTTACAGGAGAGTGTTTGCGTTTGTTTTGTGTGTGTCTAGCGGAACTGAGACTCTTATACCAGCTGTTAATCCCTTGACCCTATCGTACACCCACACACACTCACACACTCTTGGCCCAACGCCGCCTTTATGACACTTGAGACTCCAGCAGAATTCATCTCGTGCTTTGTGGTGGACTTAGTCCGAGTGCTCTCTCAGCATACCACCCCTCTTTACCCTTTGTGTCCAAACATGCACTTTTACAGGATCACACACACACACACACACACACACACACACACGCACGCACGCACGCACGCACACACACACACACACACACACACAGTTAGGTTTTGTTATCTTTGTGGGGACTCTATACCCCTACACTAAACCTACCCATCACAGAAAACTTTCTGCATTTTTACATTTTACAATAAGCATCATTTAATATGTTTATTAAAGGGATAGTTCACCCAAAAATGAAAATCAACCCATGATTTACTCACCCTCAAGTCATCCTAGGTGTATATTAAATTTTTCTTTCGGACGAATACAATCGGAGTTATATTAAAAAATGTCCTGGCTTTTCCACGCTTTATATTGGGAGTGAATTGGTATATATTTTTATGTCCATCAAAGTGCATCTATCCATCATAAAAGTGCTCCACACGTAAGAAAAATCTTAATATTTAACAAAGTAAAATTCTATCTTCCGGCCAAACGCAGTCTACTTACGCCTGAAGTGCAACTTAGACAACTTGTGACATCGGAAGTAATGTAGTGGCGTACATGGTGTACGCATAGCGTAGCGTAAATATCAGCAGTACGTCACCTTACTCGCATAAGTTGTGCTTTAGATTTAAGTGGATTTCGTATGTTAGTTTGGCCGGAAGCTAGTTATTTTACTTTATAACGTTTTAAATATGGATATTTTTCTTACACAAATGCATCGCTTCGCTTCAGAAGGCTTTTATTAACCCCCGGAGCCGCATGGAACAGAAACCGGCCATTCATTCCCATTATAAAGCTTGGAAGAGCCAGGACATTTTTTAATATAACTCTGATTGTATTTGGCTGAAAGAAGAATGTCCTATACATGTAGGATGACTTGAGGGTGATTGAATTATGGGCTAATTTTCATTTTTGGGTGAACTATCCCTTTTATTAATCCATTTCCCTTGTGGGGACCACTGGCTGGTCCCCAATGTGGACATTTTGGTCCCCACAATGTTGGTTGAACACACACACACACACACACACACACACACACACACACACACACACACACACACACACACACACACACACACACACACACACACACACACACACACACACACACACACACACACACACACACACACACACACACACACACACACACACACACACACACAGTCCCTCAGCCCTGTCTCACACATGCTTACTTTATCAACTGTAATTCAGAGGGCATGATAGAGTTGCTGAAAGAAGACGGGAGACTATTACGGAGCCAAGCAAAACATAGACCTGGTTCAACAGCACTGAATGTGTGAAAGCATTGTGCTGCCCATGTTGATGCCTCAATTATGTTCAAAAATCAAAAATACCACACAACGGCACTGTTCCAAAACCCACCTACCTACTTAGAGCCCATGTTGTAGCAGTCAACAATATGCTGCTTTTTACGATTCCAAATTTTAAACCATGTCCTAACTACACTTGATGTGACAGGTTTCCAGTGAAATCATTTGTCTGTATACAATGAAAGTGAAAATGTTTAATTCTGCATTCCCAGCAGCTAGATTACCTTAATTAAAAGTTACTTGTAAAAGCAGTTCATGCGTTTGTCAAACTTGTAATTACAATTTGGAAATACATAATTTTATGAATGTTCCAACTTGTCCCACTTGACTGTTGTGATGTTGTGTAAAGCAAAATGGCTTTTATTCTGATATGCAATTTTATTATAGCCAGTAATACGGGCCTCGTGTCATTGCAAACTTATACGACTTTCTTTCTTCTGTGGAACATAACAGAAGATATTTTGAGAAATGTCACTGTGCTTGCAATGCAAGTCAATGGTCACCAAAACTGGTTGGTTACCAACATTGTTGAAAATATCTTTTTTGGTGTGTTTCACACAGGTTTATAACAACATGAGTGTGAGTAAATGATGATAGAATTGTTTAGAATTGACAGAATTTTTGGTTGAATTATCCCTTAAAGGTGGGGTATGTGATTCTCTTTTTTGTCCATTTTTTCAAAATAACTTGAAATCCTATTCCTAACCCACTTACAGCCATTGAGTTAGAAGCACTGAAATGAAAATTAAGCAATTTAATCATCTGTGGAACGGGCAGGACTCAAAAAACTCCAGCCAATCATTTACAAGACCACCTGGAATCATTGGACAGTAAGTTCGTCAATCAAACGGTCGTACCACACCCCCCTCCCCCCAGCGCACGTGACCCACTTCGTGCGCATACTCAAAGCTCGTGACGCATGCGCGTCTCGTCAGTAAAGCCGGTTCCATGATTAGTAGTAAATCGTCATTACAATCTCTCACGCATCTGAGTTTTCGCTCGTGCATGATTGCGCGTCCATGTTCTTCAAATGGGTGGAGTCAGAGCCAGCGTTGGAGGAAAGAAGGTAGGACCATTTGAATTGTGTATTTTCAAAATCTGCTGGTTGTTTTCCAAATCACATACCCCACCTTTAAGTTATGTCAAGCCATGGTCACAATAGACTTTGAGCACACAAAATTTCTACTGGCACTGCAACAGTTGCACTCTGCTGTATCTTCTTTAATACATTCAAAATGTAACAATATTAATCTACTCTACTTTATTTCAATGCTGCAATCCTTCAGATTTAAGGTTTGTGTTTTTTTAATTCAGCTAAGAGGCCACAATGTGAAGTATCATTCTTCTATTGATCACATGAATTTGCAGGGCAGAGTTCAGCAAACCTGAACTTTGGAACCCAGGGAAATTCGCATGAGCTTGCGTTTCCCGAATGGAAGTCAGTGTAGGGAAAAGTATAGTGTGACCCCCCTTAAGCATTAAAGTCGGCATGAAACGGAAGTTGAGATAGTCTTTTCTTCCCAATTGTGACGTATAGCCAAGTGACACGGCTTCACGAACAAGAAAAAATGTAGGACGGGACTGGATTTGTCCATCGGGAACTGATTGGATTGTTGGATGGTTGTGGCTTGCTATCGCTGTGATTGACAGGTTGTCCCGAGCTTGCGCCAGTGAACACATCCTCGAAGAAGAGAAGAGATGCCCCACAGAGGAAGGGAAAATTATTTTGATTAAAGATTATGAGTGCACATGAATTTAAAAAAAAAATCAATAATAATGGATGTGCACAAATAAATAATTGTCCATTTTGATTTCATGGTGTTTTTAAGAGTTTTGCCATATAACCAAGACATTTCTGAGAAAGTCTGAGACTGTGTACAGCTCACGATACAGTTGTCATCTTTATGGTAATTCAGACAAAACGAATGCAGCATGCCATTCAGCTATGTGAAGTAGAATTTTCAATCAATAGGACTCACTGTGGGCGTGGCTACCCACAACCGCACAGAAATAGAAACCAATTAACCAACAAAACGTTTCACACTTAGTGTAAAGCAGCATAGTACATATCCTACGCAGACAAGGCAATCCCAAAATGCACTGCAATGAGCTGTCAAATTAAAAAATGTCAATTCAATTATATTCAAAGTTAAAACTATAAACATATTGACTCTTATCAAACACTTGTTTGTGCGGTTTCCTTTTTTCCTTATTAAAGGACAGTTCTGGCCAAAAATGAACCTAGGGGTAAATAACACAAGGGTACTGAGTCGACCATTCTCTGGGATGCGTTTTCATGATAATGGAATGTACCCAGTTTTATCTTTAATTTTAGTTTTACCACAGATTATTTTCATAATTTCAAACCGTCTCTACCAGTCGAACCACGAACGCCGTGCTACGTGAGCTGAACTGTGACTATCGACCATCACGTAGCACGGCGTTCGTGGTTCGACTGGTCGAGACTGTTTTCCAAAGATGGCTCCTGTTTGTATACGCGAAGTGTACTGTCTTTATAAAGTATCTCCTTATTAAACTGTCTTTACACTTACAAAGTTCTCAATGCTTCGGTTTGCAGGTAGAGACCCTCATTATGCTACCGTGTTAGTGTGGGGCTATTTTGAGCCTTGTTAGTGGTATTAACTAGCAATTTTTATTTTTACTTATTCAATGCCCTATATACAGTACTAGCGTTATAAACTAATCTGTGGTAAAACTAAAACTAAAGATAAAATTGGGTACATTTGATTATCATGAAAACGCATCCCAGAGAACGCTCGACTCGGTACCCGTGTGTTATTTACTCCTAGGTTCATTTTTGGCCGGAATTGTCCTTTAAAACATCACCTTGTGAGCTTAGCAACAACTTCACTTGAATCAATTTACTACTTTACTTTACTTTACTTTACATTAAACTTTATTGTCCCACTCCTGGAAAATTTGTCTTGGACAACATGACACGGCCAGTACACAACTTTGATCACACACAGTACACAGCGTACAATAATTAGAATATAACAACATTCCAATAATAAAAACTAGCAGCATCCTCCATCAATTTTGAAAATGTCTATTTAAAATTTTGACCACAGTTGGCACAAAAGAGTTTTTATAACGATTAGACTTACACATCAAATTGTGTGTAAAGTCTCCAATTTGTTGTAAAATTTTCCAAATTAATCAATAATGAGGTTCCATTTCTGTTAGGATGCTGTAGATAGCAATACACAGCAAGAGAGCTCACTCGGTTTTGGAACAGAGCTATCATCAATGAAAATCCCATGTTTTGAGTATACTGAAGGACTTCTCTATCTCATTCTCCAGTCCCATGTGTTGTGGTTAGTGCAGACTCTGGGGTCTGGGAATCGCTAATAGGCACTAACGCTGACACGGCCCCCTATAGAGCAGGCGGACTTTACAAGCGACTGTGCTGCATGCTAAACAGAGCCAGATGCACCGCACAAAGCAAACACGGCTCATAAAGAAGTGCAGGAAAGGGGTAATTAGTACAGAATGGCGAGTCATGTCCGGCAGCACGGAGTAAAACGCGACAGGAGAGAACGCCGCTCTCACGCAGTCTCACCCTGGGAACCGTGGATTTAGCAGAAAAAGATCAAAGGTCATCATCGTTTGGCTCCTAATAAAATCCCAGGACAAAACAGAATTATCGCTGGCTTTCTAAACAGCTTCTTTGTTATTTGCATAGCATGTTGTGTTGTACAGCATGCACTAGAAGTACAGGACCAGCAGTTCCAGATGTTTACACTTTAATAACAAACTGTTGGGCATTTATGATTCAGCTTATGCACTTTCTCAACAGTGTGCCTTTGAACGATTCGTAAAGGCTGCCAAAATATCTGGTGGTAAAAAACAAACAAACAAACAAAACAAAACAAACACTTGACAGGTTTTGACAGGCCTGTACCCTGTGGCACTGTAAACAGGATACTACGTATTAGTAGGTATGTGCACGTAGAGGTATATTATAGAGGTATATTTGTGTGAAGCTACTTCTTTCTTTTTAAACTGAATTTAGAGCGACATTTAGTAATTTAGTACTAAACTAAGTTTGTTTGAGGTAACTTTAATGTTCATAAAACACATTATTTTCCACATACAGTACATTATTGCAGCACCTCTATTCCCAGTCTGTCTGAAACACTCTGATTGAGTTCCGATTTCTACACAGCCCCTCTTTCAGAAAAGCCCAGAGATTGGTGAGCTAACCCAATGCATTGTGATTGGCCAAACACCTCAAGTGTGTGTTGGAAATGTAACGACCCTTACCATAATCGAGAGCCTTTAAATCTTCTTTGTAAAAGCTTTAAGAGGCATATAGTCCACACTTTATAAAGATGAGCACAAAAAAATTGTCAACTGACAACTACTAAATGTTTTATAACTTAATCATGAATTACATTAGGAATACATGTTAATAAAGTATGTATTAACACATTAAGTAACTATTACTATATATCTAAATAATAAGATGTATAAATGTGCATTTAAATGGTTTATTAATCATTTAGTTACACTTTCTAAATGATCTTATGAACCACTGACAACTACTAAACAGCTGGTTTGTAAATAATGTAATACATAATTTAGAAATGATAAATTGATCATTAATAATGTATGAAAATACAATTATTAAACACATAAGATATGTGTATAAATCAAGAATAAAGCATATATAGATGTATTTATAAACAGCTTATTAATATCTATTAATGCTTAATTGATTTATTAGCTTTTTACTAATGCTTAACTAATGATTCATAGCATGCTATAAAGTGTTACCAAAGATTTTGTAAGCATTTTACGTTGTTGTGCTTGTTTTACTTGTGATAATGCGATAAACATGGCAAATTGAGCAGACTTAATTTTTGGCCAGGCTGTCATACAAAGAAATTATGAGCACATGCAAAAACAAGAAAGAACCAATTACTATATGCTGTAGTCAGTGATTGCCTTTTCCTGTGAGCTTTTTGTTTTTCTATGCTTTTTCATAGTAAAATAAAACCTGTAACTGTAGTTTGCATTTTTTGCTAAATTATTTTGTGAGAAAAATACCTTAACCATGATTTGTGTTTTATTTGAAAAAAAAATTAAAATATTTACCTCATATTTTGATGGTTTAATCAAACTTGTAGGGTCATTAAAACATCACTTTTGGCCACTACTTTAAATATTTTCATAATTTCATAAATAAAAAAATAAAAAATGTTTATCCACTATTTAGTAATTAATAGCCACAGTTGCAGGGAAACAAAGAATAAGACTCTTTTGGTCGACCAAATACATTTTTAACTGAAAAGACCAACTATTCAACTATTTGAAGTATTGATTTGGTCACCAATATCTGTTTAGCCTGTTTTCTTTCTGTTGTCTATCTTTCCATACACACACACACACACACACACACACACACACACACACACACACACACACACACACACACACACACACACACACACACACACACACACACACACACACACATATATATACACCATACTAATACTGTTTTTGACCCCCTTTCGCCTTCAGAACTGCCTTAATTCTATGTGGCATTGATTCAACAAGGTGCTGAAAGCATTCTTTAGAAATGTTGGCCCATATTGATAGGATAGCATCTTGCAGTTGATGGAGATTTGTGGGATGCACATCCAGGGCATGAAGCTCCCGTTCCACCACATCCCAAAGATGCTCTATTGGGTTGAGATCTGGTGACTGTGGGGGCCATTTTAGTACAGTGAACTCATTGTCATGTTCAAGAAACCAATTTGAAATGATTTGAGCTTTGTGACATGGTGCATTATCCTGCTGGAAGTAGCCATCAGAGGATGGGTACATGGTGGCCATAAAGGGATGGACATGGTCAGAAACAATGCTCAGGTAGGCCGTGGCATTTAAACGATGCCCAATTGGCACTAAGGGGCTTAAAGTTTGCCAAGAAAACATCCCCCACACCATTACACCATCACCACCACCAGCCTGCACAGTGGTAACAAGGCACAGTGGGGCAGTCATGGGGGGGGGCAGTCATGGCCTAATGGTAACAGAGTTGGACTGGTGACCCAAAGGTTGCTGGTTTGATTCCAGTACCGGCAGGAATATGACTGAGGTGTCCTTGAGCAAGGCACCTAACCCCCAATCGCTCCCCGGGCGCCACTCAAGGCTGCCCGCTGCTCCGGGTGTGTGTATCCACGTTTGCTGTGTGTGTGTGTTCACTACTCACTACTCTGCTCCTAATGTGTGTGCACTTACTTGGATGGGTTAAATGCAGAGGTCAAATTAAGAGGTAGTGACACTCAAGATGGCGCCGAGTATGGCTGCTGCGTTGCGAGCTCCGTCACAACATTGTAGTTTTTAGTTTGTTCTTTTTACAGTTCTTTTGTTTTTTGTCTTGGATGTTGTCTGTCTTATCACGTACGACATACAAACACTTTTGGACATTGGTTCGGCAATCAAACACCTAAAACCGGACTTTAATCTCTTTAACGACGACCCGCTGTCTACAAACAAGGCAACGGAGCCCTTTGTCTGGGCGGCCCGGCCGCGGAAACGCCTGCGGAGAAGGTGAAGAAGAGCCGGCGTTCTCGTTAGAGTAAGACGGCGTGCAAATCGACCCCCGCTTCCCAGTATTCTACTTGCAAACGTTCAGTCTCTAGACAACAAACTCTGTGAGCTGAGAGCGCGGATCTCTTTCCAACGGGAGACGAGGGACTGCTGCATTATCTGCCTTACAGAAACTTGGATGTCTGCTGAGATTCCAGACTCGGCCATCGAAACCGCGGGGTTCTCCGTGCATCGAGCGGACCGAGTTAAAGATCTCTCAGGTAAAAGCAGAGGCGGAGGTGTATGTTTTTTGATTAACAAATCCTGGTGTGATCAGAGGAACGTACATTCTATCAAGTCTTTCTGCTCTCCTGATCTGGAATTTCTCATGCTTCTGGAAGGGAATTCACAGCGGTCATTATCACTGCTGTGTACATTCCCCCACAAGCCGACACAGACCGGGCACTAAAGGAGCTGTATGGGGGAATAAGCGAGCAGGAAACCGCGCACCCTGAGGCCGCATTCATTGTGTCTGGGGACTTTAACAAAGCTAACTTTAAGAAAATAGCACCAAAATACCACCAACACATGAACTTTAACACACGAGGAGACCGGGTTTTGGATCATTGCTACTCCCCTTTCCGTGATGGCTACAAATCCCTCCCACGGCCGTTTGGCAAATCGGACCACTCTTCCGTTCTCCTTCTGCCCGCTTACAGGCAGAAACTGAAACGGGAAACAACCGCCCTCAGATCGATCCAGTGCTGGTCAGACCAATCAGACTCTACGCTACAGGACTGTTTTGATCACGCGGACTGGGAGATGGTCCAGTCGGCCTCTGATGACGACATCGAGGCTTATGCTGATAGCGTAACCTGTTTCATCAGGAAGTGCGTAGATGACGTTGTTCCGACCAAAACAATACGGATGTACCCGAACCAGAAACCATGGATTAACAGCGATGTTCGTGCAGCACTCAATGCGCGCACCTCAGCTTTTAATTCGGGGAGCGAGGAGGAGCATAAACAAGCAAGTTATGCCCTCCGAAAAACTATCAGAGCAGCAAAACGCCAACATAGGGACAAGACTGAAGAACAGTTTAACACCACCGACTCTAGAAGCATGTGGAAGGGAATTAACACCATCACGGACTACAAAGGGAATACAAAATCCATTGTAAACAACGCTGCCTCTCTCCCAGATGAGCTAAACACTTTTTATGCTCGTTTTGAGGGAACTAACACCCCCCTCGCGGTGAGAGTGCCCGCGGCTGAAGCCACAGAGGTTAGTTCACTCTCCGTCTCTGTAGCGGATGTAACCCGATCTTTCCGTCGGGTGAACATTCGTAAAGCCGCGGGTCCAGACGGCATACCAGGGCGTGTCATTAAAGTGTGCGCGAACCAACTGGCTGGTGTTTTTACGGACATTTTCAATCTGTCCCTCTCCCTGTCTGTAGTCCCCACATGCTTTAAAACGTCCACCATTGTCCCTATACCAAAGCAGTCAAACATCACCTGCTTAAATGACTGGCGTCCTGTTGCTCTGACCCCCATCATCAGTAAATGCTTTGAGAGACTAGTCAGAGATTACATCTGCTCTGTTCTACCTCCCTCACTGGACCCACTGCAGTTTGCATACCGCAATAACCGCTCCACTGATGATGCTATTGCATCTACAATACACTAGGGGTGGGGGAAAAAATCGATTCTTAGATGCATCGCGATGCGGACGTGGACGATTCTGAATCGATTCACAAATGTCAAAAATTGATTTTCAAAAAAAAATTGTTTTTTTTTTAGATATATATTTATAATAACGTAATATTGACGGAACGCAAAAGACGGAACTCTGAAGCGCGGAAGTGCAGTGCCCGGACCGTCTGTGGCGTGTGCACATAACAGAGACGCGAAGGCTGAGCGCGAAATCCAAACACCCTCCTCGTTAAAAGCTGACGTGTGGAAATATTTTGGCTTCTGTGAAGTTGAAGGGGGAAAGGAGGTGGACAAGAGCCATACTAGTTGTAAGCTTTGTAGAATAAAACTAAAATATTTCGGAAACACGACAAATATGTGAAGCCATATGACACGTTTCCACCCAGAGGAGGAAAAACACTCGGCTTTGTGCTGCCTTGTCGAAAAATGCTAACGTTACCCAAGCGCGAATCGATCACAGAGAATGTTGATTCATTCTCTATTGTTTCCATAATGGTGTGTTCCAAAAATCTCACAATATTATGACATCGTTATTTCATTTAAATTAGGGTAAGTGTATGAGGAGCATATTTTGATATTTTAAATGAACTAGCAATTATCACATTTGATATAACAAGTAAAAATGACATTATTATATGAAATACAATTATAATAAAATTCGAAGTTAAGTGTACAGCATACTGTACTGTTTTCATTTTTAAAACGGTGTGAAAAGTAAAAATTATCATCAAATATTCATCTTTGACCTGTCAAAGTTTCCTACAAGTCTCCACAGCAAGGATGCATAGATTTATGGGAGTGGTAAGCAGAAGGAAAATGAGTCTGCACATACGCATAACCAGTAAGTAGCACATCTCGATGGGTAGCATGAATCGTCAGAACGCTGGTCGTTGTTATATTATTAATTTACTACAAGTATGCTGCTAGTTCAGGCACACATTTATTTTCCTGTTGGTTCTTTGCAATGTTAATAAAATATATTGTACGTTAATTCTTTATTGGTCATTACTTTGTACTTTTAAAGCAAAGTATTTATATTCACACACACACACAAAAAGATTCAGATAATCGATAATCGCTTTAGCATCGAATCGCAGCCCTCTGAATCGTAATCGAATCGAATCGTGAGGTGCCTAGAGATTCCCACCCCTACAATACACACTGCTCTCTCCCACCTGGAAAAGAGGAACACATATGTGAGAATGCTGTTTGTAGACTACAGCTCAGCATTTAACACCATAGTGCCCTCCTTGCTTGATGTGAAACTCCGGGCTCTGGGCTTAAACAGCTTGCTGTGCAGCTGGATCCTGGACTTCCTGTCTAACAGACGCCAGGTGGTCAGAATGGGCAGCAACATCTCTTCATCACTGACTCTCAACACTGGAGCCCCTCAGGGCTGTGTTCTCAGCCCACTCTTGTACTCCTTGTACACAAGCGACTGCGTGGCAACTCACAGCTCCAACAAAATCATCAAGTTTGCTGATGACACAACGGTGGTAGGTCTGATCACCGACAACGATGAAAAGGCCTACAGAGAGGAGGTGCTCACTCTGACACACTGGTGTCAGGAAAACAACCTCTCCCTCAACATCAGCAAAACCAAGGAGCTAGTGGTCGACTTCAGGAAGAACGACAGAGAACACAGCCCCATCACCATCAATGGAGCTCCGGTGGAGAGAGTCAACAGCTTCAAGTTCCTCGGTGTCCACATCACAGAGGAACTCACATGGTCCGTCCACACTGAGGCCGTCGTGAAGAAGGCTCATCAGCGCCTCTTCTTCCTAAGACGGCTGAGGAAGTTCGGAATGAACCGCCGCATCCTCACACAGTTCTACACCGGCACCGTCGAGAGCATCCTGACTGGCTGCATCACTGCCTGGTATGGCAACACTACCGCTCGCAACCGCAAAGACCTGCGAAGGGTGGTGCGCACTGCCAGCCGCATCATCGGAGGTGAGCTTCCCTCCCTCCAGGATCTATATGCCAGACGGTGTGTGAAGAAAGCTCGGAGGATCATCAGAGACTCTAGCCATCCGAGCCATGGGCTGCTCTCACTGCTACCATCAGGCCGGCGGTACCGCAGCATCAGCACACACACCAGCCGACTCCAGAACAGCTTCTTCCCCCATGTAATTAGACTTCTAAACTCTTGATCCCTCATGATCAACAACCATAACAGTCTAACTGTCAACACAGCACAACATAACCTACTGTAAACTATATACATATTTCACCAATATATGTATCTATTGTATGTATAAATACCTTTTTGTATTTTGTATTCTGTATATTGTTGTATATTGTATATTATTTATTGTTTTTATAATGTATATGGTACTTTGAGTAATTCGTATGTTTACTGTAAACTGTCACACGTCCATTATGTCACGACTGCTATGTTGCTCGGAATTGCACCCAAGAATTTCACCCACTGTTGCACTTGTGTATATGGTTGTGTGACAATAAAAGGATTTGATTTGATTTGATTTGATGATGGATCCATGTTCTCATTCTGTTTACGCCAAATTCTGACTCTACCATCTGAATGTCTCAACAGAAATCAAGACTCATCAGACCAGGCAACATTTTTCCAGTCTTCAACTGTCCAATTTTGGTGAGCTCTTGCAAATTGTAGCCTCTTTTTCCTTTTTGTAGTTGAGATGAGTGGTACCCGGTGGGGTCTTCTGCTGTTATAGCCCATCTGCCTCAAAGTTGTGCGTGTTGTGGCTTCACAAATGCTTTTCTGCATACCTCGGTTGTAACGAGTGGTTATTTCAGTCAAAGTTGCTCTTCTATAAGCTTGAATCAGTCGGCCCATTCTCCTCTGACCTCTAGCATCAACAAGGCATTTTCGCCCACAGGACTGCCGCATACTGGATGTTTTTCCCTTTTCACAGCATTCTTTGTAAACCCTAGAAATGGTTGTGCGTGAAAATCCCAGTAACTGAGCAGATTGTGAAATACTCAGACCAGCCCGTCTGGCACCAACAACCATGCCACGCTCAAAATTGCTTAAATCACCTTTCCATTCTGACATTCAGTTTGGAGTTCAGGAGATTGTCTTGACCAGGACCACACCCCTAAATGCATTGAAGCAACTGCCATGTGATTGGTTGATTAGATAATTGCATTAATGAGAAATTGAACAGGTGTTCCTAATAATCCTTTAGGTGAGTGTATATATACACAATTCATCTTGGACATATGGCGAAGAAAATATGGAGTTTGTCCAAAAAAGGAATTGTGGGATGAACTGAAATAAGCATCTGTTTATAGCCATCTATTTTTCTGATTGGTGGGATTATATGAACACACTCTACTGAAATGTTTGTTAGGGACTCCATGTAAAGGAATGCAAAGAAAGGGATGATGATGAGGCAAACAAAGAAGCAAGAACAAAATTCGAACATTCCAGATGAATAGGACCATATTTCAAACTATCACCATACAGAAAGGAATTTTCTCTCAAAACAAGGGGCGTTCAGACATCAGCATCCTAACCATATTCAAGAGCACACAGCAAGTTTTACGGGTCACTGTGCACAGAGCGGCGTATGGACTGTGCCTCAAATGAGAACCTCCTTCTCTACCCTATTTGCATCCCGAATTGCACTGCAGGGAAGCACCATTCGGCAAAGAATCTTCAGCAGGGGTGCTAAACAAAGAATACATGCCTCATATTGCTAGGTAGTGAGTAACATATACACTTTGTTCCAAATTCCACAGAGCATTTTAAAATAAAATAGATGTGTTCCCATTGTGAATCTGTTCTACTAGATGGCAAGCATAATTATACATGAAATAAGGTCCTGTTCAGCAGAATTATGCAGCCAATGCCTTAATTTTGATAAATTCTAAGCATAAATAGAGCATCAATTATATAGGCTACTTTATATAACCTATAACTTCATAAAAAACTAATTACAAAAAAAACGAAATCATCCATTTGTAACTGCTCATAGACATGCATTGCAAAAGCTTATTGAAAATAATAATCCAAGATGGTGGACGAAGCAAGAGAAATGTTAAGATCAAGAGTCCAACCCCAGACATGATAGTGTCGGCCCAGATCCGACTCAGATACGTGTTGAATCCACATGTACCAGATGTGGCCCGGATCTGGGCCGACACAATGTTGCTGCTTGAGACGTATTAAGAAAAATGGTAATATATAATTAAAAATGGACTATTACCCAATACTTTATGTGTGTTATGCATTTTTTCTGTGCTTATTATAACAATATATTTTTACCTTGGCAATTATACTAACAACAAACTGCCTATGCAGGCTATAGCAGCAATACTGCTTACTAGGTTGCAGCCACATAACGGGCCAGTTGCATGAACTGCGAGTCTGCAAGTTTTTTTTAGACTGTTGATGAGTCAGTTACGTAAATATATACATTGGTCTGTAAGACTGATAGCCCCTTGGCTAAATGCTAGTTGGTTGTACTAATTCTTTAGACAACATTCTTTAGCTTTGCTTATGCAACTGGTCCAACATCAAAAACATATTTGCTAATTAAAATGATAAATTAGGACACTTATAATAGCATTATTAACATTTTAAGAAACCAGATTATTCACAATCAACCAAAATTGCCTCCATATATTTTTTCTTTAAATTTTTGATGAAAGACCAAAATAAAAGGTCTGAAGTCTGAATATTAGCCTTCGATGTTCCTGCTGAGGCTTCGCTTAATTGCACAGCTCCATTCACACCCTTTCTCACCATACAGATGCATACTGACCTCTGACCTCCAACTTTTCTCTTCACGGGCTTTGGTGGAATAAAGGGTGATGGTTAGAATAAGGAAAAGTGAGGGTTAACTTCATTATAAAGTTCTCTAAAAGCATTATCTACACCCCTACACGGCTCCCCACAACAAGAGGTAGAAAGAAAGGGGTGAGAGAATGAATGGGAGAAAGGGACATGAAAGTCTAACTCACAGTGCTGTTAACACAAAGGCATAGCAAGAAATATGTGTATTTGAGCGGCGTTTAAGCTATTCTTTAGTGATACTTATGGCACTTTTCACGAATGGTGTAAACTCTGTTGTCCAATTACTTTTCTTAAAGAAGTAGAGACACAAATCCTATGTTTGTTCATCAAGCTCAAGTATTCAGCCTTGTTCACAAAGAAATTCTAAGAAAAATGTTCTTTAATTGGAAATATAATATAATCAGTGGCTACAAACTAAAAAACTCACATTAAACCAACCTAGCATTTATATAAAAATTACAAATGTGTTAATTTTATACATTTTGATTTCTTGTCGTGCTAGAAATGACCATAAATCAGGCTTTAATCTTAAACATGTCACAAATTTTTTGAAGGCAAACAGTTACAAACTGTTTTAAATCTCATATAAAATAAATGTAAAAGTGGACAGCATTTTCTGAAGGTTAAGCACCCTTTTGACAATTTGTTATTTAAAAAAAATAAAAATTAATTAGTAAACTAGCTCATCTGGCGCTTGCTATTCAGAGCACTCAGACAGGAGTCCTGTGAAACGTCATAATAAAAAAGATCAGACTTGTAGAAGCAAGCTAAAATGGCATGGTTGCTAGTGTTTCCCAATCTTTTTTTCTTTTCTTTTTTTTTCCTCACAATTTTTAAAAAGTAAAAGTAAAAAATCCCACGGCACATCATCACCTATATAAAAATATGACAAAATTGCACAAACATGCATTGCTTCAAATGGCATATAAATCTAGATATTAGGCTATATTAAAAGTAGTTCTCACATTTAATGTGAAAGCTTATGTATAAACACAGTAAGTATGATGTTGTTGGTGATGATGATAAAACAACAAATTTACATCTCGGTGTCGGGCGGAAACCTCGTATTTAATTAAACACTGTCGTCGAAGTTGGTATTGTGGCTTTATAAAGATATGGTCAGACACTTGCACGTGTCATTATAAAAGGTTTTTGACCAGCGAATGACTTTACAGTTTCTCTGTCAGTGTCTGCAACAGCCGCACCTGAGGCAGTACGTGCATCGCATTACGTTTTCATCCACGTACAGGTTATATGGGCGCTCAGTTTTCTTGTTGTTAAAATCTCATGATACAAAAGATGAAGTGCTACGTACAAGATATTTAAAACACGAGGCTATATTTGCTTATAGGCTAAAAGGCAAAGACTAAGACTATTCTCCGCTCTTCAAATACAAAAAAAAAAAAAAAAAAACAAACAAAAAAAAACTTAGCCTTTATGGACAGTGTTTCTTGAGTCAAGTCAAGTCATCCTCATTTATATAGCGCCTTTAACAACGCAGATTGTTTCAAAGCAGCTGTACAGAGATAAACATATAATTTAAGGTAACAGAGATTGGTTTAGTTTAATAGTGGTTCTTGAATAATGTTTTTTCCAGCTAAAGTTAGTTTTGATTGATTCACTTCCGTCTAAATGATCATTTGTTATTAAATTAAGGGCCGCTAAGACGACACCGTTCTCCCTAAACAGACTTTAAACGTGAACCTGTGATAGACGCTGATGGCGTTCACATGCGCATTAAGAATTGATTCTATAGTCATGTACGTTTGAATATATGTGCGCAGGTTTGTAATTCCTTACAAACCATGCCTACACAAACTACTTGTCTATAAATTTTGATGCAGAATTTGATTTTATCTTATCACTTCGGGTAGGTATGCGAACCGAAAAATTCCACTAGGCTTTATCTGTAGAGTGGTATAGGGATCCTCCATAGGGAGAGGCTAGTTGGCACTTCAGCACTGCATTGTCATCCGGCAGGCTGCGGCAAAACCTCGGGATAAACAAAGACACTAATATTAGCGTAGATGCCATTCTTCTTATGATGTAACCGAGTACATCAGGATTTAAGGGAAGTGTTCCCAGTTCCGGCTGACCTAATCTAAGCAGCCTAATATTGAATTATAAAAGTCTATAGAGTGTTATGTGAATGCTAGGTCAAAGAGATGTGTTTTTAGTCTAGCTTTGAATTGACAGACTGTGTCTGTTTCCCGGACAATGTTAGGAAGATTGTTCCAAAGTTTTGGTGCTAAATAGGAAAAGGATCTACCGCCAGCAGTCGATTTAGATATTCTAGGTATTATCAACTGGCCAGAATTTTGAGATTGCAATAGACGTGAAGGAGTATAATGCGTTAAGAGCTCGCTCAAGTACGGCGGAGCTAAACCATTTAGTGCTTTGTAAGTAATCAGCAATATTTTAAAATTTATACGATGTTTAATAGGGAGCCAATGCAGTGTTGACAGAACCGGGCTAATATGGTCATACTTCCTGGTTCTGGTAAGAACTCTAGCGGCTGCGTTTTGAACTAGCTGTAGTTTGTTTATTAAGCGTGCAGGGCAACCACCTAGCAGAGCATTACAATAATCTAGCCTTGATGTCATGAACGCATTAACTAATTGTTCCGCATTTGTCAATGAGAGCATATGGGGTAATTTAGATATATTTTTAAGATGGAAATATGCGGTTTTACAGACACTAGACACGTGACTTTCAAATGAAAGATTGGTATCAAAGAGCACACCCAGGTTCCTAACCGACGACGAGGACTTAACAGAGCAGCCATCAAGTGTTAGACGGTATTCTAGGTTATTACGTGTGGAAGCTTTTTGTCCAATAATTAGAATCTCTGTTTTTTCAGAATTTAGTAGTAGGAAATTACTAGTCATCCAATTTTTCATTTCAACTATGCATTCCGATAATTTTGTGAATTGGTGAGTTTCATTAGGTTTGGAAGAAATATAGAGCTGAGTATCATCAGCATAACAGTGAAAGCTAATTCCATGTTTCCTAATGATATCTCCTAAAGGTTGCATATACAGAGTAAAAAGCAGCGGTCCGAGAACTGAGCCTTGCGGTAAATAAAACGCTGTAGCCTACTTACGCAAACATAATTTCTTTATTTTCCATTGCATTACATACCAGCAGAGATCTCTCCAAACTGGGCGCGGGTGCGGTACATTCTAAAAGGAGGCGGGGTGGAGTTGAGGTTTGACTGACAGTTTGAGGAGCCAATAGTTTAATCACAACATCTTTTAAATGCTTTAATTGGTTCAATATTTGTCAAACCCACCTTATGCTGTGTTGTGTTGTACATCCGAGTATAATGGTTCATCTAAAAAAAGTAGGGCGGGGACTTGGTTCTACACATTGATTATTGATTGTATGTTGAGATGTGGGCGTGGCATTCAAAATCGGAGGCAGATGAACACAAGCTTAAATGGGCAGAGTTTAAGTGGACTAAATGATTGGTGAAGTCCTGCATACGTCACCAGAGAGAAGTCATCTTCACCAGAATAGCCATGACATTTTTATTAAATATTACTTGCCCGTTTTCAATGACTGTTATGTTATTTTGTCTTGTTTTACACTGTTAACAAATTTCTTGTATTTTTACAGTACAGTACTGGCAGCAAGGTTGCCAGCAAGTTACTGTATTTTGATTTACAGTAATTGTACTGTAATTCAATTTACAGTACACACAAACAGTACTGTAAACTACAAAACAGTACTGTACTGTATTTCTGCTGTAATTAATTATACGGTATTGTACTGTAATATCTATATTGATATATTATTGCAAAATATTATAATTTTCAAATGACTAATAATGATACTATAAATAATATGTAGTTATTACAGTATATACATCTATAGGTAATAATATTATAATGCAACTTCAGAATAACTGCAAATCAAAAGACAATCCAAACAATGTTCTTGTCAAAAATGTTTTTTATTCATAAATTACTCTATTAAAACCATTTAAGAACATTGGTCACTGTGGATGTCACAGGCGCCAGAGGAAGTACCGCCCCACTGTGTACAAAGCGACCAATACAATTTGAACTATCCTCCTTCGCACGGTCGTGTGGGGCGGTACTTCCGCCTGCGCCCGCAACATCGACATGACCTTTCAAAGTGATGACGTAGTTCCCGGCGCGTTGCAGATCAGCTCAATCCGAACAATTGTAGTTAAAAAGTATATATTTTTTAATATCTTTTTTTTAAAATGACCTATCGTTTCGTGAGATAAGACTCTCCTCCTCAGCTGCGATCGTGTACAGCCTTTTCAAGCACTTCAAAGACCTTTGAAACTGCATTGATTTGGACTTCAAAACGCTGGTTGTCATTGAAGTCCATTATTCGAAGAAAAATACAGAAATGTTTTCCTCAAAAAACATAATTTCTCTTCCACTGAGGAAAGAAAGACATGGATATCTTGGATGGCATTGGGGTGAGTAAATTATTAGGAAATTTTCAATTTGAGGTTAACTAATCCTTTAAAGAAGATATTTTAAAGAAAATAGGTAATCAAACAGTTGAAAGTAGCTATTGACTTCCATAGTAAGAAAAAAATACTATGGAAGTCATCGACTACCATCAACTGTTTAATTACCAATATTCTTCAAAACATCTTCTTTTGTATTCAACAGAAAAAAGAAACTCATACAGGTTTGGAACAACATGAGGGTGAGTAGGCTAAGTGATGACAAATTTCATTTTTGGGTGAACTTCAGGATTGGTTTAGACATAAATTAGTCTTGCCTTGCCATGGTGTCGATACATATGTGACTTAAAAGTCTGAAAATTCTTAAAAGTGCAAGGGTTGGCTGGGACTTTGAGGTGGTACTGGAACCTGGCGAAAATTGGACTGATGACCAAAACTGAAAAAGACATGACACACAAAAACACATATGACAAAGCCTGTTAGCCACAGCACCAAAGATAAGCAGACAGACAGTGGAAGAGAGAAATTGTAAAAGAAAATTCTGTAGAAATAACAAAAATAGCCAATTTAATTAAAAAAAAATTAACCTTTAGATTTTAAAACTTTAAGTTTAAAACATTGTATTAACATGGCTAATACTTACAGAAAACTCCTTCCCAGGCTGCAAATAAAATTTCCCCACACTGTAGAGCTGTAAGAAAACAAAATAAATATTATTCAGTTAAGTGTTGTGTGTTGCTTGTTGACATATATCTCATAAATGTGCGGTAATGTGCGCACTCACTGCTTTCGCTGCACATGTTCCCGAGATCCTGAACGGTGACGAGCGCGTCGGAGCTGTGGTGCTGCACGCGGGAACGAACGACATCCGGCTGCGGCAGACGGAGGTTCTGAAGAAGGACTACAGGAGCCTGATCGAGACGGTACGCAGCACAGCGCCTGAGGCAACGATCATCGTGTCTGGACCGCTTCCCACGTACCGACTAGGACAAGAAAGGTTCAGTAGACTATTTGCTCTAAATTAATGGTTAATGTCATGGTGTAATGAACAGAAACTGCTCTTTGTAAATAATTGGAATCTGTTCTGGGAGCGACCTAGGCTCTACCGTGCTGATGGCCTGCACCCCAGCAGAATCGGAGCGTCTGTGCTGTCGGACAACATCTCCAAGACGTTACACACCATCTGACTAGTAAGTCAAAGTCCAAATCACAATCTATGCTGTCCCAACTTAATTGATACAAGTAGTGTAGAACATGATATAGAAACTGTGTCTATTCCTCGTCTAGTGAGGCCAAACAATAAATCTAGTGTAGGATCTAGGAAAAATCTTATTGTAATTAAACCAGAAAATCTAAATATCAGTGAACAAAAAGATTTTCTTAAACTAGGTCTTCTAAACATTAGATCGCTCACACCTAAGGCGGTTATTGTAAATGAAATGGTCACAGGTACTAATTTCGATGTTCTGTGCCTTACTGAAACCTGGCTTAAACCAAATGATTATTTCGGTCTAAATGAGTCTACTCCACCAGGATACTGTTATAAGCATGAGCCCCGTCCGATCGGTCGTGGCGGCGGTGTTGCAACAATCTATAGAGATATCCTTAATGTTACTCAGAAAACAGGTCACAGGTTTAATTCGTTCGAAGTACTTGTGCTAAATGTTACGCTCTTAGATGTAAGAAAGAAATCCCTATTATCTCTAGCCTTGGCGACCGTATATAGACCTCCAGGGCCCTATGCTGATTTCCTAAAAGAGTTTGCAGACTTTCTCTCAGATCTATTGGTCAATGCCGATAAAGCAATAATTGTTGGAGATTTTAACATACACGTAGAGAACACAAATGATGCGTTAGGGACTGCGTTTACAGATTTATTAAACTCCTTTGGGGTCAAGCAAAACGTCAGTGGTCCCACTCATCGTCTAAATCATACACTAGGTTTAATTATATCATATGGAACCAATCCAACCGATATAGATATTATACCGCAAAGTGACGATCTCACTGATCATTGTATGGTAACGTGCATATTACGTACTGCTGAAATTTGCCATGTTGCGCCACGTTATCGACCAGGCAGAACAATCGTTCCAACCACTATAGATAGATTCACAAATAGCTTACCTGATCTATCTCAGCTGCTCAGTGAACCCCAACAAACAGATGAACTAGAGGAAATGACTAGCAGTTTGAGCACCATTTTCTCTAGTACATTAGATATTGTTGCACCAATTAGATTAAAAAAGGTTAAAGAGAAAACTAAAGCACCATGGTACAATAGTACTACACATGTTATCAAGAGAGAAACTCGTAACTTGGAGCGTAAATGGAAACAAACTAATTTAGAGGTCTTTAGAATCGCGTGGAAAGACAGTATGTCACGTTATAAAAAGGCTCTAAAAGCAGCCAGGGCTGAGCATCTCCGCAAACTGATAGAAAATAACCAAAATAATCCAAGGTTTTTATTTAACACCGTGGCTAGACTAACAAATAAACAGACATCACCAGAGCAAAATATTCCGTTACAGTATAGTTGTAATGATTTTATGAATTACTTCAATGAGAAAATAGAAAGCATCCGAAATACAATTGTAAATGTACAATCCTCTATGGTGTCTTATGATTCAGCCTCAATTATCGCCCCTCAAGAACAACTACACCGCTTTACAACTATAGGACAGGAAGAGCTAAATAAACTTATCTTTGCAGCGAAACCAACAACATGTTTATTAGATCCAATTCCCACTAAACTACTGAAAGAAGTGTTACCTGTAGTGGAAGAGCCTCTCCTCAATATTATTAACTCGTCTTTATCTTTAGGTCATGTTCCAAAAATATTTAAGCTGGCAGTAATAAAACCTATTATTAAGAAACCGCAATTAGATCAAAATAACTTAGCAAATTACAGACCCATTTCAAATCTTCCATTTATATCTAAAATACTAGAAAAAATTGTGTCCGCTCAATTGTGCTCTTTCTTGCAAGAAAATGATATCTATGAAAAATTTCAGTCAGGATTCAGACCGCATCATAGCACAGAAACTGCGCTAGTTAAAATTACAAATGATTTACTTTTAGCTTCTGACCAAGGCTGTATCTCAATACTAGTTCTACTCGATCTTAGCGCTGCGTTCGACACTATAGATCATAAAATACTCTTGGATCGACTACAAAACTACACTGGTGTTCAGGGACAGGCATTAAGCTGGTTTAAATCGTACTTATCAGACCGTTACCATTTTTTGTCTGTTTAAATGGTGAAAAATCGAAGATAACGTCAGTAGAGTATGGAGTGCCGCAAGGCCCTCTGCTATTCTCAATATATATGCTGCCACTTGGTAATATTATAAGAAAACATGGAATTAATTTCCACTGTTATGCTGATGACACTCAATTATATATTTCATCAAGACCAGATGAAAACACTAACTTATCTAAATTGACAGTGTCTTAAAGATATAAAATGCTGGATGACGTGTAATTTCCTGCTATTAAATTCAGATAAAACGGAGGTATTACTTATTGGTCCAAAAAACTACCCACAAAACCTCGTACAATACAACTTAAATTTAGAAGGATGTCCAGTTACTTTATCCACTACAGTAAAAGACCTGGGTGTTATACTAGACCGCAACTTGTCTTTCGAAAATCATATATCATATGTTACAAGAACAGCCTTTTTCCACCTTAGAAATATTGCTAAGCTACGTAACATGCTATCTGTTTCTGATGCAGAAAAGTTAGTTCATGCATTCATGACCTCAAGACTAGATTACTGTAACGCTTTATTAGCTGGTTGTCCTACATCCTCAATAAACAAGCTACAGTTAGTGCAAAATGCAGCTGCTAGAGTTCTTACTAGGTCAAGAAAATATGATCATATAACACCAATTTTATCATCTCTGCACTGGTTACCTATTAAGTTCCGTATCAATTACAAAGTACTATTACTGACCTATAAAGCCCTAAATGGTTTAGCTTCTGTATATTTAATGGACCTTCTATCGCCCTACAATCCATTGCGTTCTTTAAGATCCCTAAATTCGAGGCTTCTGGTCATTCCTAGGATATCTAAGTCCACTAAAGGAGGGAGGGCGTTCTCACATTTAGCTCCTAAACTCTGGAATAGCCTTCCTGATACTGTTCGTTGCTCAGACTCGCTCTCCCAGTTCAAAACTAGATTAAAGACGCATCTCTTCAGCCAAGCATTCACATAATGCTTGCCTCTTATACTACTGTTGAATCAGATCGAATGCATTAATATTATGAACAGCAGCTACGCTAATTATTTCCCATCTGCTTTTCTGCTGTTATCTCGGGACGCTAGTCCCGAGGTAAATAGCGTTCTTCAGCTACAGTCTGTATCCAGCCTCTCACGGAGACTTCAGAGTCCCCAACACCTGCGATGAGATGACTAAACGTCTGCGATGAGACGACTCGACGCCTGTGAAGAGACGACTCAACGCCGGCGATATGTTATGCCCTAAATTAATACATGATGATTAACTAACTGTATTTTTTACGTACATTTCTGAAATGCACTTTCTGTAAAGCTGCTTTGAAACAATATGTATTGTGAAAAGCGCTATACAAATAAATTTGAATTGAATTGAATTGAATAAATCTGCTTACAATACATACATCTAAGTTAGGTTAATAAAAAAAAATAAGCTTCACTTGACCTCACTATATATTCTAACTTGCTTTTTTTGGCATGCATTTTACTTGTCTTTGTTGCCTAATAGATCATTAACACTGATAAAGTTTTTCAACAATTTACACCTCTATTCATATTTTTAATTAGGCCCTATTATAATAATCATTATAACTGTGTCTCCCGCCTAAATAGAAATGAAGTAAAAGGCTAAACTGGTACCAATAGCCAATCTCTCTAAGCCCAAATCACTCATTTTGCGTTGCAAAGGAAAGTGCAGTATTTTTAAGCCTTATTTTCACGCGTTTTTGTGTCTAAACGACTTATTCAATTTGGTCCAGTATTGATCATGTTCGTACAATCATAAAATCATCAAGTTCGTCATCCGGGAACCGGACTGCATCGCAGATTGAGCAAAATGTATGCAACGTTATGTCTATTATAAGTGCTTGTTTTTACCACTGACAGGCTCGGATGTTATGGAAAGCATCCCTACAGATATAACAGTCAGACATTTTTGTTATTATAAGATCCTTCAAACCTTGTTTGTATGTCCTCCGTAGGCTAAGTTATGTAAAATGCAGCAATTTTATCTCGCAGACCATCGTAAAACACATTTAATTAAAAACTCACAAAAGACCCCCTCGATTTGTCTTTCCACCGTTACAACAATCATAAAGTCTGTTTTGGTCGAAATAAACCGTAAGGTAATGTTAATTCACGGAGTTAGATTTGAAAATGTCTGCACATGCAGCTGGGGTAACGTTAAAGAGCAGATTGTGTATTTGCAACGAACCGTCGCTGGCTAAACTTCCACTGTCATTTCACATTAAAAGCCATGTAAACTATAGCGTAAAATCCTAAAACCTTATTATAAAAGTAAAAATTAACTTACCAAATTTCCAGATATCCGCAGAGTGAGCTTTCCATCCAGTGAGCGACCTGCGGCAGTTGTGCTCTGACGTCAGTCAGGCGGCGCGCGCGCTCTGTTTACAGCAACCCTGTATTATTGCCTGGCATATTACAGCCTGGTTACAGCTAGGTTACAGCAAAACTAAAATCTACTGTAAAATGTTCCCGCTCAAACAAAATTGCCCAGAATGCAATGCAAATTACGGTATTTTACTGTAATATAGAAATGCAGTATTGTACTGTAGGTTTTTACAGTACTGTGCTGCTAAATCTACAGCGACAGTTAACAGTGTACCCGTGTTGAGTTCTTGTGTGTTTAGTTCCTGTTTCCTTAGTTGACATAGGGCCTTTCTCAATCTGTGTTCTTGTCTGTACTTGTGTTCTTGTGAAACGTCATCTTTTGTGGCCCAAGTACTGTCCCAATACACAAGTTTGCATTTTGGCAAGAACGGTTAAAAATCCTGGAAGTGTTCTTACATTTATTCATTTAGCTGACGCTTTTATCCAAAGCGACTTACAATTGCTATATTTCAGAGGTCACATGCCTCTGAAGCAACTAGGGGTTAAGTGTCTTGCTCAGGGACACATTGGTGTCTCGCAGTGGATTCGAACCCGGGTCTCTCACACCAAAGGCATGTGTCTTATCCACTGCGCCATCACCACCCCATGCCCATTCTTCACATGCCCATTTTACCGAGGATGCATCGGTTGGTAACGTGTGAATTTGACGGCAGAAATATCCCAGCATTCATTTTGGCATTCGAGGAAGGAGCGGGAAGCAGAGAGAGGCAGGTCAGTAAGTCATTTTTCTACAATTTTGTACGCTATTTCATCACTAAATTCACTTCTGAGAATATTTGATGCGAGAAATCAACTGTTTAGATTTCAAATATTGGCAATTTTACGAAAATTTATGGTGAATCAAAAATGTGCTCAAACGTTTTCGGAAGTGAGAATCTCCATAGGCGCCTGTGGGTGTAACGTTAACTAGCGAGCCAACCGGCCCACAGACTCATCGTCTCAAGCTGTCAGCAGCATTCTGTGTGCTCGTCACCTTGTAAGCTCATTCTTCCAAGAACAACTAGCAAGAGCGTTCTCCCCAAGAACACAAGTCCGTTCTTTGCATTCTTGGTTTTGAGAAACACCCATAGTTATTCATTGTTCCATTGATTAGGGTCTCACCTGGTACTCTTCAGATTGTGTATTTAAACCCTCAGTCTTCATCCGTTCTTTCTCTTCTGTTAAAGTTTCGTGCTGGTGTTTCTTGTGATAGTTCCTTGTGTTTATTAAATGGGATTTTCTTGTTCATCTGTGTCAAGTCTCTAACACCTAGATTACCAAGTCAAGTCAGCATATGACAATTATGAGGTCAAACATTTTTTTTAATTAAACAAATGCAAAGATGAGTTATGCACAATAATATTTATAACATGCAACAGATATTATAAATAGATTGTATGAATTTTCATTTCATTACGACTTTAAACTTCAGCTTCACACCCCCTTGACATTTCATTTCCAAACTTCCCAGATATGCACAACAACCAATATAATAAACGTTGCCAGATTCACACTCAAATATTTCGGAACACGCTTTTAGACCTGCTTTGAAAGTGTCACAAACTTGCAAGAAGCAACGGAATATAATTTTGGTACAGGTATGTTTTTCCAAAGACCCTAGTTTGCTAAGAAACAAATAATAATGATTTTGTAGCGTCTTCTTGTCCGGGTTATGTTCCTTAGTTTTTGTGACCATAGTTTTGTCTCCATAGTCTCTGATTGAGTTACACACCTGTTTCTGGTTCCGTCGATTATCCCTGTATGTATTTAAGACTTCAATCCTTGTATCTCCTGCGTTATGTGTGTTGGAAAGCCACACTGTTCTGAGACTTATATGGAATGTCTTATGTCATTGAATTATAAAAATCAAAAACATGCACAATTTCTTTTAGATTATTTTATGACCAAAATGTCTTTAAAATATTTTGAAGCTTTGTGCTCATAAGTGCTTTAGACATGGATAAGCCTGACCTTGACGAGGAAGGTAACACTAGAAAATAAAAGTAAGTGGATTAAAAGAGTGCATGCTTTGAAGGGGAGGAGAAGTGTAGATCAAATGCGAGGAGGACTGGAGTTCAATCAGCAAGGCTCTATCTGATGATGAGGATGAGATGTCTTGGCTAAAGGTCGCCTCTTCTTGAGTCAAGCTCTCCATGATGCAGATAACTCACCACAGATTTAGCTAAGTTACAAAATTGTAAAAAAAAATCATGGTGATAGTATGTAAATTGGTGATTGTATAAGACAACCATGAGATGCAAATTGAAAAGTCTTCTGGTTCTCAGATGTTTCTCCAGCACTGTACATTTTTTTAAAAAAACTTTTTTCTTTTGTCAAATCAACTTAGATAATTAATGTGGTTCAGATAACATAATGTTTTGAGTTTCTGTTGATTAAAGCAATATTCTTCTTTGTATTAATTCACATCTTTAGTTGCAATAAACTAACAATCTTAAGGCAACCAAGTTACTTACTTTTTTAAGTTAAACCAGCTATATATATATATATATATATATATATATATATATATATATATATATATATTTATTATTATTATTATTATTTTTTTTTTTTTTTACAGTATAGGTCTGCACTGGAGTTTTTGAAGATATCTCAATAATGTCTCAAACTAATTTGCCAAGATACCAAAATCTGCAATCAAAAGTCAGGGATCAGAATCAGTATGAACAAATATTTCTCATTAAATTAAAAGACCAATTTATTGAGATTCTTGTATCTGTATAATAAGTTGGCACAATGGTGCAATTGTGTTTGTTTTATAGTTAATTCAGTTCTTCCATCTTCTGAATACAGTTTCTTGTTGATCTCCACTTCATGGTTTTAAAATAGTCTGCTTTGAACTAAATTTTCATGAAAGAGAAAAAAAGATTAAAGTATCATCATCAAGCACATTGCACTCCATGGCTTTTTTGCCTTGCTTTTCTCACACATAGGCCTACATATACAGAATATTTTTTGCTATCTCTAGAGACAGTGAAAGTGAGAGAGATAAGCAGAGAGAGAGAGAGAGAGAGAGAGAGAGAGAGAGAGAGAGAGAGAGAGAGAGAGAGAGAGAGAGAGAGAGAGAGAGAGAGAGAGAGAGTGAGGATCTGGCTGGTTTTCTCTCAGAATGAGCCCCTGAAGGGTGAGCATCAAACCATCATGATGCAGTCACAAGCTCACATTGCCATTTAACACTTTCAGCATCTCTGTTAATAATAGTTTCTGTCATTCATTGCTCAATTTGTTGATCCTGGAACAACATTCCCATCAACCAATCAGATTTAAGAGACAAGTTTACAGTTTATGACAAGTTTAGGATTACAACCAGGGTTAGGTGCTTCTACATCAGTGTTTCTCACCGATCATTTCCCTCTGATTTTAGGGGGAAGTTATAGGGTTAAGTTTAGGGGTAGGGATAGTGTTAAGACAAAATTCTCGCACAGGAATATTGTTCCAGGATCAACAAAATATATTGATCCAACATCATGTCTTACTTGGCAAAATCCTTGTGACCATTTAGAATTATTTATAGATATTACATATAATGAGAATATTCTTGTTGTGAGGCAAAAGTATTTAATTTTATAAGTCCATTATACAAACTACATTTGGTTTGATTATTGTTTTTAGGTGAGACAGGATGAGTGTTTCAAACTCATTAACTGGGGTCAGAGAAAATAACTTATCTAGTTTATATTAATGACTTTTATATATGTACAAAAGTTTTTGGACACCTGACCATTACACCAACTGTAACATCACATTCTAAATACATAGACATTAATATGGAGTTAGCATGGCCGCGGGAACTAGGGGTGCTGAGGGTGCTGCAGCATCCCTTGCCGACAGCTGTTTCACTACATTGGAATGACAAGACTTACAATAAAGTTTTGTGTTTCAACATGTTTTTTATTTTATTTTCCACCTTCATTCATAAAATTACTCTAAAAATTATTTATTTTAGGTTTTTATTACTTTGAGAAATTAATATTGACTATTTCAAAAGCCGATCTTGCATGTACTGTAGTGACTACACTGGTTGAGGACCAGCATGTCTCAGAACTTATTTGACTCTTATGCATGTTCACGCAGACGTCGGTGAAAAACTAAATATAAAAACTAAGGTCATGATTGAAGTATTCATCGGAATTAGGGGCCGTTCACACAGAACGCGTTTTTCCTTTCCAATGTGCTACTTTTCCATTGTTTTTCTATGCAAATGCGCTATGGGAGTTAATCCCCCCTTTGCAGCTATAATAGCTTCCACTCTTCTGGGAAGGCTTTCCACAAGATATTAGAGTGTTTCTGTGGGAATTTTTGCCTAATCATCCAATAGAGGATTTGTGAGGTCAGGCATTGATGTTGGATGAGAACGCCTGGCTCACAATCACATCTTAAGTGACATGTGAAGGCCAAGTATGGTAACGTACTCGGGAATTTGTCCTCTGCATTTAAGTAAGTAGTGGACCCGGAGCAGTGGGCAGCCTTTTGCTGCGGTGCCTTTTGCTGCGGCAGCCGGGGAGTGATTGGGGGTTAGGTGCCTTTCTCAAGGGCACTTCAGTAATTTCTTGAGTGAATAAATTTCTTTATGGACCTGCACTGGTGTACATTCATGCTGGAATAGAAAAGGGCCTTCTCCAAACTGTTTCCACAAAGTTTGAAGCATAGCATTAAGATTTCCCTTCACTGAAGTAAGGGGCCTAGCCCAACCCCTGAAAAATAGCCCCATACAATTATCCCTTCTCCACCAAACTTTACAGTTGGCACAATGCAGTCAATGTTCTCCTGGCATCCACCAAACCTAAACTCGCCCATCACACTGCCAAACAGAGAAGTGTGATTCAGAATTCTACAGAACACGTATCCACTGCTCCAGAGTCCAGTGGCGACATGCTTTACACCACTCCATCCAACGCTTGGTATTGCATGCCATGGTAACTCCTTTCATGAAGCTTCTGCCGCACAGTTTTTGTCCTGATGTTAATGCCAGTGGAAGTTTGGAACTCTTCAGCTATGGAATCAGCAGAGCGTTGGTGACTCTTACACACCATGCACCTCAGCACTCGGTGATCCCTCTCTGTGACTTTGTGGTCTTCTGCTTCGTGGGAATCGTGGCTGAGTTGCTGCTGTTCCTAAACGTTTCCACTTTCCAATAACATGTACAGTTAATAATAATAATAATTAATTACATTTATATAGCCCTTTTCTCGGCACTCAAAGCGCTTTACATGAAAGTGGGGATCTCCTCAAACGCCTCCAATGTGCAGCATCCACCTGGATGATGTGACGGCAGCAATATATAGCGCCAGAACGATCACCAGAGATCGGGGGAGAGGAGATAGAGTGATGAATAGGGCTGTGCAAAAATATCGATACAGCTAACTATCACGTTATTTCTTTTCACGATAGTGTATCGATCTTCCAACCTCTAGGACAACAGCTTAGATTTCGGGACTGTCCCGAATTTCTGGTCACCCTATTATCACTTAATATAGTACGGCCAAACAGCGTCGTAGATCATTCATAATCTCGTACCATAGACTCGTACATGAAGGAATGCGCATGCTCATGCCTCAAGCGTTTATCCCAATAAGATTGCTGTATTATAAACCAAGAAAATCGGGTGTGTCGCCCCGCCTAAAAGTGTTGCCCCGCGTCATCGTCCTCACTGCACTCTGGGGTTACTCGGCTTAAGGCATATGGTGAACACTGGATGCGCACGCTGTGATCTCGACTCGCAGATGAGTTATCAAAATATCAAAAAATTGTTTGCAGCATAGTAAAGCATAGTCAAGTCACCTTTATTTATATCGCGCTCTCTTTGCAAAACAGAGATCGTTTCAAAGCAGCTTTACAGTGGTAACAGGAAAATAATGCAACAACGTTTGTTAAAGCTTTTACAGCAGCTCTAGAAGAAAATAGTATCATTGTCAATATTAAGTTTGTTCAGTACTTGATTCATTTAGGTTGTAAAAATCATTAGTTATTAATTTAGTTTATTTATACAGCAACTCTGGAGAAAACAGTGATGTCATTGATCAGTTCAGTTCTTATACAATGGTGTCAATGCAGGCAGATCAATGATATTGTTGAATATTAAGCATACAGACTATTTCAGGTTTATGAATGTTTATTTAATGCACTTAATTTTGTATTTACAACATACTATTTCAGTTTTATAAATTATGTTCAGTGACACTGCAGTGCAAATAGCTTTGCTAAAAAATTGGAATGAAAGTTATTATTTTTCTTCTAACAATTTATAGTTATCAATAAAATGCAGAGGTGTAAAGTCCAGGTTCAGAAAGTAAAAGTCCTCCTCAGTATTTTGTTCCAATCTTCTGGATTTGCTAATTAGCACAGTTTTTCAGTCAGGAGATAGAACTAATTAGTGAAATCAGCTGGCTGAGTTCATGGGTGGAGAAACATATGGCAGGACTTTTACTTTCTGACCCCTGGACTTTACACCTCTGATATAATGTGATGCATATACCAGAATACCTCAGGTGATACACAGCAAGTTGTATTTTCACCTCTATTATTTTTAAATTTTTGTAGAAAAAATGATCGCAATATGTATTGTATCGCAATATATCGTGATATATCGTACCGTGACACATGTATCGTGATATGTATCGTATCGTGAGCCTCTTGCCAATACACAGCCCTAGTCGGGGGCCATGATGGACAGAGGCAAATTTGACATCCTGGGATTTTTTGTGACCACAGAGAGCCAAGACCTTGGTTCAACGTCTCATCCGAAGGACAGTTGACCATGGAATATCTAGCAGGGATGAAATTTCACATACTGACTTATTGCGAATTCCCTAAGCTCTTCAGAATGACCCCCTTTTTTCACAAATGTTTGTAAATGCAGGCTGCATGGCTAGGTGCTTGATTTTATATACGTGGCAATGGGTCTGATTGAAACCCCTGAATTCACATTCCCCAATACTTTATTTCATATAGCCTAATGTATATATATATATAATTATTATTATTATTATAATTTTTATATATTCATTGATCATAGACCTATAAAATATCTCCTGTTTATGAATATACACTGTACATACAGTATGTAACCCAGAGAGCAACATAGTTGAATCCACATGTACCAGTTGTTGCTGTCTGGGAATATATGCTTAACTTGACATTTTGGTCAGGACAATTTTGTTATTGCATATGTACATTTAAAAGATAGACATTTATGTTAAAAATGTATACAAAAAACACACCTTGCTGGACTGAACAAAGAAAATGTACCGAAAATGTAAATTTACAATACAGATTGTTTCAAAGCAGCTTTACAGAGATAACAGGAAAATAATATTGAAATAATATTGTTAAATATAAAATTAAATGGTCCACAACTAAGCAAGCCAAAAGCCAATGGCAACAAAGGCAAAGAAAGGCGAAAAAGGCGACAGTATATATATACCCAAGGTAACCAAGGATACATGGGTGTCTTTTCTTTGCACTTTCACACTGCTGACCCCCCTTGCCAGCCAGTGCTTTTTCTAAAACCAGACGATGACACCGTTTACAGCCCTTTGTTGTTGTTTTTCCCGTCACTCTTTCTTTCTTTTGTTGATCCCTCTCTCTTGCTCTCTCTGGAGAGACTTTGGTACTGGAGATTAGAGAAGGGTGCTGCCTAGCAACTAGAATCAAAATGGAAGAGCCATCCGTGTCTAAACGCCTGACCTAGATAACACAGCGCCTGTGATCACACATTGTGACAAACTCCGATGAAAGGCCTCGACGAGCGCCCGTCACTTTGTCACCCCGACAAACACTTGCCATCACTATGTGCTCACGTCACTTTGAAAAGAGGAGGAGGAAAAAGTTGCCTCGGATCAATCGAACACAGTCACTACTGACTCTGTACTCCTGAGGGCAACATGTAAAATGTGGAGAAGTCGACAAACAATATCTCATGCTGATATTAAAATGAAGCTGGCTGTTAAATACTAAAATAGAACAAGCATTCTTTTCAGGGACTAGGAGAAGGGAAGACGTAAAGATGAGTACTTGAGTATGCTGCAAATCTCTTGACAACCACTGGCATCTCTTCTGCGGCATAATGAAACAGACTGGAAATTTGCGCTAAGCTTCATGTTCTGTTTAATACCATTTTCCCCAGTGACACAGGGGAAAGATGATTTTTTAAGACCTAAATCTCTGTTTCGCATGTCTGGAGATCATGGAAATCATGACCCATTAGCTTTCATATTTTCTTCTATTCCTTCCTTTGAATGACACAAACTATTTAGCATCATGGAATGTAAGGCAAAAAATATGCTCAATGTCTATGCAATTACAGATGCGAATGCATACCAAGTGCTCCTTTTTACATTAACACATTCCTTAGTTACTGTGGAGGTAAGAAACCTCAGTACTCAAGGGGGCGATAGAATTACCTAAAATGTCTGCACCATTAAATCAGAAGTGTTATTCAGTTCTGTAGCTATAAACATGTCAGCAGACCAGTTAATGCTAAACCTTTCACAACGTTTTCTTCTGTAATATGAATGAAACAAGATATTAAAGGAGAAAGGCTATGGGGAATTGATTTGATCCATTGCGAACAGATTCAATTGTAAAAAAGTGTCCGTTAACAGAATGGAAAAGTATGAAGTATGAAGAGGAGGCGTTGAAAAAATAAGAAGAATTCAAAGTTTGACATCACACCCTTTTTGGAATGTCCACCTGGAGGGCAAAACAAGGCTGTCCACCACTGCCAGCCAGTCATTTTTGTACTAAGTATTAATGTAGTAAGACAGTGAAATTAAAAGACCAAATTCAGAATACACCTTATTGATGACAAGCAGAAATGAACGTAACAAAATATTTACGCAATGCCGTTTTTCATAAAGCGTTTTTCCATAGGAAACCATAAAAAAACTCTTAATCATTTAGCACATTGCATTTATATTCTGAGTTTGATCTTTTAATATCACTGTTTTAGTACATTAAACATAAAAATGCATATTTGAGCTATTTTTACTTGAAGTAATTTGAACTGACATATCTTAAAATATGTCAGTGCCATTGTTTTGTCTCAAGATGCACACCAGTAATGCACATTTTAGGCACATTGATAAAAGCTACTTAAATGCCCTAATTGAACTAAGGCCTAATCCTAGCTTAATTTAAGCCCTGTCTGTGAAACCAGGCCTAAGGCACTTTTAAAATCTTTGACTGTTTTTACCCACATAGCAATTATTCTCTGGCCCATCTCCGGTCCACACAAACAGTTTTTGCTCTGCCCACATACACCAATGAATTATGTTGATCAGGGGGCCCAGATCTTGATTAAAGACAATGGCCACATATGTGCCAAAACTGGCCCAAGTCTCAGCCAATTAATAATCTACAATTGGCTCTGAACAATTCTAAAACAAGTTTTAATATTGGTACTGATTCACGGCCTTAAGTAAACCATATCAACACCAGTCTTTACCAGAAACCCCAAAACTGAGCCACACCATAGCCCAATATGCAATCACACAATCATAATATTTGCTATTGTTATATTGTATATTTCTCTTATTTGTTATTATTCGTGTTGTGTAATAACACAATTTGTGTGGCAATCCTGTATGTAAACATAATCATGGCAATTAAGTACAAAACTGAAACGCTCATAAAATCCACAAATCACCTGTAGAATAAAATAAAATAAAAAATTTGCCCTTGTGATTAATGAATTGGTGATGTAAAATAAAAAGGAAAGTCATTTCAGAGGAACAGCATGTTATTTAATTTTGATAAGTTATTTCTTTGGAATATGAATTGTGGGTGCTCCAGTTTCCCCCACAACCCAAAGACATGCGGTCAGGTGAATTGGTGAGACTAATTGTCCATAGGTTGCCTTTAGCTCAATAGGTAGCTCCCATGTGGCAATTAGTTGAGAACGTAACATATACTTGTGTTTCATTATGAATTGTTTTCTGGGTTGAGCCTTTGGTGAATTTTGAAGTGCATGGGGTCAAATCCAAGTGTGCCCGTGCTAATACAGAATGCAGTGAAATCAAGCTGTGGCCAAGTTCAGGTTTAGTGGGTTTGCAGTGGGTTATTAAACCCATATCAGTGTTACTCTGAGAGCAGAAGTTGACTCAAGATGAGTTCAGAACTTTATATTTGATTACAAAACAGAAGCACTGAACACTTGAACAAGCACAAAGACAGAACCAATGAGGTCGATGGGTCATGGTCTGTAAAATTCAATGTGCTCCTGAAGTTTCTTATGTGGTTATATTTTTTTAACATATTTGGGGGTCTTTCGTTAAAATAAACTCTGACAAAGTCTGCGCTGTTTGAGTATTTTGGAATCTGGGTAGACTTCATGTTATTCTGAGGATCTCAATGCTTGTTTAAAAAAATAATTTTTTGTGATATTTCGTGCATATTTTCTAGATCGTAAGGAGACCCCTTTTTTAAACCTGAACTTTGGCTGTTCCACCTTTGGCAGAAGGTAATGTTTTGTTTGGGTGTACGTTGTGGGTTCTACTATGTACTGTATATGTGCATATGTGTGTGTGAAAGCACTGGCGATGATACACAAAACCTGCAATGCAATGTGTGTTTCTATCATATCTAGGCCTATTCATTCTATTCACTTTGTGCACGTGTTAAAGTCAGCGTGAGACACAAATCACAACCCATTTTACTTAATGTTACATATTTTTAAATGAAATCAGCCAATACACACCAGAATGGATGAAGGTATTTGGAGTTGGTTCTTAGTATTTTTGTCTTGTTTTCCAGTACAAAATATCTAAACAGTCTTAACTCTTTCCCCACCATCAGTTTTTAAATAAGTTGCCAGCATCCGCCAGCGTTTTTGATCATTTTTACAAAAATTTCATGGCACCCAGAATAGTTTGTTATGAATATCTGAACATTGAATAGTATATCAAAAGAAAGAACAGATCCTCTGCTTAAAAAAAAAGAAGAAAAAAAAGTTTTATTCCAGCTTCATGCATTCTTTTTTTATCTAAACTGGGTAAGTTTCATAAAAAAAAAGCAACATTTTGAACAAGCTGAGAAATTCAAGTTTTTGTCAAAGACTACATCTAGATCAGATTCGGACCGTCGAGTCTAATGCTTGCACAGTCCTATAGCTCTCTCATTCAGTAACATTAGGCAGTTTTGATTTATATGCTGTTTAATGTTGATGATCGCGTTATTTTACATAGGCATATAGACATATGAGATCGCTTGTTTCTGCATCTTATTTGCATGTGTTTCCCTTTCGAACGGTCAGTCGTATTGCGTAGCTATACGCTATGGGGAAAACTCCTTTTCTTCGAAATACTGAAGCCTTTTATAAAATAACGCAGTGCTACTTCACAGCCATAACAGTGCTGAGGCTTACTCGCACACTATTGGCTGGTCAGTGGGAACTGCACGAATCAATGGCAGAACGGCGTAACTGCGCGAAGCAATCGGTGCGAAGCCCGCCGAGCTGAGCGCAGAGCCGGCCAGAAGTGGCGGGGCTTCTGCCTATAAAAGACGCTTGATTTTGCCATGGATTTAGATTAAATCTCCTTCAGCGACGGATCCTATTCTTCACTGACGATCTACGAAGCCTGCGCCTTTTTCGCCGTGACCAGAGGAGCCTGCAGCGGAACAGCGAGCGAGCCAGCGGCCAGCCTGATCCAGCGCGCTCTCCTGCCAGAGATCTCGAAGCAAGCTGTTGCGTTGTTCCCTTGTGCTCTCGGGCGAGCTCCGGCGTATCCTTTTCACTCTTTTCATTCACAAAAAGAGCAGCGGCGTTGATTCAAATGCCGCTCCACAACTGTAGAAAATGCAGAGACTCTCTGCATGATGAGGACACTCACAGCGAGTGCGTCGCCTGCCTGGGCAAGGCCCACGCGGACGCCGCTCTCACAGAGTCCAGCTACTCTCTCTGCGAGAGTATGATGCTCTCCTCTCTGCGCTCACGGATAGCGTTCTTTTCAGAACGCTCGCGCTCTCCCGTTTCCTTTTCCGGCCGAACCTCGGCGGAAAAAACAGCAGAGTCAGCGGGCTGAGTAAACAGAGACTTGTGAGCTCACACTGGCTCAGACCCCGCGTACCTCACAGTCTCCAAAGAGAGATGTCTCGCCTGTGATGTTCTCTCACTCAGACCAGCACCCCCCGCTTGACACCGGTGGTCTCGTCTCGTCACGCACGATGATTCAGTGTCATTGGTGGCCTCAGACGCGGAAAAATGGTCAGGCTCAGTAGATGACCCCGCCCCCCTTACCGTCTCAGCAGCACAGCGACTCCAGAGCCAGTATCGACGCTGAACTCATCCGCGTCCTTACCAGAGCTGTCAGCGAGCTCAGTCTTGACTGGGCCTCGGCTGAGAAACCTACTCGCAGCAACTTGGATGTGTGCCAGCAGGCCCCTCGCCAGAGAGCCGCCCCGTTCTTCCCAGAATTCCACAAAGAACTAGCCAAATCCTGGCGCGCCCCCTACTCTGCCCGCCTGCAACCGTCAACCTCTGCTGCGCTCTCGACCATCGACGGGGCCGAGGACAAGGGCTACGAGAAACTGTCCCCCCCTAGAGGAAGCTGCGCAACTCTGCCCACCCTCGGCTATTGGCTGGAAAGCTAAGGTTTCCCATCCCTCTAAGCCCTGCAGGACGACCTCAGCCCTAGTGGGTAGGGCCTACAGGGAGCAGTTACGCTGGCCAGGCCGTTTCCGCCCTCCACTCGATGGCGGTCCTCCAGGTGTTCCAAGCTAAGCTCCACCGCTCTATGGACGAGACTGGACCCGACCCAGATGCGTTCCGTGACCTCCTGCGCTCCACAAAAGCGATGGCCAGCCTAGTGGTGCTGGAGCGCCACTTGTGGTTGAACTTGACGGAGATCAAAGATGCGGACAGGACCGCCTTCTTAGATTCTCCAATCTCCTCCACCGGTCCCACAGTGGATGGATTCGCTGAGCGCTTCACGACGGCACAGAAGGCATCACAAGCTATGCGACACTTCTTGTCCAAATGCTCCAGCTCTGCAGCCTCGAGCCGCCATAAATCCACGCCGGCTCAGCAGCAGACAAAACCAGTGCCTGGAGCTACTCAGCCCCACACAGCGCCTGAGCAGCGGCAGTGCTCCGGTCAGACGAAACGCTTCCCACCTAAGCGTCAGGGACCCCGGCCTAGAATCATGCTGGACGCTGAGCCGAAGAAGCAGTCCTAATCTGCAATCCAGGAAGAGGGGAGGGTTAAGTCCCGCCGAGGCCGGACCCCTCTGGAGTGTTCCTCCAAACGCACTGTTTAGCTAAGCCCAAAGGAATAAATGTTGCAAGTGTAAGCAGTGGGCCCGTTCAGGTTCGCGCCCCCTTGCACTCGACCGCTGTTATAGCGAACATAATAAAAGAACAAAAATACTCGGTTAAAGAGCACTTTTAACTGGAGGCGGTTCCACCAGTCCACAGCAAGTCAGGCTTCTACAGCTGCTATTTCCTTGTTCCCAAAAAGGATGGTGGCCTCAGGCCCATCCTAGATCTCAGACACCTGAACAAAGCCCTTATCAAACTGCCTTTCAGGATGTTAACTCTGAAACAGATCCTCGCGCAGGTTCGCCCAATGGACTGGTTTTTCTCAGTGGATCTGAAAGATGCTTACTTACTTAACTGACCGTTATCAGTTTGTAGCAGTAAATGAAGAGATGTCTTATCGATCAAAAGTTCAGTATGGTGTACCACAAGGCTCAGTACTAGGACCGCTGATTGTACATGCTACCCTTAGGAGATATCATTAGCAAGCATGGCATTAGTTTCACTGTTATGCTGACAATACTCAGCTCTATATTTCTTCACGCCCTGACGAAACTTACCAACTCACAAAATTAATGGAATGCATAGCTGATATAAAAAAACTGGATGACTAGTAATTTCCTACAACTTAATTCTGAAAAAACAGAGATTCTAATTATTGGACAAAAAACTTCCTCACGCAGGGGCGCTGTTAGAAATTTTGGGCCCTATGAAAGAATATGAAGTTGGGCCCCCTACCGCACCCTTTCCATTAATAAAATTGATCTCTGGGGGCCCCAAAAGTGTGTGGGCCCTTAGAATCGTCCTAACTTTTCCCCCCTTAGCGGCGCCCCTGTCCTCACGTAATAACCTAGAATACTGTCTTACACTTGATGGCTGCTCTGTCAAGTCTTCATTGTCGGTTAGGAACCTCTGTGTGCTCTTTGATACCAATCTTTCCTTTGAAAGTCACGTGTCTGTAAAATAGCATTTTTCAATCTTAAAAATATATCTAAATTACGGCATTTGTTTTGGCATATGGCTCTCAATGACAAATGCAGAACAATTAGTTCATGCGTTCATGACATCAAGGCTAGATTATTGTAAAGCTATTATGGGTGGTTGCTCTGCACGCTTAATAAACAAACTACAGCTGGTCCAAAATGCAGCAGCTAGAGTTCTTACCAGAACCATGTATGACCATATTAGCCCGGTTCTGTCAACATTGCATTGCCTCCCTATTAAACATCGTATAAATTTTAAAATATTGCTGATTACGTACAAAGCACTTAATGGTTTAGCTCCCCAGTACTTGAGTGAGCTCTAAATGCATTATAGTCCTTCACGTCTATTGCAATCTCAAAATTCCGGCCAGTTGATAATACCTAGAATATCAAAATCGACTGCTGGCGGAAGATCCTTTTCCTATTTAGCACCTAAACTTTGGAACAGTCTTCCTAACATTGTCCGGGAAGCAGACACACTCTGTCAGTTTAAATCACACATAGAACACTATACATTCCTATTTTTCAAATCAGTTAAATGATTATTAGGCTGCATAAATTAGGTCAGCCGGAAATGGGAACACTTCCTATCACACCTGATGTATTCGCTACATCATAAAAATAATGCCATCTACGCTAATTTTAGTCTTTCTGTTTATTCCGAGGTTAACTGTACTCAGCCAGACCCGGGCCGTATCCAGATCAGATGGTGGACTGAAATCTAGTTAACCTAGACTAGATTTCTGTCACCTGATGGAGTTTTGGTTCCTTGCCACTGTCGCCTTTCGTTCGCCTTTCTTCGTTTTTGTCGGCATTGGCTTTTGGCTTGCTTAGTTGGGGACATTTAATTTTATATTTAACAATATTATTACAACATTATTTTTCTGTTATCTCTGTAAAGCTGCTTTGAAACAATCTGTATTGTAAAAAGGGCTATATAAATAAAGGTGACTTGACTTACTTTTATATCTCAATAATTCCCTGTCACAGACCGTTCTTGAGGTTCGCGTTCGACGGGACAGCCTATCAGTATACAGTCCTACCATTCTGACTATCCCTGGCCCCTCACACTTTTACGAAGTGCATGGATGCAGCGCTTTCCCCTTTGAAACAAATGGGAATACGCATCTCGACGACTGGCTCGTTCTGGCCTGGTTGGAGGAGGATCTGAACCATCACAAATCTGTGCTCCTCAGCCATTTAGGATGCCTAGGACTCAGAATAAATACAACCAATAGCTCTCTGCTTCCCAGGCAGAGGATTTCCTTCCTGGGTGCAGTTTTAGACTCTGCCCAAATGAGGGCATGGCTGTCAGACGGGTGCTCGCTGGCTATCCAGCGATTCGCAGGCTTGTTCAGGGTGGGGATCAATAGACCCCTCAGAACCTTTCAGAGGATGCTGGGCCTCATGGCCTCCACATTATTAGCACTTCCGCTGGGTATGATTCACATGCGCCCCTTGCAGTACTGGCTGAAACTGCAGGTTCCCCCCCAAGCGTGTTGCGCTCGGGCTGTCTTCACGTCAGAGTGGGCCACGGCTGCATCAGAGCCCTGGCCCCGTGGTCAAGTCCCAGTCTCTTCGAGTCAGGGGTAAGCTTGGGGATGGTCTTGAGATGGATGGTTGTCACCACAGATGCCTCCAACACAGGATGGGGTGCTCTGTGCGAAGGCGAACCAGCCTCCGACTCTTGGACGAGCACCGAGGCATGACTGCATATCAACTGCCTAGAAATGCTGGCAGTTTTGCTGCCACATCTAAAGGGTCACCATGTCCTGGTCCAAATGGACAACACGACAGTTGTGTACTATATAAACCGCCAAGGCGGGCTCAGGTCGAGACGGCCGTACAAACTGGCCAGGAGTCTCCTCTTACGGGCATAAGGCAACCTGCGCTCGCTGAGAGCGACGCACGTGCCGGGCAGACTGAACCAGGGAGCATATATGCTGTCCCGAGGCAAAGTGTCCCCAGGGGAATGGACCCTCCATCCCCAAACAGTTCAAATGATCTGGAGTGTTTTCGGGAGGGCAGAGGTAGACCTCTTCGCCTCCGAAGACAGCTGTCATTGCCCAACATATTTCTCAAACAGCAGGGACGTGCTGGCCCACGACTGGCCTTCCCTTCTGTACACTTATCCTCTGGTCTCGCTCCTCCCTCAGGTCATAAAAAGGATCAGGGAGGGCGGACATTCAGTCCTACTAGTGGCCCATCTCTGGCGGACCCAACCTTGGTTCCCCGAGTTGATTCAGCTGCTTACAGCAGCCCAATGGCCGATACCCCTGAGGAAAGACCTACTTTCCCAGGCGAACAGGACCCAGTCTCGTGTGAAACTGATACTTTCTTTTCTCCAGGAGCTGCTGAATGCAGGCCGTACTCCATCCATGCTCAAGGTTTATGTGGCAGCCATCGCAGCCTTTCATGTGCCAGTGGCTGGCCAGTTGGTTGGGAGGAGCCACATGATTGTCCGCTTCCTGAGGGGAGCTAGAAGGCTCAACCCTCCACGACCGGTGCTCTCCTGGGATCTATCTATGGTCCATCGGGCCCTTAAAGGGATAGTTCACCCAAAAATGAAAATTCTGTCAGTATTTACTCACCCTCATGTTGTTCCAACCCCGTCAGACCTTCGTTCATCTTCGGAACACGAATTAAGATATTTTTTATTAAATCTGAGAGCTGGATCACTCCTCCATAGGCTTCTTAAGAGATTGAAACTTGCCAGCCCCAAAAATTTATTAAAGACATCGTTAAAATAGTGCATAGTGACTACAGTGGGTCAATCTTAAGATTATCAAGTGACGAGAATACTTTTTGTGCGCAAAAACAAACAAAAATAACGACTTTATTTCAACTATTCATTTCCTTCTCTGTGGGCCTCTAGTCAGTTAACGTAGTGTGATTGCGTAGAACTACGTCACACGTAGGCTCACTATTGGCCGACGCTGGTCATGTGGGTGATGCGTGTGACGTATAACAACAAAAGCTTACGCTATATCACTAGTGAACTGACTCGAGGCCCACAGAGAAGGAAATGAATAGTTGAAATAAAGTCGTTATTTTTGTTTTTTTTTTGCGCAAAAAAAGTATTCTTGTCGTTTGATAAACTTAAGATTGAGCCACTGTAGTCACTTGGACTATTTTAACGATGTCTTTAATAACTTTTCGGGGAAACAAGTGTCAATCCCTTAAAAAGCCTATGGAGGAGTGATCCAGCTCCCAGATTTAATCAAAAATATCTTAATTCGTGTTCCGAAGATGAACAAAGGTCTTACGGGGTTGGAACAACATGAGGGTGAGTAAATACTGACAGAATTTTCATTTTTGGGTGAACTATCCCTTTAAGGGACCTCTATTCGAGCCGCTACTGACGGCCGAATTGAAACCGCTCTCGATCAAAACTGCACTACTGCTAGCTTTAGTATCAGGTAAGCGAGTGGGGGACCTTCAAGCGCTCTCTGTCAGCGCTTCCTGTCTGGAGTTTGGCCCGGCTGACTCTAAAGTCATCCTCAAACCAAGACACGGCTACGTGCCCAAAGTGCTTTCCACCCCGTTCAAAGCACAAGTAATCACGCTCTCTGCTCTTCCTGCGTTGGAAGACGAGCAGCAGTTACACCTACTCTGCCCGGTTCGGGTTCTAAGAAGTATGTGGAGCGCTCCACCCAGAACAGACAGTCGGAGCAGCTCTTTGTGAGCTTCGGTGGCCGCACCAAAGGCTTCCTGTCACGAAGCAGAGATTGTCCAGATGGTTGGTGGACGCTATCGCCCTGGCATACGCTACTATAGGCCTGCAATGCCCCATAGGCATTAGAGCTCACTCCACGAGAGGCATGGCCTCCTCCTGCGCATGGTCCAGTGGAGATTCTTTTGCCGATATATGTAGCGCGGCCGGCTGGTCCTCGCCGTCCACATTTGCCAGATTTTGTAACCTGGAAGTCCCTGCACTGCAGGCCTCTGCGAGCGTGGCCCTTCGTAACTAAATTATGCCCTTAGCCGTCCGTCTTTATGACTTGGAATCCCTGCACTACAGGTTCAGGTCCCTCTCTTATATTAGGGCCCTTGTTAAGAGATAAGGGAACGAGTACTGCATGTACGGCCGTGCTATGGCGCACACGACTTGACAATTCGTCGCTTCAGTCGATTAAACCTGAACCCGTGGCAAAATCGAGCGTCTTTTATAGGCAGATGCCCCGCCCCTTCTGGTGGGCTCTGTGCTCAGCTCGGTGGGCTTTGTACCGATTGGTTCGCGCAGTTCCAGTTAAGGTTTGTGCAGTTCCCACTGACCAGCTAATAGCATGCGAGTAAGCCTCAGCACTGTTATGGCTGTGCAGTAGCACTGCGTTATTTTATAAAAGGCTTCAGTATTTCTGAGAAAAGGAGTTTTTTAACCGAGACGTTTTTTGATCAGGAGATTCAGAAGGCTACTCTTTCAGAAGATGTCATAGCGTCCCATACCGTATAACAGTGAAAATACGGAAAGCCGAAAAATTCTGTGTTTGGCGGTTGAAAGGGTTAGACTAAATCAAGATGCATTTACTTGAGAAGCAAAATGACTTAAGATATTAAGTTCCCTTTCGAGGGAACTCAACACTGCGTCGAGAATCAACTCTTTGGGGACGCTCCCTTAGCGTGCGCCTCTGAAGTATGAATGAAACTATTCCAATCCTGATTGGTGTTGCGTCATGACGTAACAAGTGACGGCATAACCGGATGCATAAAAGCGACGCCGGCACACACACACACTAGCTTTTTGCTCTTCAGCAAGCGCTCTATGTTACAACTGTCTGTCTTATTTGGTGTTGTTTGTCAGAAAATATCTATCTATATATATATATTATGGCCAGCCAGCAGTTCAGAATGTGTGTGCACCCCTGTCCTCGTTTTATTACGGATGGGGACACGCATGTTTTGTGTGTGAACTGTTTGGGAGCGCAGCACGCCCAGGCAGCTCTCGAGGGAGCTGCTTGCGTACACTGTGAAGCACTACCCATGAGGGTGCTGCGCTCCCGGCTGGCGTGCTTTGATAAGCTCGGTCAGGCTCGCGTTCCCCGCGGTTCTGGTCCCGCGTCTGTTGAGGCGGCGCAGCGACTCAGATCGTGGGGTTCGCAGCGGGATCTTGCAGATGAGAATGAGACTGCTGCGGCACTTTCTCATTCTTCATCTGAAGATCCCGAAGCCCCTGTGAGTGGTGCAGAAGCCCGCACTGCGGCTTCTTCTGCCCACGACCAGGTCCCGGTGCTTGAGCTCTCTGCTTCCGAGGAGTCAGAGGTGATCAGCATCGAGGATGACCGTGATTCGAGCGCGCCAGTTCACGGCCATGCTTATGAGGAGCTGGTGGAGGTTGTGACTCATGCCGTGGCCAGACTTAACATCAGCTGGCCACAAGATGAGCAGGGAACGCAAGTCGTAGCAAGTTAGATGAGCGTTTCCTGCGGCACAGGTCACAGCCTCAGCGCCGGGGTTTGCCGTTTTTCCCCGATCTCCACAAGGAGATCTCGAGATCGTGGGATAAACCGCATTCGTCCCGTGTCTCCCGTCCATCTGTTGTCGATCATAGCAATGTTGTGGGGGCACGGGATATGGGTTATGGGAAGATGCCTAAAATCGAAGAAGCTCTAGCCGGTTATCTATCTCCTGAGTCGGCATCTTCCCTTAAAACCCCGGCGCTGCCTAGTAAGCCCTGCAGAGATACCTCTGCTTTAATAGGCAGGGCTTACATGGCGGCAGGTCGGGCTGGTTCTTGTCTGCACTCTATGGCTATCTTGCAGGCATACCAGGCCGACCTCCTGAAAGATTTGGACGAGGGGGAGGGGCCAACTCCTGGAGATATTGCGGAGTTGCGCAAAGCCACAGATTTGTCTCTCCGGGCCACTAAAGAGACGGTCCGTGCTATTGGCCGCTCTATGGCAGCTATGGTGGCCACGGAGAGGCATCTGTGGCTCAACTTATCAGGTTTAAAAGAGAGAGATAAATCTGTTTTGCTGGATGCGCCGCTTTCACCTTCTGGCATGTTCGGCGACGCCGTTACATCGGTCGTCGACAGGTTTCAGGAGGCGAAGAAGCAATCTGCGGCGTTCCAGCAGTTCCTCCCCCGAAAATCGAAGTCCAAATCGAGTAGGGTGGGGCAAGAACATCAGCCCCAGCCATCAACCAGCTCCTCACACCGGGCAGAGCAAAAGGAGAGCGTTTCCTCTAGAGCCCCTCCTCCGGGAGCTTGGCAACGGAGGAAACGCTCCCAGCAGAAGCCCCCCAGCCAGAAGGGCGATTTAAGGGATGTCCTTCAGGCTAAGAGGGCTTCAGGCTAAGAGGGCTTCAGGAAAGAGGTCCTAGCCAGAGTGGTGGGACCTCTGAGGGCTGTCCCCTCCGTTGTAGAACAACCGAGGTTGCTCTCACAGCAGAGCCCTCAAGGAAACGATGTGAGTTGCCCGCCGTCGGTGACGCTTCGGGCCGCATCATATTCCAGCGAATGCACTGTGACTCATGTTTCTCGAAAAATAAAAAACGAGTTATGGTCACGAAAACCGTATCGACTACAGCCTGCCGGTCTTCCGCTTCAGGGGGTCGAGAAGGGTGCTCGAAAAACACCAGAGGCCAGTCTCGAGAGGCTGGTTCCCTTAGTAGATTTTGTAGAGGCATGGTATCATCTTCCCAACATATCTGCATGGGTCCTGCATATAATAAGGTCAGGGTACAGACTGCAGTTCGGGCACCGCCCCCCAAATTCTCTGGGGTGGTGCAGACTACAGTGGTTCCAGAGCAGGCTCAGGTGATGGAACAAGAAGTGCAATCTCTGCTGTTAAAGGAGGCCATAGTGTTCCTCATTCAGAAAGGGAGTCCGGATTTTACAGCCGGTACTTTATAGTTCCAAAGAAGGATGGGTGGTTGAGGCCAATTCTAGATCTCAGGGTTCTGAACCTGTCTCTGATGAAGCTCAAGTTCAAAATGCTCACTATTCCTGTCATCGTGAGTCAAATCAGATCCGAGGACTGGTTTGTCACGATAGATCTAAAAGACGCCTATTTTCACGTATCCATCCTTCCATGTCACAGGAGGTTCCTGAGGTTCGCTTTCGGGGGCGAAGCTTACCAATATCGGGTTCTTCCGTTCGGCCTAGCACTCTCTCCCCTCACATTCACCAAATGTATGGATGCAGCACTTGCTCCTCTGAGACTTCAGGGCATCCGCATACTGAATTATATCGACGATTGGCTCATTCTGGCCCAGTCTCGAGAAATGGCAGTTCGGCATCGAGATGTCGTCCTTGGCCACATTCAAAAACTAGGGTTGAGACTCAACACAAAGAAGAGTGTGTTAGAACCGTCCCAGTCCACAACGTTTCTAGGCGTTGTGTGGAACTCGACTACGATGCAGGCACGCTTGTCTCCGGCGCGTATCGAGTCCATTCTGGCGATGGTGTCCAAGTTAAAGCTAGGCCAGGCCACTACTGTAAAGCAATTCCAAAGACTGCTGGGCCTCATGGCAGCGGCATCCAACATTATACCTTTGGGCCTTCTACACATGAGGCCCCTTCAGTGGTGGCTGAAAGCCAAGGGGTTTTCCCCCAAGGGGAATCCATTTCGTATGATCAGAGTAACGCGCAGATGCCTTCGTTCTCTAAAAATATGGAAGAAACCTTGGTTCCTGTCCCAAGGGCCAGTTTCGACAGACGCCTCCCTCACTGGCTGGGGCGCGGTCATGGACGGCCGCTTTGCCAGGGGTCTGTGGCAGGACCATCATCACTCTTGGCACATAAACTGTCTAGAGATTATGGCTGTGTTCAGGGCTCTGAGGAGCTTCCTTCCAGACATCATAGGTTACCACGTCTTAGTACGATCAGACAATACTTCAGTGGTGGCTTATCTGAACCGACAAGGGGGGCTCAGATCGCGCCCTCTGTGCAGACTGGCGCATCAGATTATCCTTTGGTCCCAGGGGAAAATACTGTCTATCAGAGCAATGTATATTCCGGGGGTTCAAGACTTCATCCAGATGTGGTGAAGTTGATATGGGAGAGGTTTGGACCAATGGAAGTGGATCTATTTGCGTCTCGAGAGACGTCCCACTGCCCACTTTGGTTCTCCCTCTCAAATCCAGCCCCACTGGGGTTGGATGCCATGGTACAGGCCTGGCCGAGGCTTCGCCTGTACGCATTTCCCCCGATCGCTCTGCTTCCGGCAGTCCTGGAGAGGGTCCGTCAGGAGGGCATCAGTCTACTTCTGGTTGCCCCAATGTGGCCGACCCGAGTATGGTTTTCAGACCTAATTTCGCTCCTGATAGCTCAGCCATGGCAGATTCCTCTGAGGAGGGATCTATTGTCTCAGGTGGAGGGCACAATCTTCCACCCTCACCCAGAGCTGTGGAAACTGTGGGCCTGGCCTCTGAGGGGGTTCAGTACCTAAACGCTGGTCTATCAGCCGGGGTGGTTGAAACCATACTTAGCTCTAGGGCTCCGTCTACTAGGAGATTATATGGCCTCAAGTGGAATGTTTTCGTCACTTGGTGTAGAGAACATAATTTAGACCCAGTTAACTGCCCGGTGGCTTCAGTTCTGGAGTTTCTTCAAGATCGTTTCTCTGCGGGTCTCTCCCCTTCCACGCTTAAGGTGTACGTGGCTGCCATTGCGTCTTTCCACGCGCCATTAGGTGATGGGCCTCTGGGGAGGCACCAGCTGGTCATTCGTTTTCTCCGTGGTACTTGGAGGATGAGACCGACAACCAGGTCCAGGGTTCCTGCCTGGGACCTGTCAGTGGTTCTGGAAGGGTTATCTCTGGCCCCCTTCGAACCTCTTCAGTCGGCTTCGCCTAAAGATCTTACCTGCAAATTGGTCTTTCTCTTAGCCATCACCTCTCTTAAGAGGGTGGGAGATCTCCAAGCCCTGGCAGTGACTCCAGCTTGCTTGGAGTTTGCCCCTGGCAAGGTTAAGGCCTTTTTGCACCCTAGACCGGGCTATGTGCCTAAAGTGCCTGCTAATACGGCTAGGTCTATGACCCTTCAGGCGTTACGTCCTCCACCTCATGTGTCGGCAGAAGAAGAGAAGCTTCATTTGCTCTGCCCGTCAGAGCTTTGAGTATTTATCTCGAGAGGTCCTCTTCTTGGAGGAGGTCGGACCAACTGTTAGTGTGTTTCGGGTCACCTAGGAGAGGGCTCCCGGCATCCAAGCAAACCATTAGTAATTGGATTGTGCAGGCTATTGCCTTGGCTTATGAGATGCGCAATTTGCCTTCACCTCTGGCCATAAGGGCTCATTCTACTAGAGGCATGGCGTCATCTATGGCTCTCCTCTCGGGAGTTCCCCTCCAGGAGATCTGTGATGCAGCCGGTTGGGCTACCCCACACACTTTTCTATAGTCACCTCCCCAGGCACCTCCCCAGTACGCCTGGCGCACGTGTGCTCTCGTCCTGCTGAGTGCCTAAATCAGTTTCCCTCCTGGGCAGGCCTGTTTCGGTGCGTGGCCTAGTGGGCATTCGTTCCCCAAAGAGTCGATTCTCGACGCAGTGTTGAGTTCCCTCAAAAGGGAACGTCTCGGGTTATGACTATAACCCTTGTTCCCTGAGAAGGGAACGAGACACTGCGTCGTCCTGCCACGCCCCTCGAGGCCTGAGAGCGTCTTGCTTCATCGCTAGGCTAGTGTGTGTGTGTGCCGGCGTCGCTTTTATGCATCCGGTTATGCCGTCACATGTTACGTCATGACGCAACACCAATCAGGATTGGAATAGTTTCATTCATACTTCAGAGGCGCACGCTAAGGGAGCGTCCCCAAAGAGTCGATTCTCGACGCAGTATCTCGTTCCCTTCTCAGGGAACAAGGGTTATAGTCATAACCCGAGACGTTTTCTTTTCTGAAAAATCTACCAAAATTATGTGATCATGCTTAAAACAAGAGAAAACAAATGAATATGCCAATTGAGTTAGAAAAATAAACTTCAAATACAAAACAAGATTATTCTTCTGACCCCACAGACAGATTTTTGTTTGTTTTAAGCGTAAAGTCACTTAATTGTGAGCATTTTTTTAATTTCACTTAATATCTTGTCATTTTGCTTCTCAAGTAAATGCCTTTTGATTTAAGAATGATTATAATCGAAAAATAAAAATATCTGTGGCATTAGCCGAAAAGAAAATTTATTTCAGAAACGGAGAAAAAAACAGTTCTGGACTGAAATAGGTGTTAAAATATATTTGAGATCTAATCACTGATTTTAGCTTACGGACATATAACTTCATTGCTATGTCATAAATAAATTAATTTTAACATCATAAGTGTCACACTATTACGCTTGCTAGTTTAGCTCCAACCTACAGACAAGTTACAAAACTAGAGACATATCACTGTACATACATGTTTCAATACAAACAGACATTGTATTTTAGGAACAATAATTTTTTTGGGGAGTAGCACTGATGAATTGCTTACAATAAGACCTGGATTGGGCATGAAGAAAGTTTCATGTTGACCTTAATGTTTATATCTAGTTTGCTTATGTATGAGTTGAGTAGCAATTTTCCTACATTCCAATGTTTCGTTTACATGAATGTACTCATACTTGTTTGTATACGTTCATATTAGTAAAACAGGAGCATCAGTGCTGAGCGAGGCAGACTTACTATGTGTGAACCCCTCTACGAAGCGACTGGCACATTTTCATGGAAAGCTTCTCTTTTAGGCTAGCAGGTTTTCAATGCGCTCATTTACACATCAAAACAGTGCAGAAAAGGGATAGTTCTCTGGAGGGCAGGGGAGGGTGGAGGGGGTGGATGAGTGTAATGAGGGCTTCTTTTATTCTCTTTGCTCTCCCTCTCTCTCTTTCTTCTTTCCTGAGGGGTGGGTGGATGGTTGTGGACTGATAAGTATGGCTTGGGTTCGGGTGGAGGTGGGTAAACACCTCATAAAGATCCTCTTTTAATCAAACACATGACCGGACAGGGTCTCTCACACTCCACTCAGCCTGACAGAAGAGAGTGTGGCTAACCGACCCACGGTGGACCTAAAAAGACTCTGAACACTTTAACTCTTTAAAGGTCCATTAGATAATAAAATATATAAACAAATGATTTTAGAGTGAACTATAGACCTTAGTCAGGTTAGACGCCATCCTGGATTTTACTCTGTGATAGACTTACAGTCTTTTCAGTGGAATGTGCTGTATAAAGGTCCTAGATCACATGTAACTTTCTAAAGTGTTTTGGAAAGATGTTTTATGTAGGTTTTCGTTTTCATTCCTGTCAGAAAATAATATGGTACTACCCTGATTAATGTATATTTGTTTGATAGGCTTTAACATCATGAAAGCTTATATAAGGTTTGTGAGAGAGGAAGTTATGGAAGCCGCAAGGAATACAATAATAAAAAAGGTAAATGCGACTTTATATGTCCCAATAAAATTTTTTTTTCCTCGGAATTGCAAGTTTTTATCTTGCAATTCTGACATTATAACTTTATATCTCACAATTATGAGAAACAAGTCAGAATTGCAAGATATAAATTCACATTCTTTTTATAATTGTGAGATATAAACTCGGAATTGTGAGAAAAAAAGTCAGAATTGTGACATATAAACTTAAAATAAAGGTATTTGTCTCACAAAGGTCTTTTTAATTTCACAATTCTGACTTTTTTCCCCCCTCGCAATTCAGAGTTTATTACTCAAAATTTAAAAAAATAAAAGAGTCAGAATTGTGAGATACAAATAGCAATTTCCTTTTTTATTTCTTATTCTGTGGTGGAACAAGCTTCCATTGGAAGTGAGTGAGAGGATGTGAGTGAATGCATGTTTTACTCCAGTGTTGACTTTACATTTGTGGTTGAGCAGGTGCATTTCAGACATAATCCACTGGCCCGAGTAATTTTAATTGGTGCCACACACACACACACAAACACACACACACACACACACACACACACACACACACACACACACACACACACACACACACACACACACACACACACAGTCTCGTACCCGATGCAGTTTACTGACATCGAGATGGAGGTAAAGCACTCCCCCAGAGAGGCAACCTGAGCTGAAAAATACCAAAACACTCTGTCATAAAACGCTAGCAGACCTCAACGACCTGCTCTGAAACAGTGGTTGCTGAAAGGATATGTGCACTTGCCAAAACTCTCAGAGGAGCCGCTTTGTTGTGATGACGATGGGTAAATGACACATGCAGCTGTCAGTTTAAACAACAAAACAATGTGGCTTCTATAACTCATATAGACCTGTCAGCAACTGCCTGTAAAATATTGCAGCAGTGTCAGAAATTATTAGTGGCTATATTTGTCAATTATAAGTGGCTATATTTGCCACTTAGAATTGATTGTCAGGGACATTTTTTGGACAATTGAACAATAACTGAACAATTATTACTTATGAAATCAAACCAACATAGCTATACGTAATGCACAAGATTAATTCTAGTAGGGCTTGAATAGAACATTATAAAATATTGCAAAGTGTACATAATTTTGTTTTTAATATCTGAGGTAAATGTTCTGTCACATTTTTTGCCCCAAGCCCTGATAAATTTAAAGTTTTTATTCAGATCGTTTATAAGGTGGAAGAAATTTCATATGGAAATGCTGAGACACTTTATAATTGCTTGACCAGCTGAACGGACCATGAACTTAATTTTAGTGTGTTTGGGAAACCTTGGTTGTAAGCAAACAAACGACTCACTAAGCTCAGGGGGTAATATATTTAAAAAAAATATATATGATGTGAAATATTTCAATAACTGTGTTGAAAACAGTGAACAGTAACATTTAATTAAATATTTTACAAAAAAATATATATATCTGGGCTTCGCAGGGACTCAAATGAATCACAATGTTTTTGTGAACAGTTTGAATAACATGAATTGTTAGAACAAATAGATTCGGTAAAATTAATTATACTTCACAGTGTTACTTGGGAGAACATGGGCAGTATAGGGCCATGTTTAGATTGTTGAGTGAAACTATTTCAAAATTCAGAATATAGACACCTGCAATTTTAGAAAGTTCCACTAAGTTTGCGGAAATAATGTTTATGAAACTACACCAGTACTTATTGAAAAGTATATTTATTTACTTTGACAGTGTGTATGTAACAGTAAACTTCTCACCAGCACCAAATTTTCTTGAAGAGGGCCCATATGTTGTTATCCCTATGTGTCCACCAGTTTCAGACTATTCAACTATTATGAATGGAAGACCAAATAGACCATTCTTTTCAGGGATACTTAACATACACCCATGCTACAATATATATTATAAAAATATATATGTAATATGTTTGCTCATAATGCATTGCCTGTTGGCTTGGCATATGCATAACGTTTTTAAGCCAATAAACACATTTAAAGGCTCCAATAAGAAAATGAGCGGACACAAATATGCATTGGCATACAAATTAATCATCAAAATCCAGACCTGCAGTTACAAACGGGTAGAGGTAGGGTGAAGGAAATACAATTAAAGCAGCCATTGGAGCCCTACATGATCCGGATCAAGCATTGGAGAAAAGTGCCTTTATTTGCATGAGTGGCTCACATCAAAGAGTGGAGGGGGAAGAGAGAAGAACCACACAACAATAGGAGAATCTGGATGTGTTTGTGTGCATGTGCTGCTCCTCATTAATTAAATATAATTCCAGAACAACCTCTGCGTTTAAAGGTGATGATGTGAACGTTCACACTGAGAAATCCAGGCTACTGTCTGTCGCTCTGCTCAACGATTCCCTTTGAGGATGAAGGAGAGAAAACCACCAGGGATTTCTGTTCTGATAAACGAGCTCAAAGGAGAGCGTGCCCAAAGCGACTGCGTCTGTCATATGGAGGGGAATTAAAGAGAGAAAATAGAGCAAACAGCTGAAAGAAGGAGAAGAAGAAAAAAAAAACAGCGAACATGGAGTATAACGCGTTTCATAAACAATGTGCTAAAAACAAAAATGAGGCCTTAGCTACAAGCCTAATCTTCACGATCCGAGCTTAGTCACAACTCTGACCAATAGGCCCTTAAAAGTGACAGATTTATTCGTGTCAGGGGCGTACAAAGCCACATAGCCTTGTGTTATTCGGGGGTAGCCCACTCTTTTGAAGGCTCCTGAAAGGGTCCCTCAAGGATCGATTTGCATTTGAACTGGGCCAACCTTTCAGATGCAAACCTAGCTTTCTTCATCAAAATATTTGCATTGCTTTGACGCATTTTCTTGTTACAGTCCATGTGAAAAGTCTCACCAAGGCGCTTCTCTTAAACTTTCACCTCTAAATAGATGCAAACACAGCCGTCCGGCACAAGTACTTGAATGAAATTGAAATAATAGTGTCACTTTGTGTAGCAACACTAAAACAAAAGTACAAAACACATTTAGGTTAGCAGTTAACTCTTGAAATGCCTACTTCAATGAATAAACTTCAGTCAACTGTTGAAAATATATAACAATTTATTATCTTCTTCAAAAAGGCACTTTTAAACAAATGATCAATGCCATCTTGTGAGAAACCAAGAACAAGAACAATTAAATATATTTATATATACAATAAATAATGTGTCCTGAAACATTTGAACAAGTAAATTAAACATATTAACAAGTCATTGAACAGCTCTCAAACCGGAACACTGTGCACTTCTCCATGCAAGAGCAATTGCAGATATTTAGAACTGATTAGGATGTGCATATCTGTTTCATTTATTGCTACAGTAAGCGATAATAAAAATTATCCCTTTAAGAAAGTACTGTTAATCCATTGTTTAGCTGCAATGTTGGGTTTTAAATTAGTTTAGTTCGCCGTAAAGCTTCACTGCACTGCATGTCTTATTCTCACAAAGTCCACAGTACAGGACATCACAGTCTCAGCGCTGTGCTCATACATGCGTGGGACAGTCCGAGTAGGGATCAGTCTTGGACATGTGCAGTATGACGGAAGGTGCTTTGTAGTGGCAGTGACTAGTGCTACAGCTCCCGCTGCACTGCTTCCTACAAGTCCTGTCTGTAAACTTTCTGCTACACAAACCCTGCCAAGTCTGCAGCGTCTTGGAGCTCCAGACCCACACGCCACTGGTGATGCCCACCACCAGCGACATGAAGATCTTCAGCATGAACACGGCCACGGTGGGCACCGAAGACTCCAGAGAGCAGTCCTCGTTCCTCCGACCCGGGAATGTGGTGCACTTGCTTTGGAGCCCTCGGAATTTCCAGTAGTCCATGTTGAGCCGCTCATAGAAGTAGCAAATGATGACGCAGGTGGCAGGAACCGTGTACAGAATGGAGTAGATGCCGATTTTCACCATCAGCTTTTCCAGCTTTTCCGTGTTGGTGCCTTCAGTCTTCATCACCTTCCGGATGTGGAAAAGCGCCACGAAGCCGGTCAGGATGAAAGACGTCCCAATGATGAGATAACAGGACAGAGGCACGAGGACGAAGCCTGTTAGCGCCCCCACATCCATACTGCCCACATAACACAGTCCGGTGAGCTCGTCGCCCGCCACTTTCCGCATGGTGAGGATGACTATGGTCTTCAGGGCAGGTATGCCCCAAGCAGCCATGTGAAAGTAGCTGCTGTGCGACTCAATAGCCTCGTGACCCCATTTCTTACCAGCCGCCAGGAACCAAGTGAGAGTGAGGATGACCCACCAGATGGAGCTTGCCATGCCAAAATAGTAGAGGATGAGAAAGACTATGGTGCAACCTGTACTCTCCAGGCCTTCTTGGATGATGTATAACTCGCCATTCTCACGGTCACACGCGATGTTCTCTGCCCCGGCGACCGATCGAATGATAAAGGCGACTGAGTAAACGTTGTAGCACATGGAGAGGAAGATGATGGGCCGCTCTGGGTACTGGAAGCGATGTGGGTCAAGGAGGAAGGTTAGGACTGTGAAAGCTGTGGATATGAAGCACAGAGTAGACCAAACCGCCATCCAAATAAAAGCAAAGTCCTTATCCTGTCTGGACCAGAACACGTCCACAGCGGACGAGCAGCGTGGAGCGCACGTCTCGCTCTTTTCCACATACTGGAACTTTTCTGGGTTTTCACAAACTCCCGCGCTGCCCCCTGAGCGTCCGTTTCCAGTACCAGGCTGCCTGGGTCTGGACGGCACAGGCAACATGCCCTCTCCTTTCTTAGTCTCAGTTTTGGTGTCATTTTCCGGGGCTTCCATGCACAGAGCGTTGGGGTCATTTCTGGTGGGCAGTTTAGAGCAGTCCAAAGAATCAGGCCAAGCATAATTAAACTTCTCCATGATGGGCGAGCACTTCTGACGTGCCTGTTCGCACATCGGACGGCAGGCGGGGATGGATGTGGACACTTGGTCAGTACACATAGGGGCATAAAGAGAGCAGAGGAAAAATCTCAAATGCACATCACAGCCATATTCCACCAGAGGGGCGAATTCATTCAGTTTAATCGCAGCCTCCCTCTGATTTTCATGGTCCATAAAGTTGGGCATCCTGGTGAGGTTGTACCCGATGCCCTGGCACATAGGGATGGCGATAGGCTCGCATTTAGCTGGTCTTCCTCTCTCCGGGTCATAAGAGCCAATCTCTAAACTGTAGGCAGCAATAACCAGCTGACACCACAGAGAAATCACAATTTTTAAAGGTGAGCCTCCCATGCTGGATTTTCAGTCACCTTTTTTTAAAATGAAATAAGTCAAGAAAAACTTTCCTGGCATATACAGTCCCAAAAGAAGATTATTTTTTATTTATTTATGGGTGATTATGTAGCTCCATAGACACTGCTTATATTAATAGTGTTTCAATGAATATTTCATATGTCATCCAAATAAAACGCTGAAAAATAGACAGCCTATTCTTCTGAATTAAACTTCTCTGAGAAATCCTCTTTCAAAGTCTTCATATCATACAAAAAGGATGCTTAATGTCCAAGTTCGTATGTTAATAGGAAAAGCGCGCGTGCACAATCACTTTAAAAAAAACTAATATTCCACGTCAGTCATTACCGTCATTATTGGGACAAATAAGGGCATCAGGAGGAGCTCAACAAGAGAAACAACAAATCTGTTCGTGTCTTCGGTTATCTCCAAACTTCTGTGAAGCGTATAGTCCGACTGTAGCTCCTCTCTGTTCTCCTCACATCTCTGTGGCTCACACTGAACTTTCGCTCTCCTCTCTCAGTGTCCGTTTAATGCGGGGGCGGGGTATTCATGACGTACTCAACTGGTTCCGCCCACACACTTCTGAAAAGCCAACGACGCCGAGAATGTGCTCCACCTACTTACTACTGAAAATATAATGAGTAAATCGTGGCTCCGCCCACCTACAACATAGAAAGCAAAACACCAAACGGTCAATCTGAAGATTTACCCTTGGAAAAAATGTACCATGGCAATCGTAGTTCGAGCCAAAATACCATGTCATTTTTCCGACTGCAAATTAAAAATAAATAATTAAATAGGATTTCATTCAAACAATGTAGGCATTTCCGAATTTCTTTCTTTCTTTGTTCCTTTCTATCCTTTTTATTATTATTAGCAGTGGCTATACAGCTGTTAGCCTACTTTTAGTAACAATAAGTGTAAATATATTTTAGTGGAAAACACCATTATGAATTTTTGAAAGCTTCCATGTAAATTGTCTAATGCAATGGGATTCTTGTTTTAGACTAAACATTTTATTTTACATTCCTTACAAATATATTTAAATAGCTAATGTAAATCCTTGCATGTGAGATTTCAACCACAGAATTAGTAGAATCTTAAACAGCCGAAACTGATATAAAATATCTCCCTGTGGCACTGATATTATGGCTTAATAAAGCAATGGCAACAGTGGAAAATTAGGGTGCAAAGGAATTTATCAAAATAGCTGCTATGATACTCAACACCTCAGGATATTACTGTCAAGGAGAGAAGTTCATTCCAAATTTAATGAAAGAAAAACAAAGTCCAGACAAGAAACTTTAATTATAAAAAACAAGTAGGCCTAATCTGTCACAGATTTCAATAAATTTAGTATTTTATTAAACATCATTATTTACACTGGGAAATCCCACATCCCAAGATTCCTGGTAAAAGAAAAAGATTATTATTACCATCTAGTGGCTATACAATGTACAACACTTACACATAGACAGGCAACAAATGAGACCTCAAACCGCTTAAATGTTTTTTAATCTTCCTTAAATAGCTCAAATGTAAAGAATGTAAAAAAAATGTTTATAGCCTACTAATATAGAAAAAAATGTGTTTAAAATCATCTGCCTCTTTCATAAGACTCATTAATCATAGGCCGAGCTCAGTTCTCAAGCCAAACGTTTGGTCAAGATAAAACAGGCCTGATTAGAATCCCTTCTGTTTGATGTGGTTACAGTGGGCATTTAAACCTTTTCACCCATGGTGTTAGATTTTGAGCAGTTATCAGATTTGGATTTGGCATACTAAGCCTCACTTAGTCTGAAAGAGCACAGAGTGAGTCTGATATCCCTCCAGCCTGAAAAGGAAATACATACCAGACAGAACGATTTTTATCACCCTCAGCGTTTGCACGTCAGACCCCAATCCAATCCAATTTTGGAACAATGAACATTTTTACATTTATGCAGACAATTTCATTCAAAAGCAACTGAGATTCCCTGGGAATCAAACCCATTAGCCTGGTGTTGTTAGAGTCATGTGGAAATTTTTACTGATCAATACATGCTATTTGAAACTTGACAGAGAAAATAAACACATTTTGAAAGTGTAGGGTCCTCTCAGGTGCCATATTCTCTCTGTCTCAGCATGTGTATGGAGCCTCCCAAGGACCGATATGAGATTTTTATCAGGAAACAGAACTCTCCATGTTTTCATGCCACCTATCAGAAACATTTCCACCCTTTTAATCTTATCTGAGCACTCAGGCAAACCTCTGTGTTCCTGACTGACACAAAATGCATCTTTAAAAAACAGCCTGCTACGTCACCGCTACAAGCAAGCCTCCAGGACCGATCTACTTGAGAAGTAGGGCGACTTGCCTAAAGACTTTACAAATTGCGGGTGACAGATGGAGGCCTTAATTAGAGCTCACCCAACTGTGAATTAAAGTGATGTGAGATCATGTCATGACACCATATCCTGTTTGGGTAGCCGTGCCATGTTGGTATCTCTCTCACTCAAGCTAATGGAGCTCAGAGCACTTAGGCTGTCACTATTGATCTAAACGGCCACCAATTCCTGTGACTCCACTGCACTGGACTGCACATTCTGTGGTTGGAAGTCCTGCATCATCAGTGTTCACTTTTCTTCTTCGCGTTGTACGTGAATAGAGAAAGATTATTAAGGACACTCTCTCGGAACGCTGACATAATGGAAGTGTGGGTGCTTCTTAAAATATGATGGAAATCACAAGGCCCGATGCTGTCTTCTGGGACAGTGTTGATGTGGAGAGTGCGTCGGGCTGTTTGGCACGTGGCAGGGTAAGATATCTGTGTCTGAGTGGAGCAGTGCCTGACCCAGGATAAGAGAGGTATGGGGACAATGCCATCAGCTGGAATTAAGAGAGGGGAGGCAATCACACTCTTTTCCATTGCATTGCAACTTATTATATAAGCTTGAGAAGAGTTCTAAACATAACCTGCAATACAAAGATACAGTGTCCCTAAAAAAGAATTTAGACATTATTTAGAGTAAAAATGTCGAAATGTTATTGCATTAGATACAAAATTTCAACCTTTGTAAAAAAAATAAAGAAAAAAGTGTGCTTAATTGTATTGAATGTGCATTTGTAGTGCACATAAGAAGTACTGTAAAAATGTCCTCCTATTTCAGCTTAAAAACTACCTATTTCAACCTTACATTTTAAAGTATAATCAACTTGGTTGTACAAGTCATTACAACTTGAATTATATTAAACTGACTTAAAAAATGGAGATGAATCTCAAATAACATAAAAAAGACAAAGTAATGATAAGATAAAATAATGTAAAAAGATAAGTTTCCATGACTTACTGATCATTTCATTTTTTATACTATGCGCTTAACCATATATATATATATATATATATATATATAGATAGATAGATATATACTGTATATATGGTAAAACTTTATTTCGATGGTCCACTTTAGACATTCAACTAGCTATAAGTACCTTTGTAACTACATGTCAACTAACTCATTAGAGTATTAGTAGACTCTCTGCTTAGTATCTAACACTTAATTTTGATAGTCCCCCAACAGACATTACTGACTATAAGTAACTTTGCAACTACATGTCGACTTGTTCTACTAACACTAACCCTAAAACCAAACCCTAACCTAACAGTCTACTAATACTCTAATGAGAGTTAGTTGTCGTGTAGTTGCAAAGTTACAGGTAGTAGAATGTCTAAAGTGGACTATCAAAATAATTATATTATATATATTATATACAATCTACAATATCCAATCAATGTGGATGTATAAGTAATTTCAACTTAATTTACATTAAACTGACTTTAAAAAACGAGTTGATTATTTTAAAGTCTCTCTCTCATTGAGAGTTTTTACATTGCTTTAACTCAACAAAATAAGTTAAGCAATTTTCAGTTTATGTAATTTAAGTTGAAATTGCTTATACATCCAGGTTGATTGTACTTAAAAATTGAAGGCAGAAACTTTTTTTACAGTGTGTGTGTGTTGTATATATATATATTTTTTTTTTTGTATTATTTTAAAGTATATTATTTTCATAATAAGTACTCTTTTTAAAAGTATACAAAATACTTATTTTTCACAAGGGAAACCACCATCTGGACTTTTGTTTTCAGTCTGCCCGTTTTCCCTTTGTAAGTTGTCATGTTGATTTGACTTGTTATTCAGTTCAGGTGTGCGTCATTAATTATCCTGGCTTATAACTTGACTTCCTTTCTTTCTGTTCATCACAGTCTGCTGTGATCATTGTTTCCTTCGTTAGTCCACTAATTAGTGGACACGTTAACTAATTACACGTAATTACACTTAACACGTTAGTCAACTAATACTGTTCACTTGAAGGAGTGATTGAAAACGAGTGGACAGCCGTTGAGCGTACATCGGTTATACACTCGTTATTGCAGTGCAATGTGGGATTAAATAAGTGCACTCAATAACGTCCACTATGGTTTCGAACACCATACAAATGGATGTCCCCTCAAATAACGCCCTATTTGAGGGTATAGGGGGCGATATCAGATTCAGCCTATGTGTAGGCTACATCTCGTCTATGTTTGGATGTGTTGTATGGTACTCTCATTGTGTGGATTTGCCTGTGGATTTATTAAAGACTGCTTTATTGCCTTCATCTTCGTGATCATGTGCGTATAGCAACACTATCGTGACAACAGCACTCTGTGGACATATTTAAATCTTCAACGTAATCGTTTGTCAGTTAAAATAAACTGAATATTTACTCTAAGGCCTTGAAATAAATGGTGGGATTATCATAGTTATTACACACCACCAGTCAAATTCAGTTGTGCAGAGGAGGATGAAATATTTAAAGAGGAAAGAGAAACAGAGGGGACAGATTATCTTTCAAAGCTCCTTAAAACTGACTCAAATGGAGTTGAAAATGAGTTCACAGTGATTTTTTTTTTAAAAGGACACATTGGCCATGACGTGAACAGAGAGCAATGGTCTCATTAAAGAAATGAGAGAGCAAAAACATAACGCATCATCTACAAATATGAATCTTATGAAACCTGGCAAAAACTTGTCCAGGTCACATTTTGTAAAAAGGAAAATGAAGTGTATTTCATGACCTCATGTGGATTTTTTTTTTAAACAATTTTTTTCATTATTCTCAGTGGTTATTCTCATTACATGTTATACGACAATTAAAAAGATGATTCAAATGATCAAAATTAATTTAATTTAAATCTGCTGAAATCAAAAAGAGTACAACATGAACTTTCTTAAAGTATAAATACTTAGTTTAAACAAAACACTCATAAAAGATTATATAATCGTAATAATACATTTACATTGATGAGAATTTGGGGGAAAATGTGTTTTATTTTCATGTCAGAATTGAAATAAACTATGCAAGATATTTGTTGTCTTCTGATTTTAGGGTGAAATGTGATCTGAAATGTTTTCTGAAATTCACATGTTTACACTCTTATGTCATAATAGAGACACTATTATTAATTAACACATGTTCCAGCAAATATGCTGTCATCGCAGCTCCACTGCATCAATTCCCATAAATAAAAGGCAGTATTCATATTCAAGTCAGCTATGACTTCACTCTTCTCATCAGAAAAACAGGGATTTGATTTCACAGCTGTTCAGGTGTCAAATACAAATACAAAGACAATAGAAGTGTCTTTGTAATTGCACCCTGTCCCGTATGATTATATGTCTTTCTTTTTCTCTTAGAGTAAGACAACGTGTGGAGGAGTGTGTCAAGGCCTGATGGATTACCGTGATTAAAACTGAGTGTAACAGGAGAGCTGCTCTCTCACATCTGGAGTCAGCGCACACACACACACACACACAGCACAATGCTAACACTGTTTGAGCTAGCATTATGCAATTGCCTGCTAGTCACACTGTCTTGCAGTTTAAATTGTGTAGTCTGGATGCTGTGACGTGCTTCCAGGTGAACATCAGATAGTGGCAGAGAGTTGGAGGAAATGATTGGGGGCTAAAATTATTTTTTAAACAAAAACAACATCATTTTTATGTTGTTATTTACAAAGCAACATTTTTTAGAGTTTGACAGCCTCAGTCCCCATCCACTTTTTCTGTATGGAAAAGCACACCCTTGTGAAAAGATGTGTGCTTAATTGTATAGTGTACTTAAAATCATAAAATAATATTCTTTAAAAACTGTACTTGCAGTTAATATAATAATAGTGAAATAAAAGGCAAATTAAATGTACATAAAGAGAGTCCAATTTCATGATTATGATTTTATAAAACATGTAAGTACACTTTTTAAATGTGAATTTTGGGTAACACTTTTTGTATGGTACCCCCAACAGACATTCTACTCACTATAAGTAAATTTGAAAGTACATGTCAACTTATTCTACAAACCCTATCCCTAACAGTCTACTAATACTCAATACTCTAATAAGAGTTATAGGTGCAACATTATTTAGTCAACAGAAAAGGGCAGGGTTGCCATATTTGTGTTAAAAAACAAAAAACAGCCCAATTGCTATTCAAAAATATTCTGGGGTTGGTTCCCGTTCAGGGGGGATGTCTAAACCCGTGGTGGAAAAACCGCGGACCATCACCATCAAATGGGACCACCCAAATAAAGTGTAACTATAAACCAATTTTGTAATATACTGAAGCATTCCATACTAAAGCACATGCTAATTGCTTGATTATAATTTGGTAACACTTTATTTTAGTGTCCTTGTTACAAATTTTACATGTACTTACCATATAACAGTAAATTATGCATATTACATGCAACCAACTCTCCACCAAACCCTAATCCTACCCTAACTCTATAGTAAGTATATGTTGTTAATTAATATTACTCAATACTTAAATAATATATAATTAATAATTACACTGTAACAATGACATCTTAAAATAAAGTGTAACCTAATTGTAACTGTAGTGTGGTATTCGATCATTATTCACTATTACAAATGTGTAATTACAAATATGTTTCAATGCATTACATAAAATTTCAATAGAAACGACATTAAAGTATTTTTTAGTTTAGCATAAATGCTTGTCATGCTTGTACATTCAGCAGAACAAATTAACCATATTTTAAAAACATTAAAATAACTATGCAATTACATATAAAGATGTACGTAAGTGGGTCAAAAAGGCACTAAACTTACATTGAAGAAAATTACATTGAATATAAATTTAAAGTATCATATAATTTAATTTATCTGCAAATAACATGCAAATAACAGTTAAAAAACATCCAGTTCGCACATAAGTATATATTTTAAAACATGTTATTTCAGTAATTAGTCCTTAAGAAAAAAAAATATATATATATAATTTGCCGAAGTCTAATTCTTTTTCACAAAAGGGACAGCATTTTGCACAATTATTCTGCTCCACGGAAATACAGTCATACAGTTTTGGAACCACATGAGTGAGTAAATATTGACATTTTGGGGTGAACTGTTCTTTTAAAGGGATACTAACAGAGATTCTTTTGGTGTCAACTGAAGCAAATTTTTGAATTTACAAATAGAATTTTGCAATTCAATTAACTTTCTCTAAAACATGGCTTTAGTGAGTGGTGTTCAAACAGCTAGACTTCCCTTCAGGATAATCAGGAGGAAAGGCAGGGCTGTCTGCAGATCACTGTCGGGGAAAGTCTGCCCCTCATCTTGACTGTGTTTGCACTGCGTCTGTCACTCTTTTTAGGGTTTGTGTGCTGATAAGGGATCAGTTTTTTGGGGGATGTGTATTTGAACTGACTGAGGAGGGAACGGGTGAGATAAATAGCGTTCTGTAGCTTCTGTGGAAGATGAACCAAGGATCAGAAATACCACTCCTCACCTCCTCTTCCTTCAAATCTGTCCATAAAGGTGAAGTCATTTATTGGATGTTAAATTGATTTAAAATAAAAGTGAATATTTAGTAGGAATGTTCCAAAAGCTTAAATGAAAAACAGGGGTTTGATTCATTTTTGAATAAATTTGCCACAACATAGCCACATTCAAGTATAAATGAAAAGTCAAGGATTTCAAATATATAAATCAAATGCTGCTGAGAGGTGTGGGGTCATTTTAATACTGAACTAAGACCTCAAAGGTCAGAGAGAGAGAGAGAGAATTCAGGAGAAAGTAATCCGAAAACAACAGACCGAAAAAATAAGAGCAAGTGTGAGTTTGCAGCAGTCAGCCTTCACCTCATTGTTTTACAAAGCTGAACTTTCTGGGCAAACACACAGCTTTTAACCTCCCAGTGGGAGCAATGTAATGGAAATCCACACTACCGCAACTGGACACGTGGATGGCCAGCTCTGTCTATCCAATGGGAAATGCCACGTATTTACTGTACAGTAGGCTATGTATAAATATAATAATAAATGTATGTAGGGGTGTGTAAAAATATTTACGGTATGATTTTAAAGGAGATAAGGACCATTCTGGGGTGATTTTTGAAGTGGTTCATGTTTCAGTAGTCTTCATAGACAATCCCAGAAGGGCTCATTGTTTGTGTAACTCACAGGCCACACATTCACCTTCCATTAATGTGTTTGCTGTGATTGGATAACAATCAAATCCCTTGACCGTATTAAAGGGCCATTGTATATGCACCCAAGATGCATTGTGATTCACTAAAACTACATTTGGAAATCGATTCTGACCACTAATGAAAGTGTAGCCTACATTAAGCTACATAAGTAATGCAACACATGGCTCAGTGGAAAAACGTAGCCTACCTGAGGCAAAATTTTTGCAAAACGCAAAATAAGTAGGCTACATATCACTGCAGTTTCTAACAGAAATGAACACTACAGGCAGTAAAACAAGCACTTTTAATCGTTTTCACACACAATTATGATTACAGGGGCAGATTATGGAATAATAAAGACTTGTTTTCACGCAGCTCCTTGCACAAATATGACCTCAAAACATTTTTTACCATAGTGCATGATATATAAATGAATGTATTTGGGAGTTTGCATCAGTAGCTCCATATCGTCGGTTTTACTTGTCTTGCAAAGAGCTGTGTACGAACCCCGTGAAAGACGAGTCAAGATAAAAGAATTCAAAAACAAGCTAAAGTGGCTTTAGTGTAGATGTACGCTATTTTAAAATGGAGCATAAGCTTTTAGCGCCAATCACCGGGCATTTCAATTCAGAACTGCGGTGAAACGTACAAACTCAGATGGAATACAATGTTGCCATATTCATGTTCATCTGTTCCGGAAAAAACTAAATGCTTTTAGTGCCACTCACTGGTCGTGAAATGTGCACGATGTCACGTATTTTGCGCTTTGCAAAAAATGATGCCACAGGTAGGCCTAAGTTTTTCTAATAAGCCTGAGCTTAATATGTAATAAGGTTACAAATTATAATTAATGTCAGTTTGATGAACTAAATCGTTCAAGTGCTGTGTTGTGAATTCTTAGCTTTGACATTTTATTTAGCTCAAACTGATCATTTTCTCACTCGATTCAATTAACAATGTTGAATTATTTATCAAAATATTTTAGTGGATTACAATTGGAATTTGGTTTGTGATTCATTTTAAGAAAACATATTATCACTTCAGACCTGTTTTTGGTAGAATGCATATGAAATGATCTGTGAATGTTTTTAGAAATAAATGTTTTGTTTAGGACCGCTTCTGTAACATATAAGTAGGTTCTTTCTTTTTTGCATTTTGCGTGGGTATGTGTGATAATTTGAATGAAAAAAAAAAACTATATGTAAATATTTGGCCTCTATGAATGCATCTTGTGCAATACACAGTAGTTGGTGAATAGGTGTTTCACATCCTTCAACAGTTTGGGATCAGAAATAATTATTTTTTATTTTTTAAAGAAGTTAACACTTTTTATTTAGCAAAGACACATAAAATTGATCATAAGTGACAGTAAAGACATTTATAATGTTACAAAATATTTCTACTTTAAATGAATACTGTTCTTTTGAACTTTCAATTCATCAAAGATCCTGAAAAAATTCACAAAAATAAAAAATAAATCAAAGCGCCCATGCTATTTTAATGGTTCCTACATTCTCCTACAATTGATTTACATGCATCTAAAAGGTCAAAAAACGTTTAATGTTCTCATAATATACATTACACATCACCTATTTTCTCAGAAAAACGGTTTGTTCGAAGATCCAGGCTGAATCCGAAATTACCCCCTCAACCCTCATTCACTATTCCCTATGTTAGTCAACTAATATTGTTCACTTGAAGGAGTGAATGAAAAGGACTGAACGAATTCAGACTGCCATTGAGTGTACATCGGCTGTACATTCGTTATTGCAGTGCAATGTGGGATTGAATAAGTGCACTCAATAACATCCACAATGATTTCAGACACCACTACAAATGGATGTCCCCTCAAATAACCCCATATTTAAGGGTATTGGGGGCGATTTCGGATTCAGCCTCAGTCTCTCTAAACTCCTCCTTTCTGAGAGCCTACTCTACTCTGATTGGTCAGATAGCCCAGTCTGCTGTGATTGGTCTACTGCTTACAGTGCGTGTCGGAAATTAAACATCCATTACCATATTTGAATTTCAGCTCCGGATCTTCCTCAGTGCTTGATACACAATGATACGAAAATGATGGCATCATTTTTTTCTATATCAATTCCACCGTGAGTCATCATCCTTTTGAAGGAAGTTTACAAAGTAGATTTCCAGTGCTGAAAACAGCATCTTCTCGACAGTGGACAACACAAACCAAACTCTTCCAGGCCTCGGCTACAACTACAGTGTATGAGACCGAGTCAAAGTAGACGTTGTTCATGGTCAGCCACTAAAGACCATAGACTGGTATTAAGCAAATTTGTTACACTTGTACTAGGTATGTAACAGGACGGGAGACTGGAATTACTGACGACTCATTTCGGCAGTTCAGAATCGATTCTTTCTTTTAGGAGACAATTTTATTTGTCATGCACTTTGATCTTTACAACTTCACAGACATTATACATTCACAAACAGCTATTACACACCACATGAAAGGTAATATTCGAAAAAAGCATTATAGGGACACTAATGTTTTATGATCACAAAATCAGCATATTAGCCCTCTATGGCATGACTTTTTATTTTTTAGGTAAAAAAATCTTTCACCCAATTTTTTGGGAGCTTGGGGGTCCCTGATAATATATCCATCATAAAATGTGATATTGGTTTGTTGCCTCAGGGCAACAATGTGCTGTGAGGGTACTGAAACTCAAAGGTTTTCTACATAGATGGAATAGGGAAAATAAGCAATATGTGCATTAGAAAAAGTTTTATTTTGACAAACATCAATCACAAATGGTTTCAACCAATCACAAAAATCAAACAATCAACAAAGAAACCTACTACTATTAATTACAACTAACACCTCATACCAGCTCATGTATAAATGTTCATATTCATACAGTATAAACATTTACACCGAACAAGCACCACACACACACACACACACACACACACACACACACACACACACACACACACACACACACACACACACACACACGTTACTTTGCTGACTGACCCCTGACTGATCCCTAACTGTACCTCAAACCTGATTCAGGGATCCACTTTTCCTGATTCTCCTCAAGCTCACTGTCCTCACACTCAGAAGGAATGACCTTAATCATGTTCCTTTCGCCCATAAAATGTTCTTGTGTCCATTTCCTGCAAGTATCAGTAGATCGCAAAAACATTATGAACTATGCCTATGCCTAGTTATGAGTTGAATGCACATGAATGCCACCACAAAGTCGTAATTACGAGTGGGAAGCAATGGTGGAAGCAAATAGTTTACAATAATGATACATTTATTTCTGAATGCTGACAGGACAATGTAGTTTGTACGCATTATGTGTACTGTTAATGAAGAAGAAAGATTTGACCAAACTACATTTCCAATCACTCTCTGTGGCAGTATAATAATAATAACAACAACAACAACAACAAAACATAAATGACACATATAATAAAACAAACTTCCCAAGAGAACTTGAATGCACCATATGGTCCTAACCCTATGATATTGCCTGAACAAAAGTGGTCTAACTGCACAGTGTTGCCCTGAGGCAACAAACAACAAAAAAACCCCACAGTTTTAGTATATGAATAAAAATAAAATAAATATTTAAACAATCAAACATACTTCTTTACATACTGATGCACATGCATGTATTTGTTAACATAAAGTTATTTTAACTTAAACATGTTAAAAGGTTATATTTATTTTACTAATTGGTGGCACCGTGTACCATGTGACTTTGCTTCATTAAAGAACTGCGCCACCCCTATACAAAAGGTCACACCCACTTTAGCCCCTCATTTAACTGAACAGACATGTCAGGTGATATTATATATTTAAAAAAATATATATTAAAAAATTAAAGGGGCGGTGTGAGGTCCAAAAAGGTAGTTTGTTGCCTGAGGGCAACACCATGCCATAGAGGGTTAGAATGATTTCTGAAGGATCATGTGACACTGAAGACTGGAGTAATGATGCTGAAAATGCAGCTTTGCCATCACTGGAATTAATTCAATTTTAAAATAGGCTATATTCAAAAATAGAAAACGGTTATAATTGTAATCATATTTTACAATATTACTTTTTAACTGTATTTTGATCAAACAAATGCAATCTTTGTGAGCATAAGAGAATATTTTTAACACACAAAAATGTACAGACTCTTAACTTTTGAACAGTTTTGTGAACTGACCTACCAGCATCCAAGATCGAAACTTTTCTATTTTCTACTAGGTGATCTTCCACTTTAATAATCATATAGAACCTGAAGAAATGTGACAGTGATCAACATAAATGTTGGCATTCTGATTACTAAGTGCCAACCTGAGTGGAAAAAGCAAGCAGCGTTCTCTCTATTTCTCTCCCTCTTACTCGTCTTGTCTTTCCATCAGCTCCTTTGATCAGCGTTTCATATTAGAGGGGGGCTGATTCAGCTTTGAGACTCCAGCATAAATCATCTACTCGGCTGTCAGGGGCACATGAATAACAGCCCAATCATCTCAGTTAACTAACACATGCGGTTCATCCCTGCCCTCCCAACAGCCATCAGCACCTGGCGCAAGAGAACACACACACACACACACACACACACACACACACACACACACACACACACACACACACACACACACACACACACACACACACACACACACACACACACACACACACACACACACACACACACACACACACACACACACACTGTACTAACCGTGTTTTGTCTATCACACACATTTACAACCACATTTCAATTCCCCGCTGCTATCACAGATGAGAGACCTATAAGACCAAAATAGCAGTAGATATGGGAAGACCGAGAACACTGTCCACACTGTCAATTTTTGTGTGTACATACAACTTATTTTCTTGCTGCTTTTTGGGTTCTTGTTTATTGAAATGTGTCTTTGGTTGGTAAGAATTTTTTATGTTTTTGTAAAGAAGTCTCCACCCTTTATTGGATCAAAAATACAGTAAAAATAATTATATTGTGAAATGTTATTACAATTTAAAATAACTGTTCTCTAGTTCCATAATTTTTAAAATGTAATTTATTAATTTGATGGCAAAACTGAATTTTCAGCATCATTCCTCCAGTCTTCAGTGTCACATGATCCTTCAAAAACTCATTCTAATATGCAGACTTACTGCTCAAGAGGCATTCCTTATCATCAATGTTGAAAATGGTTGTTTTTGTGGAAAACGTGATACTTTTTTTGTTTTTGAATAGAAAGTAGAAATCTTTTGTAACATTGTAAAGTCTTGCAGTTGTTGACATACAGTACGAATATAGAGCATTAAAATGAATGTGGATAATAAATAATAACGGTGGAAATATTTGTTCACATTAAAGTCTTGTGATTGCAGTCTTTAGTATATCTGTAAATCTGAGCACAGTTTTCAGGATACATTTCTGAGAAGCAGGAGATTGAAGCAAAAGTCATTTTGCTCTCCATTACATTATTGCAGTTTATAACAAACAATTGAGATTATTTGAATTTGACTAATTTCTCTTTCATATGGTTAGATTTGCAGACAATGCATTGTTAGAGTAATGTGTAGTCTGTGTCCAGGCAGTTGCCTTGGATGATTAGAGGACACATGCAATGTGATGGTGGCTATCTTTACAGAAAGATTAAAATAAATGACCCCTTCCAACACACACACACACACACACACACACACACACACACACACACACACACACACACACACACACACACACACACACACACACACACACACACACACACACACACACACACACACACACACACACACACACACACACACACACACCTGAACTCATAATACATCCCAACTCTCCCTCCATAGTTTTACTATCACACACACAACTATTACACACACACACACACACACACACACACACACACACACACACACACACACACACACACACACACACACACACACACACACACACACACACACCTGAACTCATAATACATCCCAACTCTCCCTCCATAGTTTTACTATCACACACACAACTATTACACACACACACACACACACACACACACACACACACACACACACACACATACCCCACCCTGATGGATTGTTAGCGCTTCTGTCGAGCCATGCAAGGCCTATTAATAACGTGTGGATGGATGGAAGCGTCAGGTGGCCCAAGGGGGAGACATCTCGACATGGGGCCCATCGAAGAGACCTACTGCTCAGTTACTGAATGACAAACAGCCCCTTAGACAGATCCAGAGAGTTGCTGTTAACCTGCATCACAGGCCAGGAGAGGTGTCAGTGTTAAAGGCTCTTTATGCTGTCAGTACAAGATCTACTCAGTGAACAATAACTATATTAAACCACGAGACAGACACTACATGTCTACATGCTGGTATAATAATGCAGCATTAAAAAAAGTACTATACTAATAATAATACGTTTATTTTATATAGCGCCTTTCTAAAAACTAAAGGTCGCTTTACAATATGATACAAATAAACATGACAGTAGACAAAGAAACAATACAGATAAACTGAATAGGTAACATAATTAAACTGAAAAGATAAACATGACAAGAATGAGATCATAAAGTCAGGGATCAGAGAAACAAGAAGCAAAAAGATATGTTTTAAGGTGGGTTTTGAAATCATGTAATGATTGAAGGTCGCGAATGTGTTTGAGAATAGAATTGCAGAGAGTGGGGGCAGTACTACTTTAAACACCTAAGCAACCCCCACAACACTTAAGATACTACATAGCAACACCCTGGCAACCACTCAGAACACTTTAGCAATGTCCCAGAAACAACTTAAACCATCCTAGCCACCACACCTGCCAACCATGCAGAACATTTCCTTAGAAGCTACATAACGCCCCGGCAACCACTCAAAATTGCAAAGCAATGCCTATACATACAACCCAATACACTTAACCACATTACTGTAACAGTGCCCTTCCAACAACCCAGGACCACCTTACAATGACTTTGGCCCAGTTTACACCTGGTATTAAGATGCGCTTTGGTTGATCAGATCATGGATGACGCTGAATACAGGAATAAATAAAACATTTAGAGCTTATCCACTTTCGAACAATTCCAGAGGTAGTCGAAAACACGTTCGACCGGATTGCTTTCGTACCAGAGACGTTCATGTGGTCGAATGCGTTCGAACAGCCACAAAAGACCACCTACTGACTTTATGCGTACACATTATGGCAAGCGCAGCTATGACTTTGTTGCCTGGAGATCCAAGTTTGGTTTGAAGACGAAAACGTACCAAGCACAATGTTCTCTCACCATTCCTGATTTCTAACACTCACTTACCGTGGTCTCATGGCTTTCAGAGCTGAATTGAAAGCTGATGCTCTGCATATGTTTTTCTGTCGTCTCCTTTCATGTTCATATGTAAATTGCATGAGCTTATTTTGTCCATTAGATCGAAAGATCTGAACAAACCCATATTTACCCACCCATAAACCCTCCCCTCGAAGAAATCAGGACAGAAGTGGTTAAAAGTGAAGAGACGGATTCAAACACCAGGTGTAAACGGGTATGTCTCCCTCGTCTACTTGTGTTCTGATCAACCAAAACACATCTTAACACCAGGAGTAAACAGGGCCCTAGTAACCACTCTAAAATACGCTAAAAATAGTAAAGCAACATCCTAGCAACTACTGGAAACACCATAACAACCACAGAGTAACCCCCCTTTCAACCACTCAGAACACTTTAGCGTGTTTGACATAGCAACACCCTGGCAACCACCCAAAACACCTTAGCAACTACAGCATGCAGTAGAGTTGGCAAGTATATTTTCTTCAGAACTGCCAGTGCATATCTTGATTTCAGTAGCAAGAGTGTGAGGCTTCTGTTTTTGTCACATGGCACATGTGTTTGCCACCAGGGCCCCTGAGCATGCTGTAAGTTTACACACACACACACACACACACACACACACACACACACACACACACACACACACACACACACACACACACACACACACACACACACACACACACACACACCAATGATACCATCAATCATATAGCAAATGAGACAGACCAAACTTGGCGGACCAACTGGCCTAACACTCACCTCTGAATGCTCTCTCACACACACACGCACACACACACACACACACACACACACACACACGCACGCACGCACGCACGCACGCATGCACGCACACACACACACACACACACACACACACACACACACCAATGATACCATCAATCATATAGCAAATGAGACAGACCAAACTTGGCGGACCAACTGGCCTAACACTCACCTCTGAATGATCTCTCACACACACACGCACACACACACACACACACACACACACACACACACACACACACACACACACACACACACACACACACACACACCAATGATACCATCAATCATATATCAAATGAGACAGACCAAACTTGACGGACCAACTGGCCTAACACTCACCTCTGAATGCTCTCTCACACACACACACACACACGCACACACACACACACACACACACACACACACACACACACACACACACACACACACACACACACACACACACACACACACACACACACACACACACACACACACACACACACACACACACACACACACACACACACACACACACCAATGATACCATCAATCATATAGCAAATGAGACAGACCAAACTTGGCGGACCAACTGGCCTAACACTCACCTCTGAATGATCTCTCACACACACACACGCACACACACACACACACACACACACACACACACACACACACACACACACACACACACACACACACACACACACACACACACACACACACACACCAATGATACCATCAATCATATATCAAATGAGACAGACCAAACTTGACGGACCAACTGGCCTAACACTCACCTCTGAATGCTCTCTCTCACACACACACACACACACACACACACACACACACACACACACACACACACACACACACACGTTTGTGGAAATATCACTATGTTAACTTTTTCTCCCTTTCTGCGGAACAAGGTCTCCTTCATACTGACTGATAATTTATCCAGTGTTTCCTTCAGAAAAACTGAAGGCCTGGAAACACGGGAGTGTGGGTCAGAGAGGTTCTCAAAACCTCAAATCCACAAACTCTTCCTGGTTTTCAGCTTCAGACCCATGGGGGAACAACCTCTAACTGTGTCTCCTTACTGAACATGAAAATACGAATCAATCAATGCAGCCATTAGGTGTTGGATCGCTGCAGCGTCTCGTTAGTCATTCTTACGACTTTTACACAGCGTTCCTTGACCAGACGAGCTGTTAGCCTTGGAGGTGGATCGTGTTGTTTCATGCATTTGAAGGCATTGTGGAAAACCACTAAACTAAAGCATTTATTTCCTCCTCATGTTTCACAAAACTGAGAAAACTCTTTATTTAAAACCCTAGAACAGGAATTCTTGGCTGCACAGTTGTAGTTGCTTCCAAGGTCACAATAATTATGATGGAGATGTATATTATGACAGTTAGGGCTTTGTTTTATTATTATATATCATCTTTGATCCAAAACTATGATTCTGAAATTACATTTGATAATGAATAACTCTACCTTACCAGGATTTAAAGCTTGACTGTACACTCTAAAGAAAATGTTGGGATGTTTCAACCCATGTTTGGTTCAAATTTTGTTCATTTTTGACCCAAACATGGGTTAAACAACCAAGCATTTTTTTAGAGTGTAGTTTAGCCTTAGATTTAGTCTTTTCCTTGTCTTTCATTTTTGTCATGATTTAAAGCAGTACACTTGTTTTGATGTGTTGACTAACATACTAAAGCACATATTAAGTACATAGCCTATGTCATTGCAAATGTGTAATTACAAATATATTCAAATAAAATACAAAGGTTCAATATAAATTACATTAAAGTATATTTTAGTTTACCGTAAACAGTACAGTTCGGCAGTCAGTACACTTCACTTTACACATTTTTCAAAGACATTAGAAGTTATTATGAAATTACATAAAAAGATGTATGTACGTCAACTTAAAGGCACAATATGTACGATTTTTTGGATTAAAACATCCAGAATCACTAGAACAATAATATATACTTTGTTGACTTGTTTACTTTATCCCTTAATATTTCCAACAATGTTTAGATATAGATCCGGGTCGCTAAAGACCCGAAAATGTAATATTGATTGGCGAAACATACATGCATTTAAGGGTCCGTGTCAATGACATAATTTCCGCGCTACCCTTGATTTTTGGTTTTACCTCCGTAGAAACAACACCAAAGACGATTTAATATATTATGTGTTTTAGACAAGTTAGCAACTTTAGATAGCAACAGAAAACGAATCTTTGTAATATAGCTTAAGTCATCGCAAGTCTGTGAATCTCTTGGTTACTTGATTTACCGTGAGTAACATGTTTGTACCATGCCTCAGAGACAACACTATTTTGTCAAGTGGCTAACATAGCAAAATCAGAAAGTGCTTTATTTGTAGTGACAGTAATACAGCATTTTCTCCACCTTACAATATTTTTTAAAAATGTATTGTATAGCATTTAGCAACACAAGTCACCAAGCTTTTATTAATATGATATTCGATCTAGTTTGTATTAGCATGCAACAAGTGTCTAGGCTAAGGTAGCGCACAGAGTAACATTATAACATAACTTTCAACACACTCAAATGTATTTTAGTATGATGGTTTTGACCAAGTAAAACAGCACTGCCCCCACAATTTTAATACTTCAAATAAAGTGACCTGTATGAGTAGCAATTCAGCACTTGCGGCTGTTTCATTAGAATGAAAAAAATAATGTGAAGTTCAGGGAAGACGGAGGCCGATGTTAAACATAACTTTAATCGTAACTTTAAATGTAAAATATGCATAAACAACTAAATGAAAGAGGAGGCAGCGGCCGACAAAGTAAAATATCCCAGGCTCTCGGCCCCTCCCTGCTTTATACCACAGTAACGTTAATGAAACTTCAATACATTAGCTCACCCATGAATATGATTTCTGCCCGAGTCCCGTCGGATTGCTTTCCATCGGCCGTGGAGGTGAAGGCAACAACTCCCATGATTCCACGCTCATTCATGGCATCATCAAGCTACGCCTTTGTTATTGTTTTGAATAAGCAACCTCTATATGCGAAACATACATACTATGCCATTAAGTGGGTCAAAAAAGCACTCTAAAGTTAAATTAACTGCATTTAACATTTAGTTAAATTATGAGACATTTTTATTTATTCCAACTGACATACAATTAAGTGACTGAAAACATTACATTCAGTTCACACTTAAAAATATTCTTTTAAAGTACACTCACCACCAACCACTTTATTAGGTACACCTGTTCAGCTGCATGTTAATGCAAATATCTAACTAATTTGCATTTAGGAATGTAGACATGGTCAAGTTCAAAGTGAGCATCAGAATGGGGAAGAAAGGTAATTTAAGGCAGTGGTTCCCAACCTTTTTTTGTCTGAGACCCCCTTTTTCTCAAGAAAATATTTTAGGGCCCCCTTCACATTTAATGATATTATCGCTCTTGTAAGCTTGCACCAAGGATGACAAAATATGTTGTTTTCAAACAAACAGTATGTTTATGCACAAATAATAGCCTATAATATTGAAAATACAATAACAAAAACATCAGTAGGCCCTTTGTAATTTAAAAACGTAAGCCTAGGAGAAGCCTATATATTGGCCCTATTTGAAATGCAAAAACAAAAATTCACACTGGTGTGTAGGTAAAAAAAGAAAGAATATAGGCTATTACTAAACGACTGTTGTCTGGGGCCTCAATACTTGCATGCTATTTGTGAGGCTTTATCAATGTGAGGCTTTATTTTTTACGCTTTTGGCGCTATAGCGAGCGATAATAAACTTGCGTTTATTAACAGAATAATGCGTCTTTCGGAAGAACATTGTAGCCGGAACTACATCTCTCTGTGTACGTCTATGACGAGTCACGCAGGCACTGGGCTACTCCGCAGCGGCAGCGATCCCGAACCAGTGTAAAATAGTCCCAATGTAAACACTTATTATAGGTGTACCATAGTGGTTCAGGATAAGACAAAAACACGGATTGGAAAATGGATTCATGATGAACTCGCTCATTATATAAATTTTGTACATTTTGAACAGAAAAAAGTGAATGACTTTTATTTAATGCTCATTGCTCAAACCTTTCAAAATATGACGCGACCCCCCACAGAGCTCGCTGAGGCCCCCTTGTGGGCCGCGACCCCCCTGTTGGGAACCGATGATTTAAGGGACTTTGAACATGGCATGGTTGTTGATGCCAGACGGGCTGATCTGAGTATTTCAGAAACTGCTTAATCTACTGTGATTTTCACGCACAACGATCTAGGATTTACAAAGAATAGGGTGAAAATGCCTTGTTGATGTCAGAGGTCAGATGAGAAAGGCCAGACTGGTTTGAGCTCATAGAAAGGCAACAGTAACTCAAATAACCACTACAACCGAGGTCTGCAGAAGAGCATCTCTGAATGCACAACACGTCGAACCTTGGGGCAGAAGAGCTACAGCAGCAAAAGACACACCGGAGTCACTCCTGTCAGCTAAGAACAGCAAACTGAGTTTGCATGGGGGTTTACCAAAATTAGACAATAGAAGATTGGAAAAATATTGCCTGGTGTGATAAGTCTTGCTTTCTGCTGTGACATTCAGGGTCAGAATTTGGCATAACAACATGAAAGCATGAACCCATCCTGCCTTGTATCAACGGCCCAGGTTGCTGCTGGTGGTGTGGGGGATATTTTCTTGGCACACTTTGGGCCCCTTAGTACCAATTGAGCATCGTTTAAACGTCACAGCCTACCTGAGTATTGTTGCTGACCATGTCCATCTCTTAATGACCACAGTGTACCATCTTCTGATGGTTACTTCCAGCAGGATAATGCGCCATGTCACAAAGTTCAATAAATCTCAAAATGGTATCTTGAACAATGAGTTCACTATACTCAAATGTACTCCACAGTCACCAGATCTCAATCCAATAGAGCACGGAAGATTCGCACCGTTGATGCGCAGCCGACAACTCTGCAGCAACTGCGTGATGCTATCATGTCAATATGGACCAAAATCTCTGAGGAATGTTTCCAGCACCTTGTTGAATCTGTGCCACAAATAATTAAGGCACTTCTGAAGGCAAAAGGTGGAACTTGCAAGGTCTATATTTGTGGCTTGAAAATAAAAATCACCACTCACATTCAGTGTATATGTAAAATAACAGCTCAGATATTCAGTAAAATATCTTAGGTAATATTTTTGTAGCACGGACATAGTAAATGTTTACATATAATGTCACAAACATAAAGCCAATATATGCAAATATACATTATCAAGTCACAAACAAAGCAAACTTTCCTAAAATGTAAAGACACGTACAAACATGCAATCCAGCTTACTGCCATGAGAGCCTTTGCACAAGGAGCGCTCTTTGAATCGGGCCCCTTTTCTCTCTCTGTATGTTTTTCTAAGAGCAGGAAGCTCATAAAAAGCACAGGTTTCTAAATTACTGTCACTCAAAGGGCTCCTTTCTTGCTTCCCTCCACTCCTTTCCTTCACTCTTTACCTTACAGTTCTCTACCTTTCCCTTCATTTACTCAAACCAGAATCTCCCTCTCTCTTTTTCTGTCCTCTGGCCCTGAAGGTAGAAGAGTAAACAGTGGAACCCCGGCCTGAATAAAGACTTGATTCTTCTCATGCATGTTAAAAATGGATACAAAGGCAAATCTGTATGATAATTTCTGGCATATGGTGGTAGGACCTGGCAAGACACTGTTGTTCTTTGTTCTCTTAAAACTAAAAACTAACTTAAAGTAGCAGCTCTCCTAACTTAACTCTTTTTTTTTCAGTAGTTTTTAGACTGGAATTGTGTGGCTTTTCTAGCTTTCCTAGAGCAAACATTCTTTCTCATATATAAGGCTGGGAAGTCTGGATTGTCTGGACAGTTCTTGGAAATGAACCTGTTTACAAGATTCGTTGATTTAATTGATTCCCTGCAATGACATTTTGTTGTGAATTATTTTTAGACGGATGTTGGTAGGTTTACGTATATCCCAGCCACTGCACTGGCCATTATTATTAATCGAAGGAGACGTATGTGTGTTATCCAAGCATTAATGGTAAGGAAAGACCCCTTATACTTGGAGCAGCACATATGAGGTATTTCAGGGTGTTTCTCCCTCATATCTGCTTCGAGGTTTTGAAAGTGGAATTTCTTTGAGGTTTGGAATCCAGTATTCCTGTAAATCTTTTATCTTTTATTAATTAAATAAAGAACTCTGTCTCGTATTCTGTCCAATCATACCACGTCATCTACGTCAGGTGACCTGTAAATGCGCAAAAACTGTTTCCATTGCAGTTTTGCGGAATATTTCTTAAAACCACCTCATGTGAGCGTAAAAACTTTTTTGCGATAAATGGGAGTTTTTGTGAAATTGACGTGTTTCAATGGAAACATAAATAATGCCTAATGAGGCATATTTTCAATTCACAATATTAATTTGCGCAATTTGAAGGGTATTGGAAACGCGGCTAGTAAGTGGAGATGGGGCTATTTAGATATTTGGATATTCATAGAACTACTAAATGAGGCAAGGGTTACATTGAAGCTATTTTAAGGCATTAAGATAATTTTTTCAAGGAAACCACTTTTAAATAGGTAAGTTTGGTGGTCAAAGATGAGTTTTAAGGGATAAACTCATTGACTACAGGGGGACTTTAAGTTTCTTTAAAAATGTACATACACACTTACTGAGCATTGTGCATGTTTTTACATTGTACTTGTATTTAAAAAAAAAATACCGTACAGTACACTGTAATTCCCTTAAACCAACCCTTAAACCTAACCATACCACCAAACCTTTCCCTAACCTTACCCATATCCCACCTCAATAGCAGCAAGTGTTTTACAATACAACTTGAACACAATAAGTACATTGTACCTAACCTTTTTTTATTCAAGATAGAATAGTAGTTCTAGACACCTAAAATAAAGTGTGACCACATTTTCAAATAGATATCTTGACTGTAATTTAATTAAATAATGAGTAGTTTGTACCTGGGAAGCTATAGTGTCTCCAAAGGCAGTGCGCACAAGTGCTTCTGTGCATGTGGTACGTTTTTAGGACTCTGCTGTGTCTCTACATGTCTGCGATGTGTGTTTGGAAAGAAGGACAGCTTTCACGACTCATTCACTGCTGGGTGCCAGGTGGGGATGTTTACACAAGGCTGCCTGGTGCCAGGCTGACAGACGCTCCTCTTTACCAGGTACAATCTGGAAACATGACACAAGTTACGAGCCAAAAAACTTGACGGTCGACTGAGGGTCTTCGGGACACCCTGCAGAGCATGGCATTGTTGGACAGGGGTGTTCTGGTTTTAATCTTTTGAGAGCTCTGCAGACAGCTGGAAAAGTTCAAAGATATTTGCCTGCTATAGAGAAGTGTATTATTTTGTTCAAAGTTAAAATCCCAGACAGCAATATAGTGTCGGCTCAGATCCGGGCCACATCTGGTATGTGGATTCAACGCGTATCAGATGTAGGCCGGATCTGGGCCGACACTATGTTGCTATCTGGGATGCTTTCTTCTATCCCAGCCTAATGTGCAGAGAAAACCCATTGTTAGTTTGACTATCTGACTAAGTTGTGCTGTAAGTTGCTTTGTCGTTATATAAAAGTGTCATTATATACAAAATTATACAAATATAGTTTTAACAATACAGGTTTTTCATATAAATTATATAATATACAAATTACGTACAGATTTAATACAGTTTTTTTCATAAACATGTCAAACATAGCAACTTTTGGCTCAACCGGCTAAATTGATGTTTGTATTTCTTTTTGCTTTCTGTAAAAGTTATTATTATTATTATTTTTAAATCTTTATTTATTTTTTATTTTTTTTTGCCTAAAGATAATTGTGCAATTGCCCAAATAAAAATATGAAACACATTCTCTGCATCTATACCCATGTCAGACAAACACAAATAAATGTTTAACATCAAAATGAAGCCTAAATGTTTTAAATGTTCTAAATTGACTTACAAACAAATGTGAGTCAAAAGCTTATTTTTTAGACATTTTATTTTGACTGCCAGGACATAGTGTGACCAAAAAATAAATAAATAAATTCATTCTAAACCATTTTATTACCATCATATATGCATCATTTGTTAGCAAAGTGAAGAAATGGGTTTGCTACCAAGAAGGAACATTGTGTTATAGAGGTTTATGTCCATCATCTGTCCATCCACCAACTGTATGACATAAGATTAAGTTAGAGGCCGAGATCTAGAGAAAATGAGAACGAGAGAACGGTAAGAAAATCAATGTACAAACATGTCCAGAAAACAGTGCTTTGCTCATTGATAGCATTCAGCATTATATCAAGTTCTGATGAGCATCTTTGACCCATAAATCCCTTCAGAGTGCTATCAGTCAGCAGAGGGAGAACAGGCCTGCAGTCAGACACGTTTTTGACAAGCGTTTAGAGAGGATGAGACAGTTTATCTGCAGAGATAAGATTATGACGGACGAGAAAAAACAGCAGAGTGATATGACAGAGTGAAATAAAGGAGGTAATGGAGACATAACAGTTCTGTAAAAAACATTGTTAATTCACTATAAGAGACCAGTAAAAAAAAAAAAAAATGCCATCGTGACCATAGTTTAAAAAAAAACACATAATAATTGGTAGATATATTGTTACTAAAAAAATATTAAAAAATTTAGCAAAGAAAAAAACATTCTTAAAAAAATAATGACAATAATCAGGTGCATTTATTAAAAACATACATTAAATGTTTCTGTTCCTTAGAAATGAAAAATTCTTTGCTGGCATCAATGGTTCCATTCAGAACCTTTAAAATCCACAGAACCTTTCCATTGTGCTAAAGGTTCTTTGTAGTGGATTAAAGGTTCTTTAGGTTATTAACAATATTCTAATAATAAGTAAACAGATATATTTTATTGGTCTCCAGCTTTTCATTTCATTGTGATGCTATGCCAGTAAATATTAACTCCTCCTGACTTCCAAGTTTCTTCAATAGGAAGAGTAAGATCAATTTGTGTTTAACTTAAGTAGCAGGGTACAGTACAGCTACCAAACTTTGAGACTGGACAGAACAATAACACGTCAATTCTACAACCAAAGACGAAATGTGACACAATCCAGCTCGCCGAGGACAGAGCGACCGACCCTGTCAACCAATGTGCAATTTATGGCTTTACATCACAATTCACGCCAATGAAACACCATGTCAGAAATAATTGTGCCCAACAAAATAAAATAAAATAAATAAAGGATGAATGAAAGGTTGGCTCAGAGCGCTAATTGACATCTTGTGTGCTTTATCGTGAGTGCAGACACCTCAGACCAGGTCCATTATACCCCAGTTCATTACGTGAGGTGTGAGAACACAAAGCAGGCATTCACTGCAGGCCAACAGACACAGAGCCACAGGAGTTCGGAGGGGGGGATATGAAACACAGGAGCCGTCGGCTGTTTCTCTTGTAATTGTCCCAAAGACTGCTGCAAGTTTTTACCCCATCATAGACCCCCTCTCTGTTCCTCTGCGCAAGCATCCAGCCTGCCCTGCCAAACCATTGGAAAAAGAAACCCATGCCTCAAAAGACTAGCCGCTGTGGGCAGGGGTGTAGGGCATTCAGTGCGAACATCAAATGCAGTCTTTTGTGCATTGTTATAGAAGACAATGAAGGGGGTATTTATCAAAATTCTAAACGGAGAAGGAAAAAACCCTACTTAACAATATGAAATCCTTCACACTGAAAGCATATACTTTGTTTTGACAAGCATAGCCACTGCTGGTGCCATGAGAATAAAATGCACTGCTAAGTGGCTTATTTAATAAAAACGTATACAAATAAACTATTATTAATAATAAACCAAACATACATGTTACAAACCATACTAAATGAACTGAAAATGAAAAGATTGTAGGCTACATTTATTTTTAGAGAGCCAACAATTTGCTAGAAGTCTAGCTTGTATAGTTTTTCTTTAAAAAAATACCCATATGAAAAAGTACATTTTAGCATACTTTTTAAAAAGTAATTATGTAAATAATATACTTTAAAATAATATACTTAAGTGCTAACTGACTGTAATGTTTTTGATTACTTAATTGCATTTCATTTATGATTAAATGAAAATGCAGTTAGTTGAATTTAAGAGTGCTTTCTTTAGCCTTTTAAGTAATATTTATTTAATTTCGTAATTATTTCTATTGTCTTTGAAATATGGTTACAGTGTACTGTCAAATATACTGACAAGCATTTATGATAAGCTAAAATGTACTTTATTGTCATTTCTATTGAAACTTGTATGTCATATATTTAAATTAGAGCTGTCAAATCGATTAATTACGTTTAAATTACCCATCTAACATAAAAGTTTGTGTTTATATAACATATGTATGCATAGACAGTATATATATATATATATATATATATATATATATATATATATATATATATATATATATATACACACACACACACACTTATATGAACATAAACCTTTAAGTTAGATGTGATAAATCTCGATGAATTGATTTGACAGCACTAATTTAAATACATTCAATTGCACATATTTGTACAACCCCAAATCAGAAAAAGTTGGGACAGTATGGAAAACACAAATAAGAAAAGAAAATAGTGATTTCTAAATGTACTTTGACTTGTATTTCATTGCAGACAATACAACAGCACATAATTGAATGTGTTCCTCATGATTTTTATTGTGTTTTTTTTTTTCAAAAAAACAAAATTCCTATTTTGGTTCATGCAACACATTTCAAAAAAAGTTGGAACAGTAAAGCATTTACCACTTTGTAATGTTGCCATTCCTTTTCACAACACTTAAAATACGTTTAGGGACTGAAGACACCAAGTGATGAAGTGTTTCAGGTGTAATTTTGTCCCATTCTTGCTGCAAACAAGTCTTAAGGTGGGCAACAGTACGAGGTCTTCGTTGTCGCATTTTGCGCTTCAAAATGTGCCACACATTCTCTATTGGAGACAGGTTGGGACTGCATGCAGGCCAGTCAAGTACCCGTATCCTCTTCCTCCGCAGCCAGGACTTTGTAATGTGTGCAGAATGTGGTTTTGCATTATCTTGTTGAAATATGCATGGACGTCCCTGGAAAAGATGTCTTCTTGAAGGCAGCATATTGTGCTCCAAAATCTCTACTTTTCAGCATTAATGGTGCCATCACAGAAGTTACCTTTGCCAAGGGCACTGACACAACCCCATACCATGACAGACCCTGGCTTTTGGACTTGTTACCTGTAACAGTCTGGATGATCCTTTTCTTCTTTGGTCCGGAGCACATGGCGTCCATTTCTCCCAAAAAATACCTGAAATACTGATTCATCTGACCACAGTACACGTTTCCACTGTGTGATGGTCCATCCCAGATGCCTCCGAGCCCAGAGAAGTTGACGGCGCTTCTGGACACGGTTAACATAGGGCTTCCTTTTGGCACAGTACAGTTTTAACTAGCATTTGTGGATGTAACTACATATTGTGGTACTTGACAAAGGTTTGCCAAAGTAGTCCTGAGCCCATGTGGTGATATCGCTTATAGATGAATGACGATTTTTGATGCAGTGTCGCCTGAGGGATCGGAGATCACGGTTGTTCAGCTTAGGCTTGCGCCCTTGTCCTTTACGCACTGAAATTCCTTCACATTCCTTGAATCTTTTAATTATGTTATGCACTATTGAAGGTGAAATAAGTAGGGCTGAGCAAGTTAACGCGTTATTATCGCGTTAACGCATTTATTAATTAATTTTTATACAATTTTTTTATCGCACGTTAACGCAGTTTTTTTAAAATTATTATTTTGAAAGCCCGTTGCTCACTGGCTCTGAATACACATAGGCCAACAGTCAAACCATGATCACAGGAGGGGTGGGATGTTGGTCAGGCAGCAAATAACCCACCCAAACAAGCAGTGGAGAGAGGCAGGTTCTCTCTGGTGAACAGTTAAAGGGTTGCGCTCCGCGAGTGAATGACAGGCGCTCTATGGATAGTACCTATAAACCCTATAGATAATAACTATTTAGATTCTGGAAACTCACTAACAGCGAGCCGAGGATCAGTCTCTCTTCTAATGATTTGTGCTGCGCGTCCTTTATAAAAAGTTATAGACAATTCAACTTCGGCAACGAGCGGGCGCGGGCGCGTGCGTGAGGCGAGCATGACCGCAACAGTTTCACAGGAACGCACCCGCTTGTCGCTGCACCTTGTGCTCGACCACTACACCTCACTCTTGGCTGATTTATACTTCTGCGTCGGACTTACGCCGAAGACTATACGCTATAGACTACGCGTTGGTTTTCATTTATATCTCTGCGTCGTTGTCCGCGTTGACGCGCAATTACACATGCAGAGGGAGCATGTGAAACCCGGGGAGCGGTTCTAGCAATCACAGCGCTTGCGGTACGCGTAGAATTGACGTTACATTTTTGGAGAGGTGCACGTCAGGGTACGCCGAAGTGTACGCGCGCTACACAGCTACGGCGTGAGTATAAAATATAAATTGTTTTTTTACTCTGTTTAATGTAATCTTACGTGGGAAACCATGGCATGACCAAACCTAAGCTACTATAAGTAACGTTGGTCGACTTATATCTGTAGTAGTGATCATGACCTCTGACTACTACATAGACTGTTTCTGCTGCTCCCTGATAAAAGATACCTGTTGATACCTGTTCAGAAAAAAAAAAACAAGAAAACTAGACTCCTTTTAACAAACTAGATAAAAGTTAATGCCCTGGCAGTGGCAAATAGCTTTGTTTAAATATTTGATTCAATTGCATTAATGTTTAAGTTGAGATTTGAGATTACTGTGTAAAGGGAATACTGCTGGTATAAAAGCACCTTATTTGTTTAAAGTTATTGCACTTTTGTGTATATAGCAGTACATTTAAATCAAAAGTGCGCAATACACTACTTTAGAAGTCATTATTCAATTTTGCGCATAACAATGCGATTAATCGCGTTTAATCGCAAGAGAATCATGCGATTAATCGCGATTAAAAATGTTAATCGTTGCCCAGCACTAGAAATAAGCAATGTCTTCCTATCTTTCTTTGAGGAACATTGTTTTTAAACATTTCAATAATTTTCTCACGTATTTGTTGGCAAACTGGCGATCCTCGGCCCATCTTTGCTCCTAAAGGACTAGACCAGTGTTTCTCAACCTCTCCTGCAGGGACCCCCTGACAGGACATGTTTTTGTTTTAACCCTGAAATGGCACACCTGATTCAATTAATTAAAGGCTCAACGGCTTAATGTGTAGCTGACTAATTGAATCAGGTGTGCCATTTCAGGGTTAAAACAAAAACATGTCCTGTCAGGGGATCCCTGCAGGAGAGGTTGAGAAACACTGGACTAGACCTTTCTTGGATGCTGCTTTTGCACCAAATCATAGTATTTGGTGTTTGGCATAGTATGTGACCTGCAGACCAGAAGTGCCGTTCGGTGAAGATGTCGGCCAAAGGCTGTGTGGCGTTGAGGCGGTGAACAACTTCTTTGGAGATTCGGTCATGATAGTACATTTTTAAGATCCGGCGTATTCATCTTTGTTAGAACACGTTAAGCCGTTAAGTGATCGCTGCGGACAACTTTCACGTCTCACAAGCATATGGCCGTCAGGATGACAATTGAGTTTAGGAGGCGAATCTTCGTTTGCAAAGCAATGGTCGCTGACCTCCAGATTGGATTTAGCCATTGCATGGTTGAAGATAATTAAGCGTCGCGTCAGTTCTGGAAGGTCACTTTAGTCAACTCGCATCAGCTGACTATCAGCTGATCCACATCGAGCTATAGGAATACGACGCCTATCTCTGTATACATATATTGCGTTTCTCAGGAGCCAATTCCTTCCTCCATCTCCAGCTGCTCTTCTCGTCAGTCAGGATTTGGCATTCTGATTCCCCCTGAATCAGACTAAAATTATCTAATTATTTTACATTAAAATTAATTAATGATATCTGCAATACATTCATGTTGGTTCTCTGATATTAAACCAGATGGAACTGGATAATATCCTGATTTTTCCAAACCAATCTGACTTCTGACCTGTAATGCTGCCTGAATCATAATCATACACTGTTCGGTCATAAGCCAGAGGAGAACTGGCCCCCCGACAGAGCCTGGTTTCTCCCAAGGTTTTTTTTTCTCCATTCTGTCACCTGACGGAGTTTTGGTTCCTTGCCACTGTCGCCTATTTCCACCTTTGTTGCCATCAGCTTGGCTTGCTTAGTTGGGGACATTCAATTTAACATTTCATTTAATATTCAACAATAATATTGATCTGCCTGCATTGACACTATTATACAAGAACTGAACTAAGCTGGACGATGACATCACGGTTTACTCCAGAGTATGTATATATATATATATATATATATATATAAATTAACTAAATTGATAACTTTTTTTAAAAAACAAAAATTAAACATCACTGAACTTACTTAAGTTGGACTGTGATGCTATTTTCTTCTGGAAACTTTTTTTGCATTATTTTCTTGTTATCTCTGTAAAGCTGCTTTGAAACAATCTGTATTGTAAAAAGTGCTATATAAATAAATGACTTGACTTGACTTGACTTGTGTTTACCCTAAGGGGGGTTATTGCTGCTCTCCCTGCTCGTATCCATGGATATGCAGGGAGTTCTTGCCCAGAACAGAACCCCACCGCCAATCCTAACTGTATCCTAGTTGTCAATTGTATTTGACGAAAGTGGTCCTGATAGAACTTTTCCAGTCTGATACGAGACGTCCTTGTCCGAGTCGCCTAGTCCGAGTCTATGATGCTGCCGAGGTACGTAAAGTAATCAACTTCAAGCGGGTGCTGACCAACAAGGACGAGGGTATGGTATAATATATACTGGTATGGGGTATGGGCAAAGAATTTTACTCTTGGAGGCACTGATCCGGAGTCCGATCTTCGCCACCTTGCGCTCCAATACGCAACTAAGCTCGCTGAGGGATCGTAATGTACAAAAAACATTACATTACATATTTTAAAGGACATTACTTATGTAAACCATACTCTACTCTAAAATTCTGCTAATACTTCTTTTTTACAAGGGGCAACTCAGTCGGTTTGTTAACCAATTGTACTTAAATGTAAGCTATGGTTTAACCAGGTCACAACATAACCATGATTAACAGTCAAAGAAGTACATACTGAAAAACAGACAAACAGAATAATATAGTCCTGAGTCACATGGCACTGTACGTATAAAGGCTATCAGTCATAAAGCACTTGCGTTTCCATTGCCTCCAGACTAACATTCCATCAAATAAGAGAAAGAACGATGGAGTGAAAATGAGAGAATACAAACCCCCCCCATCAAATCCATTAAAGGTTTCAAAAGACTCTTTTATTCAGCTCAAGTTTGACCTCCACCGTGAATATCTGTTGTGCTATGTAGTGAAATCTGTAAGTAATTATGTCACAGCTCAGAGAAGAACAGGTCATTTGTAAGCAACCCACAAGTAGAGGAGTTCAAGCGTTCAAAACAAGACCGATTCAGGCCTGCTCTTCTCATTCATAACCACACTCAACTGAACGCAAACAGAGCGAGGGATAGAAGGCCCTCATCCTCTGCTCAGGAAATATATTGAAGAGATAAAAGGGCTGATAAGGTGTGTCTGCGTGCAAGAGTTTGTTTTGCAGGAACTAACGCAGACTTCCTAGAGTAAAGAAGAAGAATCACAAAGAAGGAGACAATAAGACAATGCAGTGGCTTAAAATGAGAAAGAAAGAGAGAGTGAGATAAAGAAAGGAGACGCTGATTTGGAGAAGGGGACGGAAGCGCAAAAGTACCTGACAGAAACTGAGTAACATAAAATCCTTTTACCCTCAGATGTTTACAGAGCTGGGATTGAGCAATCGAAAGTTCAATAGCAAGGTCAACATCACCATCTCAGCCAGGTTTAAAAGAACCAGTGTTACATAATAACAAATATTTCCAGAGATTGTGGTTTTACTTACACTTTCACAACTGAATCTGTTTCACAGTTCATTTGTTTGGCTGAAATGGTCAGCCTCGGACCTCCACAAGATATACATGTAAAGATTTAGTTACACACAAACAAACTCACAGACAAACTGACCAGGCCTACCCTTGTGAAAAAGTAGTACACTTTGGCATACTTTTAAAAAGAGTGCTTGTTACAGAAATAATATACTTTAAAGGAACATATGTGTGACGTGAATGTAATGTTTTGGACACCTTATTCCATGTTAATTACAAGGAAATGAAAATATTATCATGAACTGTGCTTTTGTGTGGTGTGTGAATGTGCCTGGAGCTTTCAAAAGGCAGGATAAACATCTTAGCATGATAGCATCGTCTCTTGCATTTCTGCAGAGGTGGTCTTATCATACTTTGACTTTACTGAATGATGCCAATCAGACCTCAGCAAACAAGATATTTGATTTGTGAAGGAAGTACTATATCCCATACATAACTGATAGGAAACTCACTGCACTCACAGATTGAGAAAATAAGGATTCATTATTTTGCCAGTTTAGTATAGGTCTGTATGTCTATACAGCTTTTTTTCAACACAAATAACCCATTTACATTACTTTTGAGTTTTACTATATTTAGATGCGAGTTGTTTATTTCTTTAAAGGGGTCATATAATGTACATGCACTTTTAAAGCTGATTGTACTGAAATGCGTGTTGGCAGTGCCTGTACACAACCATCATATAATGATAAAAATCCACCCAGTGTTTTTGTTTTAATCTCCTTAAATGTTTTCCCCTGCCTCAAATTGAGCTGTTCGATTTTGTGACGTCACTAAATCGGACACCCCTCCCACGATTGTTAATTGACAGCAGCGTTTCAACACAGACCCGCCCTGAGCGAGCTGTCATCGTAGTCCGCCACTGTAGATACACTGGAGTAGAATGGCGTCTAAGCGATTGTGGTGCTCTGTTCTTGGCTGAGTTTTATTTTTGAAGGGAATATTCCCAATGATCTACGTAAATCCTTTTATGTTTGTGCTAATCATTTCTCACCAGACTGCTTTCTAAACGAGGGTCAGTGTAAATCTGGTTTTGCTAAGAAGCTGATCCTGAAAACAGAATTGGTACCAACTATTCGTGTTCCTGCTGCACCTCCAGAAGAAGTAAGTGTAACGTTTTATTAACCTTTAAATATTAATCTTTGCAAATCGCTTGCACGCTTCACGATGAATGCGGCTAATGTTTGCACTCAGGTTATATTACGGCATGTTTTCTAAGTAACGTTACGACGTTCTCAATATAATTCATTATCCCACGTTTATAATGAACAACGCGTTATGGTTAATGTGTTATTAAAAACTGTGTACGACATTACGTGACATTACGTTAACCAACCATTCAGAAACGTCCTGTTCGAGCCTTAATTGTCGAACTTCTTCGGGGCCGTCATCTTGTTCCGGGTCTGACTCCGGTTCAAATTGGTATGGTTGCACAGATGACTCAGAGACTCCCGCTGACATTCTTGTTCCAAATTATACCCTCAACTGTTTTCAAGGCAACACTCCACGCGCGGTTGTGTCAAAACCAAAACGCCCCACAGAACAGAGGGGCAGAGTGAGCAAAGCTCATTATCATTTAAAGGCATATGCACTGAAACGGCATGCTGAAAACAGAGCTGTTTTGACCAGGTAAAATTAGTGTTTTCTTATAATACTAATGAGAATTTTTAATAAAAGTATATTACAAAGTTTTCATTTAGACCCTAAAGATTCATATTAACTTGTACAAAAATAGCATTATATGACCCCTTTAAAGTTATGTTACTGTGAATGTCTGTAGTGTTTATCGTCATTATAAATCACTACCGTGTTTATGCAATGCACGTAAATCCTAACCTATTACAAATCAAATTTAGCTGTGCTAATTAATTATACATGAATATAAAACATGAACATATCTTGGCATATCTTATTTTTGACTTGACTTTTTTTTATTAATAAATCAGTCAAGGAATCAGTCATCAGTTTTCTGTCCTCCCTTCCTCTAAAACTCTTTAAAATGATGCTGTCAAACTTTTCCAATCTCCTGCTGCATATACTTCCATTGTAAATGCATTAATGTAAACCTTAGAAAAAAAAAAAGAAAAAAAAAACCTTTATGTGAAAGCCAGCAAACACTAGTCCATGTTTTTAAGGGTAACCATATGTCACAAGCCTTGACTTGTGGAAGCGGTGTGGTGGACTCAATGACAAACTGACCGCAAAATTATGGACTCCTGAACCCAACATCTAATTACCACATTACCAAAGCACCATAGACAGGCTTATTTTGGATTGGTATAGCCATAAATTCATCTGTGTTTAGATCAGCACTTGCTGCATGTACACTCACCAGCCACTTTATTAGGTACACTTTGCTAACAACATCATCTAATCAGCCAATCATATGGCAGCAACTCAAATGCATTTAGGAATATAGACATGGTCAAAACGATCTGCTGAAGTTCAAACTGAGCATCAGAATGGGGAAGAAAGGTAATTTAAGTGACTTAGATCATGCTGGTTGTTGATGCCAGACGGGCTGGTCTGAGTATTTCAGAAACTGCTGATCTATTGGGATTTTCACTCACAACCATCTGGGTTTACAGAGACCGGTCCGAAAAAGAGAAAATATCCAGTGAGTTGCAGTCCTTTGGATGAAAATGCCTTGTTGCCAGAGGTCAGAGGAGAATGGGCAGACTGGTTCGAGCTGATAGAAATCCAACAGTAACTCAAATTACCACAGAGGTCTGCAGAAGAGCATCTCTGAACGCACAACACGTTGAACCTTAAAGCAGAAGAGCTACAGCAGCAGAAGACACACCGGTGTCACTCCTGTCAGCTAAGAACAGCAAACTGAGGCAAACACAGGCTCACCAAACTTTGACAAAAGATTGGAAAAACATTGCCTGGTCTGTTGAGTCTCGACTTCTGCTGTGACATTCAGTGTCAGAATTTGGCGTAAACATGAAAGCATGGCTCCATCCTGCCTTATCAATGGTTTAGGCTGGATCCATCTTCAGGATAACGTGCCATGTCACAAAGCCCAAATCATCTCAAAATGTTTCTTGAACATGACAATGAGTTCACTATACTCAAATGGCCTCCGCAGTCACCAGATCTCAATTCAATAGAGTACCATTGGGATTTGGAGGAACAGGAGATTCACATCATGTGTTACGGAAGCAGACTCAAGAAATGGATAATGAAGTTAATAGGAGTTATTGACAACACTGAGCGGAGACAGAATGCAGTCAAGTGATATGAACAATGATACTTTGGAGAGCGGTTTGCAGGCGATGAGTGGAATGGTTCTTCTTACAGGTATGGAGACTGATCATGGGTGAGATGGATGGCTGGAACAAAGAACACTGGAGACGTTGGAGACAATGGAGATGAAGACGCTGGAGTGGAGACAATGGAGACGGAGTCGCTGAATAGTGATGCCGTTCACGTGTGTCACATGACAAATGAACCAAAGACTCGGAAGGTAAATTAAATATTTATGTTCCCTGTAAATTATCTTTGGCCCCATTATAATGATTTCTTAATTCAAAATATGATCGAGATTGCGTAGGTGTTTTTTGGGGGGAATTTGGCTGTTAAAAGTATAACATTTAAAACCACTTAAATGAACAAAACGACTTGAATAAAGATTCGTTCATTTTGATGAATGAGATCGAATGAGAGAGTAAGTAAAATGATCCGAACTTCCCATCACTAACGCTGGAGTGGAGACGTTGGAGACAATGGAGATGGAGGAGTGGAGAATGGTCGATTGGAGAATCAAGGTTAGCGATAGTAGGGTAAGTTGTCCTCTTCGTATGAAAGAGACCAAACAGTGAACAGAGGTGAAAAGTGTGTCTTTATAGTGGTGGTGATGATAGTGATGATGAGGTGCAGGTGTGTGTGATCAAGAATGATGTGCAGGTGGGAACAGAGGAGAGTGATGGGAAGTGTAGTGCAGGAACCTGGGAGACCTGTAACATCATGGATGTGAAGCCGACAAATCTGCAGCAACTGTGTGATGCTCTCATGTCAATATGGACCAAAATCTCTGAGGAATGTTTCCAGCACCTTGTTGAATCTATGTCACAAAGAATTAAGTCAGTTCTGAAAACAAAAGCAGGTACAACCCGGTACTAGCAAGGTGTACCTATAATAAAGTGGCCGGTGAGTGTTGTGCTGCTCTATCAGACTGCATGCATCTGGTAGCTATGGAATAGAGGCAAAAGAAAGGAACAAAAATAAGACATGCAGGTGCTCAAGCACTGACTTGATTAGCCTAACAACCAGCTCATAGAATGTTGAAATAACAGTCCATCTAAAAGTTTTATTCTTTGGCTGACAGCTATACTTTCTGTACTATAAATCTCAACCAATTCAAAATGGCTTTCTGTTTAAATGCTAAAATGTTATACATTTGTTGCGTAGCTGCTGCCGTGTGTAAACAGGAGACTCGCTTTAAATAAGTGCTGAGTTATGAATCTGTTTCTTGGTCCAGAGTTTGGCTGCTCTCTCTCACTCCCCCTGGGTCTTTGGGCCTGTTGCCTGGAGCATGTGATGTACAGCCTCCGTCTCATCCACTTCCTCAACCCTGGCATTCCCTGGCTATGTTTCAGACAGCATAATTCCATGCTATTCATATTGTTTCTACTGTGTATGTATACGTAGCTTTTCAGTGTGCATAAAATGCTAGGATGAGCTATTACATTTTTATATTCCATTTATTGTAAGGGATATAATTAAGGACACAATATTCACAAAGAGTATATTTCGATTTCTCTTAATAGTTTTTAAAAGATTGACACAAAGACATACATTCACAATAATATAATAGCACTTTAGAATTATATACATTATGCATTATTCACATTAATTATGAACCTGTATATAGCTCTTACCTCTGGGAGATAAGAAAAATATTGTTGTTATTGAGCTAGTGAGCTACTGAACCTCATTCAACTGGGCGCTACTTACCAATTTCTTTAAACAGAGTTTCTTGTTAATTAACAGTAGTTACTAGAATTTAAATATTGCATTACTTGTTTGTTTCTGTGTAGTTATGCATTAATGATGGAACAGTATTCTAAAGTGTCACCGCAGGTTATGCTATTTCAGGCTAGTTCACCACAGTGTTTCGTTTGAGATACCAAAAACTTCAAAGTCAAAGATCCGTATCTCTAGGTGGATTCATTTCAAACCACAGAACTGCTGTATAATTTCCCATTTAATCTTCTGACAGCTGTGGACTTGCCAAAAAACTAAAAGTCCAGGTGAAGTGAGCTTTAATAGTAGCTCAGCAGGAGAGTTTGGGCTGGCCTTGAAACCCCGTAGAAAAGTCAAAAGAAAGAGTTTCTCTACTTTCTATTTGACAATAAGATAAAATTTTACCCAGCCTACACTGAAGAGAAAAAAAAAAACCTGGCACCTGCTATTGCCAGAATAGTTCTGTAAAAAATACAGTACAAATGTAAACATATTTACAGAATAACCTGTAAATTGTTAAAACTGTAAAATTACAAGTGTTAAATCCAATAGCCCTTTTCTTTATTAATGCTGTTACTAAAATCTGTTTTGTATTTTTAACATATATTGACATCCACCATAATGACACTGGTGGTAAAAAGAAAGCCATATGATGAATCAAAGTTCATCACAAGGACCTTTTCCACAAACTGATGTACAGAACTTTGTTCTTTTTTACTTCCAAAAACAGTACATTTAACAGTATTTTTACTGTAAAATTACATTCATTGTAAGGTTAGATCTATTACAGTTTTTCCTATAAATACTAAAGGAACTTAACCCTTGTCTATCAATTTAAAAAAGTTACACATAGGTCCATAGTGGACAAAAATGTCCAAGTCAAAAAACTGTCATACAAATGTTAAGCTTGGGAGCAAAGACTTAAGTTTGGTCTCATTTTAAAGAGGATCCTTGGCAGATTATTGTTGAAGTGAAAAAAGTGAAACTAAGTTTTTTTTACTTTTTATAGAGGCTTAAGTTTATGAAAAATATTTATGGTGTCATGATCCGGCCTTCTTGTCCCTGATTTTCCCTAGTCTTGAGGCTGGATCATAACAGACCCATGTTTTGTGTACAAGCACATGGCCTTTTGTTTGGGCCATGTGCTTGTGTTGTCTCGTTACGTTACCCCGCCCCCTTGTTATCCTCGTCTTTTAATTATTGTCTAGTCAGCTTCACCTGTCCTTGTCATTAGTGTCTCCCTTTATAATCCCCTTGTGTTTGCTGTCCTGGGCCGGTTCATTGTTTCATACTTTGTGATTCTTACCTGTGTGTTACCTTACCTTTATCATTCCTTGTGAGTATCCTGTCGAGTGTATTGTCTAAGAGAAGGTTCTGATCCCGTATCTACTGTTTGTTTATCATCAAGTAATCTGTCAAGTCTTAGTCAAAGTTTAGTCTCTCCTAGTCCTGTCAATGTTTTGCCCCCTCGTGGGTTTTGTTTTCCCTTGTTTTGTCCTACAATAAACCCAGCAAGCAATTTTGCGTTTAAAAGACGTCTAATAGCCGTCCAAACACAGCCCAGACGTCTAGGCTAAAACAAAGCAAAATTTGGGCTGTCAGTGAACATTTAATAGATGTCTAAACCAGTGTTTCTCAACCTCTCCTGCAGGGACCCCCTGACAGGACATGTTTTTGTTTTAATCAATTAACAGGTTTCTACTGTAATTATTTCAGTGTATCTTTTGTGAGCTTTTTGTCTTTTAAATATAAGCATTAACTAAGGAACAGCATCTCTCATTTTTTTCTGTCCATGCATGTTTAACAACACAGTCTCATCCCAAGACGTCATATGACTGACGCTTTTGACCATACGTCAACATCCGACGTTTTAGGGTACCCTTTAACGTCAGTTAGATGACGATCCTAGGGTGTCATCTACTGACGCTTTACCTTTAGCGTCAGTTAGATGATGCGGGTAGGTTTAGGTCTGGGGTAGGGTTAGGATTAGATAGCGTCATGTAACTGACGTTAAAGGGTACCCTAAAACGTTGGATGTTGACGTATGGTCAAAAGCGTCAGTCATATGACGTCTTGGGATGAGACTGGGCTGGCATGTTCAACATCTAGCTGGTTGTGCAGCCTATAATGTTAAAACAGCCAGCAGTAGAAACACTTTCTAAAAGACACTGAATATTTAAATTCTGCCATGTACAGAACTTTACAGTGTACACAGCTTTGTATAATTCAATTATTGTAGCTTTGTGGGATATCACAACAAAAATGAATGAATGAATGATTAAATATATAAATCTAAACATGCAAATGCTTTTCTGTGAGAGTTAGGGGTAGTTAATGCAATGTATTCACCATGATGTGATCTAGAAAAATGGAAAAGTGGACACAGAGGAATTGTTTAGAATTGGGAAAATCGTTGGCCACGAGAGGAAAAATACACTGTCAGACAGACCTAGGGCAACATCTGGGTTCTGTGTGTGTGTGTGTGTGTGTGTGTCATATTTCATTTGAATGTAATTTATTTCAGTATTCTCCTTATTTTGTTCAACATTTGAACAATATTTTGTGAAGTTGCAACATTCCATTTGAATGCCAAAGGTCAGACAGGGGCCAAAAAAGCAGACAGAAAGCTATAGTGCAATGAAATTGCAAAGCCAATGATGACCACATGTCAGAGAAACCTAAAAATATGACTAACATATTAACTTACAGGAGTTCTAAACATAGGTCTCATCACCAAGGCATTTTCAATTGGTACATGGGAGTCTGGACATGTGAACGGCATACAGGACCAGCAAACCACATGGTGCTCTCATAAAGAGCAAGACACTAAAATAACCTGAAGGGTTCAAATGTAATAAATATAAGCTATGAATCTGCTCTAATGATGGAATATGTGGATTCAGTATTCCTAAGGATTGGGATTGATTTTTAGTCTGGTACAATAATGTAACTTGTCTTGAACTGTTCTATGGACATAACAAATTGAAAATCCAATATCCCTTATCGGTTACACTCTATTTTAAGGTGTCATTGTTACAGTGTAATTAAATATTTAAGTACAGTGTAATATTAATTAACGACATGTACTTACTATAGGGTTAGGGTAGGATTAGGATTTGGTTGAGGGTAAATTGCATGTAATTAGACATAATTCACTGTTATTACTATGGTAATTACATGTAACATATGTAACAAGGACACTGTAAAATAAAGTGTTACCCCCCCATCTAGTGACCAAAATATCATAATATCAAAAACTTAAAGGGATCATTTACCCACCCTCATGTGGTTCCAGACCTATTTTACTTTCTTTCTTTGGCAGAACACAAAATAATATAATTTTAAGAATGTTGGTAACAACATATTTTTTGTAACCATTTACTTCCATTGTATGAAAGAAACATCAACAACATAGAGACATCTCAAAAATATATTCAAAAATAAAGTCACGGGGGTAAAAATAATTGTAGGCGACACTTTAGCATACTTTTAAAAGGAGTAATTGTTCTGTAAATAATTTGTAAACACTTTATTTTAGGGTTCAATTCTCGCTATTAACAAGTTGCTTATTAGCACACATATTACTGGGACATTCGCTGTTTATTAGTACTTTTAAAGCACATAATAATGCCTTATTCTGCATGACCTTATTCTACATCCCTTAATCCTACCCAATACCTAAACTTAAACGCAAAAGTTGTAGTTAATAGTGAATATGTGTTCAGGCCAACTGAAGTGTGAACAGAATGTAATGTTTTTGGACACTTAATTGCATGTTATAGTAATTACAACTAAATGAAAATGTATTATTTCCCTTTATATTCAATTGTATTGAAGTTTAGAGTGCTTTTTCACCCATTTAATTAGGACTTGAGACAATCTTTATATGTCATTTCTTAATTATTGTCTTCTAGATACTTCTAGTGTATTGCTGGGTGTACTGAAAATCATTATGGTAAACTAAAATATCCTTTAATGTCATTTGACACATGTATGTTGTGTATTTCAATATATTTGTAAATTGTTTACAAATATATAATTTGTAATGATGAAGTTGCAATAATAATAATAACAACAATAATAATAATAATAATAATAATAATAATAATACGTTTTATTTATATGGTGCCTTTCCAGGGCTCAAGGGCACTTTACAATAATAGCAGCAAATGTGATTTGCAATACAACATGAATACAATAAGTGCATTATACCTAATGATGTTTTGTTGATACAAGAACATAGTAACACCAAATATAAAGTGTGGCCAAATACAGTATTTAATAAAAAAAAAGTGGTAACACTTTATTTTACAGTGTCCTTGTTACATATGTTACATGTAGTAATAACTATAAATTATGCATATTTACATTTAACTAACCAAAACTAAATCCCAATCCAAACTCTAAGTCTATAGTAAGTACGTGTATATAACTATTATTACTCAGTACTTAAAGGGGAACTTGGCAACTCTATCCATTTCTTCGCTGATTTTCACTTTTGTTGTCGCATGTTTTCTCAACAAACTCCCCCTACAGCTGTGGGGCGTATATTTCACAACACTGTCGTAAGAAAACTCACTTGCGGCCCCTCCTCCCCCTTTCTACCGCTGCTCATGTGCATATGTTATTATGGGAGCCGGTCAACTTTATCGTGTGGAGCTATGTCTACCGAGGTGGGTAATACATCATACACATTGAGAGCGGCGTGTGTGTTTATGTCGAATTGCCGTAAAACAGTTCGTGTTTCTCGCTCGTTCTCGCTTCTCACGAGACTTCCTATTTCCAATTCACCGGGACGTTAGTCCCCATGTTGCAAGATTGGTTTTCCGCCTGGGAACGCTGGGGGGAGCGGGGAAAGTCACCATTCTCAACAGAACAGGTTATTAAACCATCCAAATGATTTCCATCCAGATGATTTCTTTTTGGATTGCTTACACACTAAAATTAAATGTAGTACACTATTAGCAAAACCTCACACTCAAGAAGCAAAACATCAGCCCATATTTGCACAACTATAAGCACATTGTCAACCTCACACTTGTTGCAAAACTCTACACACAGTGATTTGCAAAACACTAAACACACTTAACATACATTACACACAAAAATCTATCATGAAGTCACTTCCTTGCAATACCAAAGCACTGACTGTCAAATTACTGCACCGTCCAACCAATTGGTTCAACACAATCATCAGGTGTGCAAACACTTGTTTGCTTACAGTTTTTTTAGATTGCTTAAGCACAATTTTGAAAACAGGGCCCGGTTTGTCAAAACACTACACACAATTAACACAACCCTACACCAAAGTAGCACAACGCTTCAGATCATTTGCAAAATGGAACACTTTTGTCAAAACTATTCAATGTCTTATAAAAACCTTATTTTGTTGTCATAACATAAACACAACCATCATATGGTTTGACTCCGTTTGAATCAGTTAAACACTCCTGGGTTCAACCTAAAACACTTTTAGCATTTACAGAGAAAGTGTAAAAATAAATTCACCAACACCACATGACACAAATTTTGCAGACTAATGAAAATATTTATTTCTTTTCATGTACTCAAGTCAGTCAATACTGAACATTTCAACAAAAAAACATTTTCCAGTTTTCATACAGTATTACTGAACGTACCATTGTACTATAAGCCTACAGTAATACTGTAACAAATTACATATCAAGTTCAGTACTAAACATCTCTCCGCCTAGCTGGTTCTGGCCACAGGGCCTCGTCAACATCACAGACTATATTTTCATTTGCAAGGCAATGTGGGAAGAATCTTTTTGAGTGACGAATCCACCCTTGTATGGATGCTGCTTCAATTTGATCACATGCTTCCTCCATAGCTTGAATGAGGGGCATCTGGACATAGGGCCGGAGATCATAAACCTTCCACCGCCATGTTGAGAAGAACTCCTCGATGGGGTTTAGGGGAGTATGGTGGAAGATACTGAACTGTAAATTGTGGGTGTTGATGAAACCAGTTTTGGACCAGAGCAGAACGATGGAAAGCTACATTGTCCCAGATGACAATGAATTGCATCTGGTCCCTTTGGTTTGCTGCTGTGATAATATCGTGTAGTCTGTCTAAAAATGTAAGAATGAGGACAGTGTTGTAAGGACCCAAGTTGGCATGGCGGTGGATAACCCCAGTCTGTGTAATGGCAGCACAAAGGGTAATGTTACCCCCACGTTGCCCTGGTACATTGACAATAGCCCTGTGGCCAATGATGTTTCTTCCCCTTCTTCGCACTGTTGTCAGGTTAAATCCAGCCTCATCAATGTATATAAACTCATGCGGGACTTCCTCCGCATCCATTTGCAAAACTCTCTAAAATATAGCAAAAGATCACATTGTGTAGATCAATATACTCTAGGTCTGCTATATAGTAAAATTACATGTACAGTAAAAAGGTTATGTGTGCAGTACACAATACTACAGTCAGTGAACAAAACGTACCACCACATATTCACGCCGCAGGACCTTCACCCTGTCTGAATTTCTTTCAAATTGCACTTTATACAGTTGTTTCATCAGAACTTGATGTTTTTTAAGGATACGGGCTATTGTTGACAGAGAGACCTGTTGGACATTATTGAAAATGAGGTGATCATTGACAATATAGGCTTGAATTTCTCGAAGTCTGATTGCATTATTGGCCAAAACAAGGTTTATGATCTCTCTCTCTTGCTCCTGTGGGAATATGGGGCCCCTCCCTCCTTGGTGCTCACGACGTTCAATCCTATGTTGGCCAAACAAAACACATAGCTTACTGTAAAATGATACATGCAGTAACCAATGGATTTTCTGTTGATTGAAGAGAAGTTTCTCACCTGTGCTCTTGACGAAATGTCCAAACTATTGATGCCACTGTGTACCTGCTTAGGTTAGGCTGTACTCTCAGTCCAGCCTTCCTCAGTGTTAGTCCGTGGTTTATTACATGGTCCACAATTGTTGCACGAATTTCGTTACACAGATTTGGTTGTCTTCTTCTTTGTGCATGTCCTACCACTCCTCCAGGTCTTCCTCTTCCTCTCCCTCTCCCTCTTCCACCTCCACCTCCACCTCCACCTTCACCTCCACCTTCTTCTCTCCGGATTCCCCCTCTCATCCGCACTCTCCCTCTTCCTCTTCCTCTGACACCGTCCATTTTGAAGACAGGTGAACTTACCTGTTGCCTTTTTATAGTACTTAAACCTGATTGGTGCGTCTACAATTAAGCACCAGTGTGTGTGCACACCTGGTGGCTGTGTTTAACCAATTGGTTCATGGGTGTGTTCATTTGAAAGCCTTTGCTTTGAAATTGCAAGGAAATTACATCATGATAAATTTCTGTGTCAAATGCATACAAGTGTGTTTAGTGTTTTGCAAATCACTGTGTGTAAGGTTTTGCAAAAAGTGTGAAGCTGACAATGTGCTTACAGTTGTGCAAATCTAGGCCCGGTGTTTTGCTCCTTGAGTGTAAGGTTTTGCTGATTGTGGGAAAGTTCTAATTTTAGTGTGTAAGCAATCGAAAAAAACTGTATTTGTAGACACACCAATCAGGTTTTAAGCACTATAAAAAGCAGCAGGTGAGTTCATCGGTCTTCAAGCACAATGGAAAGAGTCAGAGAAAGAGTAAGACAAGGAGGAGAACGAGGAGGAGGACAAGGAAGAGGAGGAAGGGGAGGAAGAAGAATCAACAGAGGAGGAATCAACAGAGGAAGAGGAAGAGATGGAGGCCATGCTGGAGGTAGAGGAAGAGGAAGACAAGAAGGTGCTCAAAGAGGACAGAATCTGACAAATGAGATCCGTGCAACACTGGTTGACCACGTTGTCAACCACGGCCTGAAGCTGAGAAAGACTGGACTGCGAGTACAGCCAAATCTAAGCTGATACACAGTGGCAAGTGTGATAAGAACATCTCGACTGGAAAATAGGTATTGTAAAAATATCATCATATCAAAAACATCTGCACGGTTTCAGTAACTGCTTACAGCACTGTATTCTATGCACTATCAGCACATCTGTTACCTTTTCCTGTGAAATGACTGTACTATTGTATACTGTTTTTTTTTTTCTACATAGGATTGAGGGTCAGGAATGACAAGGGGGAAGGCCTCCTATGTTCACAGAACAGCAAGAGAGGGAGATAGTAAACATGGTTTTGGCCAACAATGCTATAACACTCAATCAGCTCCAAGCTAACATTGTCAATAACCACGCCAGTTTCAACGATATCCATCAGGTCTCAACATCAACACAGGCACGCATCCTAAAAAAAAAAACATATTCAAATGAAGCATATTTATCGAGTGCCTTTCGAGCGCAATTCTGAAAGGGTGAAACGACTGCGGCATGATTATGCAGAGGTATGTATTCACTTTAGCAGTGTGATCTTGCATACTGTCTCATAATCTTTTACTGTACTGTAATATGTATACTAGATCTACACTGAACCACACAATTTTGCCTGACACTGTTCTTCAGAGAGTTTTACGAATGGATGGAGAGGAGATCCAGCATGAGTTCATTTACGTAGATGAGACTAGGTTCAACCTGACGAGAACACGAAGGAGGGGAAGAAACATCATTGGCCACAGGGCTATAGTCAATGTCCCAGGGCAACGTGGGGGTAATATAACACTCTGTGCAGCCATTACACAGAATGGGGTCCTCCACCGCCATGCCCATATGGGCCCTTACAACACAGCACTCATACTTACATTCTTGGACCAATTGCACAACATAACAGCAGCAAATCAAATCGATCATATGCAATACATTGTTGTCTGGGACAATGTGTCTTTCCACCGCTCTGCTCTGGTTCAAAACTGGTTTCAGCAACATCCACATTTCACCGTCCTATATCTTCCACCATACTCTCCATTCCTCAACCCTATAGAAGAGTTTTTCTCTGCATGGCGGTGGAAGGTATATGATCTCCGTCTCCAGGCTGAGGTACCCCTCATCCAAGCCATGGAGGAGGCCTGTGACCAGATGGAGGTAGCAGCAATGCAAGTATGGATTCGTCATTCAAGAGGTTAATTCCAAGGTGTCTTGCTAATGACAACATTGCCTGCGATTTTGATGAAATTCTCTGGCCAGATCCAGCTAGGCGAAGAGACAATGTCTAGAATTTTTTTTTTTTTTTTTTTTTTACAGTAAACTTACAGTACAATACGTAAAGTGACATTTTGTTACAGTATTATGAATCTCCATGTCAACATTTTGGGCGTGTTGAGAAATAAATGAGTTTCTTCAGTCTGCAACATTGGTCTTGTGTAGTGTTTGGTGAATTTACATTATATTTGTACTTTGTTGATGGTAGCCTAGTCTAATCATAGGGAAATAGAAGTGCTAAAAGTGTTTTAGGTTTATCACAGCAGAGTGTAACTCGTGCAAACAGAGTATAGTAATGTGAAACGTGTGTGTTTCATATGGTAACAAAGTGTGGTTTTTAAACAGAAGTGTATAGTTTTTACAAGAGTGTTTAATTATGCAAAGGATCTGTAGTGTTTTGCTAATTGGGTGTGTGGTTGTGCTAATTGTGTGTAGTGTTTTGAAAACACGGGCCCTGTTTTGAAAATCGTGCTTAAGCAATCCAAAAAAACTGTAAGTTGAAATAGTTGCCAAGTTCCCCTTTAAATGCACAATTACACTGTAACACTGACACCTTAAAAATAAAGTGTAACTAAAAAAGTTTACATGAATTATTTAATGTGTATTAGAGCAGTAGGTAAGTGGTAGAGAGGAGGAGAACGATATGAGAGACAGACAGAAGAGATATACTATACTGCATGAAATCAAATAATGACAGAAACACATGGAGAGAAAGGACAGATAGAGAGACAGATGACAGCAGCGATACTAATGGCTTTGGGACGTTTCCAGCTTGCCACTGTGCCAAGTCACCAAATGACACCACTGAGAGGGAATGTAATAAGTCATGATCAGCTTTAAATCTGATACCTCATTTTCCACACCTGAAAAGCAATCTCGCCTGGCTGTCATAGTTTTTATATTGTCTCTGATGCATTCATTGATTTTCTATTCTTCTTCATGAATACAGTATTTATCTTTTTACTTTCACTATTTTTAAATCAAGTTTAATTACCATGTCCATTTTTCTCTTTCCATCTGTTCACTCTCTTTTCACTCCCTCACTTCCTAACACTAATGCAGAGATGCCTGAGCCAAACCTCTGGACCACATAAGCAGGAAATTGCCGTTTGTTTTAAGTAAATTTGCACATGTAATGATATCTCGATGTTATTTCTGACAGCGTGCAGCAGCGTGTAATTATTGTTAGAGGTTTGAAGAATATATTCCCATCAGGGTGATCACTTAAATTCTCGGGGCCCATGCAGGACAACATGTTTATGAAGGCCTCCAATAGCTCCATTGAGTATGTTATACTATAGAGCACTTCAGTGGGACCCACTTGCCCCTAAGAAAAGCTTTTATCCATTTATTCATTCAGTAGTCCATACAACTGAGTAATAAACCCTTGTGATGAAAGAAGTACACTTTAGCATACTTTTAAAAAGAGTATTACACGATTACTTTAATAGGCTATCCTGAAGTGTGAACTGAATGTAATGTAATCGGACACTTAAAGGGATGGTTCGGAGTAATTTAAACCTAGGGACCATGACCCCGAGCCAGACCCCCCCCCCCCCCCCCCCAAAGAAGCTTTTTTTCCCTTGGTCGAACATTATTAAAGTTAGAGCTTATTTAGTGATATCAGTCGAATGGCTTAGTACAGGCGCTAATGGATCCAAGGTTGTATCTTGTAAATTACCCCACTAATATTGCCCGGAATGGTACCAAACTTCTACAGTAGTACAAATAAGTTCTGTACTCATAAAACGAGCCATTGGAAAGTTTGTAAGTACATCAGGGGTTTATTTAAATAACACTTGCCTGATGGCTTATGCTACCGCTAAACCGGACGTCGAGGTCACTTCCGTGATTTGGAAAAAACCCGTTAAAGTCCTGGCAGAAAGCGATGCATAAAGATGTAGTGTAACGACCCCCAGTTCAATTTTTTTTTAAAGTTTTATAAATGCTTGTGTTTTTAGATCAACACTTAAAAAGTATTTCAAATATCATCCAGTTATCAATAAATTTCTATGGAGTGTTAAATTCACTCTCAGAAAAAAAGGTACATTTTTGTACCAAAGAAGGTACAAACGCTTGTCACTGGAGCAGTACCTTTTACTGGTACAAAACTGTACCTTAATATAAAGGAACAAATTTGTACCATTCCAGTTTGTACCTTAAAGGACATGATTTGTACCATGGGCAACCAAAATGTACCTTTTGTTTTTTAAAACTTGTTGGTAGGCTACGACAATATTGTACCTTTATCAAAGGTACAAATTTGATCCTTTAAGGTACCACCCCAGTGACAAGCCCCTTTGTACCTTAACTGTGTCAAATATGTTCCTTAGAGAACTATTAAAGGCTGTTTTCCTATTGAATAAAGTACACATTCAACAACTGAATCCAAAAGGCATCGATTTAATGAGTGTAATGACGGAGAGGAGGCAGTCGAATCCATCTGCAGCACTTTATTGAAACAGGTAATGAAACAAGGAATCACTGACATGAAACATTAGAGGAGCACGTATCAACATGTAGCGTGGCAAAACAACGCTACATGTTTGCTGCTGTGATTTGCTGCTGCATGTTTGCTACATATTTGCTGCTGGTTTGCTGCTGTGATAATATCGTGTAATCTGTCTAAAAATGTAAGAATGAGGACAGTGTTGTAAGGACCCAAGTTGGCATGGTGGTGGATAACCCCAGTCTGTGTAATGGCAGCACAAAGGGTAATGTTACCCCCACGTTGCCCTGGTACATTGACAATAGCCCTGTGGCCAATGATGTTTCTTCCCCTTCTTCGCACTGTTGTCAGGTTAAATCCAGCCTCATCAATGTATATAAACTCATGACTCAAGACTTCGCAATGAACATAGAACTGAGCAGTCCAGATAAAGGGTAGATGATGATTAACAGGTGGGAGTGATGAGACTGAACGGGGAAACCAGGCAGGGATGGAACCTAATGATAGCAGAGGGGAATGATGGGAAGTGCAGTTCTAGAACTCAGGTGACAAGGAGCGTGTGAGCTCGGGGAGAGGTGAAGGCGCGCGCTCAGTGACAGCCGCGCGCTCCGTGACAGAGCCCCCCTCCTGCGAGCGGCTCCGGAAGCGAGGACCTGGACGACGACGGGGTCTTCCTCGGGGTCTTGGAGCTGGACGATCTGGGTGAGTGTGATGGTAAGTGTTAAGCAGAGCAGGGTCCAGGACGTCCCGAGACCTGACCCAGGAACGTTCCTCGGGGCCATAGCCCTCCCAGTCAATCAAATATTGCAATGCCCCGCCACGGCGTCTGGAGTCCAGGATCTCTCGTACCCGGTACGCCTCCTCGCCTCCGACCTCAATGGGGGGAGCCTGCAGGGGACCGACCTCCTCCTGGACCTCCTCTCTCCTGGGAGCAGCAGCGGGTCTGAAAAGAGACATATGAAAGGTGGATGAGATTCTATAATGTGCTGGGAGTTCCAGCCGAAACGAGACCGGAGTGATCTGCCGAAGAATCTTGAAGGGCCCGATGAAGCGAGTGGATAGTTTCTTGCTTGGGAGCCTCAAACGCAGATCACGGGTGGAAAGCCACACCCACTGGCCAGGCCGATACCGGGGACCCTCACGCCTCCTTCGATCCGCATGCAGCTGATAGTGACGGATGGCACGTCGCAGATGGACATGAGCGGCATTCCAAGTGGCCTCGCTGCGTTGCAGCCACGCATCCACAGCAGGGAGGTCTGACGGTTCTCCTGCCCACGGGAAGAGGGGAGGTTGAAAACCTAAAATACACTGGAAGGGTGTTAAACCAGTGGCAGGCTTTACCAGGGAATTTTGGGCATACTCCGCCCAGACCAGGAAGCGGCTCCAGTCCCGTTGGTTCTCGTGACAGTATGTCCGCAGAAAGCGAATGAGGTCCTGGTTCAACCGTTCAACCTGACCGTTAGCCTGCGGATGGTATCCCGAGGTGAGGCTGACGTTGATGTTGAGTTTGGAGCAGAGTTCTCTCCAAACGCGGGAAGTGAACTGGGGACCACGGTCGGAGACGATGTCCTCGGGGAGACCAAAGAGATGACATACGTGGTTGAGAAGCACCTCCGCAGTCTGCATGGCAGTGGGCAGACCCTTCAGGGGGATAAAACGACAGGATTTGGAGAAGCGATCCACGACTGACAGAACTGTGGTAAATCCTTGAGACAGAGGCAAATCAGTTACGAAATCCACGGCGACATGGGACCACGGGCGTTGAGGCACTGGCAGTGGCTGTAAGAGACCGGCAGGTTTAAGGGGGGAAGATTTGACAGTGTTACAGATGGAACATTGGTGAATGAACTTTATAACATCAGCCCGGAGTGTGGACCACCAGAAGCGGTTGGAGACTAGCTGTACTGTAGCAGAGATACCTGGATGTCCAGCGCTGAGTGTGCAGTGAACCCATTGAAGCACCCGATCACGGAGTTCGAGGGGCACGAAAAGATGATTCTCTGGACATTCAGGCGGAATTGGAAGAGCTTGTAGTGCCTCGGTAACCTCCGAGATGATGTCCCACTGCACAGGAGCAACGATCAGAGTGGAAGGAAGGATGGGTTCTGGCTTGGAGATCTCGTTGAAATCCTCGAACTGGCGAGACAGAGCATCAGCCTTCCCGTTCTTGGACCCAGGTCTGTACGTGATCCTGAAATTAAATCGAGAGAAGAACAGTGACCAGCGAGCCTGACGAGCATTCAAACGCTTGGCGGACCTGATATATTCAAGATTTCTGTGGTCAGTGAGGACGGTGAAAGGCTGACGTGCACCCTCCAGCCAGTGCCTCCACTCCTCCAAGGCTGCTTTCATGGCCAGAAGCTCTCGGTCACCCACATCATAATTGCGCTCCGCCGAATTAAGCTTGCGGGAGAAAAAGGCACGGGAACATTTTAGCGGGGTTACCGTGGCGTTGAGACAGGATCGCACCAACTCCAGTGCTTGAAGTGTCAACCTCCACGATGAACTCGCTCTCCGGGTTAGGATGATGGAGGATGGGTGCGGACGTGAACCCCTCTTTCAGCCGGGAAAACGCTGAAGTGCATTCGGAAGACCACCAGAAGCGCTTCCCCCCCCCCGGAGAAGAGATGTTAGAGGGGCCACAATGAGACTGAAATTACGTATAAACCTACGATAGAAATTAGCAAAGCCCAGGAATCGCTGTAATTCTTTCACAGAGGAAGGTTGAGGCCAGTCCATCACGGCTTTGACCTTGCTGTCATCCATGAGAACCCCCTCGGGGCTGATGATATATCCTAGGAAGGCGATCCGGGTCTGATGAAATTCGCACTTCTGAGTCTTGGCGTATAACTGGTTCTCAATTAGCCGTTTGAGGACTGCACGCACATCCTGGACGTGTGCTTCGAGGGTCTCTGAACAAATCAAGATGTCGTCAATATAAACAATAACCTTCTGATTCAGCATGTCACGAAAGATCTCATTAACAAACTACTGGAACACAGAAGGACTATTGGACAGCCCGAATGGCATAACCCGATACTCATAGTGCCCTGTGGTCGTAGAAAAGGCCGTCTTCCACTCATCACCCCTCCGTATGCGAATGAGGTTGTAAGCGTTCCTCAAATCCAGCTTGGTGAAGTAACGGGCAGAGCGAAGCATCTCCAGGGCTGCAGGGACTAAAGGCAGAGGATAACGATACTTCACGGTTACCTCATTAAGACCTCGGAAATCGATGCAGGGCCGGAGACTCCCATCCTTCTTCTTAACGAAGAAAAACCCAGCGGACGCGGGGGATGTGGAAGTGGTGATGAAACCCTTAGCAAGCTGCTCCTCGATATACGAATTCATAGCCTCAGTTTCCGGTTGTGAAAGAGGATACACACGGCCGTGCGGGGGAACGGCTCCGGGTAGAAGTTCAATAGCGCAGTCACAGGCACGGTGCGGGGGTAGAAGTGAAGCTTCTCTCTCTCTGAATGCCAGGGCAAGATCATAGTAGACCGCAGGAACTCCTTGCAAGTTCAACTTCTCGGAGGGACTGTGGCTTGATTCAGGACCATGGAGAGCAGGCAAGCAGTGGACCTGACAGAAAGGAGACCATTGAGTAATTCTCCTCTCAGTCCAGGAAATTAGAGGGTTGTGTATCTCCAGCCAAGGCAATCCTAAAATTACTGGATGAAGAGGTGAACTGATGGTATACAACTGAATTCTCTCCGTGTGACGAGACCCGAAGTTGAGAGTAAGTGGCTGCGTGATGTATTGTACCTCCCCTGTCCCCAGGGGGTACCCATCCAGGGCTGCCACTGCCACACGAGACTCACAAGGGATGAGAGAGAAATGATTAGACAAGACAAACTCCAAATCAACAAAACTCCCAGCGGCACCAGAGTCAATTAAAGCCCTTGTTTCGCAAATATTTCCATTAAAACTAAAGGAAACTTCTAGACTGAGAGAGTTAGGAGGATTAATCGAAGAACTCACCGCAGAAGTATCTCTGGATCTGGATCTCACAGGACAAGAAGCTCTCAGATGACCGGCTTGAGCACAGTACAGGCACAATTTATTCCGCCGCCTCCTCTCACGTTCCTCCGTAGTGAGGTGAGTGAAACCGACCTGCATGGGCTCGAAATCTGAGCTGGCTGGTGGATTAGTGAAGAGACTAGGCGAGAGAGGTGCGCGTCGAGAGCGGATGAGATTGTCGAGGCGAATGGCGAGCTCCATAAGTTCTCCGAGGGACCTTCCATCGTCGCGACAAGCCAATTCCCCTTGCAGCGCCGAACTCAAACCCCTACGGTACAGCAACTTAAGTGGTTCCTCCGTCCAACCCGTCTGTGCTGCCAGGGTGCGGAATGAAAGCGTGTAGTCAGCTGCGGTGGAATTCCCTTGACTTAATGCGAGAAGTAGCTCTCCTGGCTCCTTACCACCCGCGGGATGTTCAAACACCTCTCTGAATTGAGACATAAACACGTTATAAGAGGGAAATGTGTGCTGACCTCCTGACCAGAGAGCAGTCGCCCACTCCAACGCCCTCCCGGTGAGTAGAGAACAGATGAATGAGACGCATCAGTGGGATAAAGCTGGGGTTGCTGGTTGCTGCTAATGATAGCAGAGGGGAATGATGGGAAGTGCAGTTCTAGAACTCAGGTGACAAGGAGCGTGTGAGCTCGGGGAGAGGTGAAGGTGCGCGCTCAGTGACAGCCGCGCGCTCCGTGACAATGAGTACTGTAAATACATATCAAATACATATGAACGTTTGAATACTTTCGTTCCAGCTTACAGTAAAGTATTTCTTTGTGTAAATAAATCAAAAACTTAATAAAAACTTCACCAAATTATCAGAATATCACTTCTTTAAAAAGATTTGAAAGAATTAAAAATGCAATTACACAAAAATGTTACAGTACATAAAATATATTTTGTCATCTACAACAAAGCTAGACTCTCCACCCCCCCCCCCCCCCCATTTTCACACAATACCCTTGCATTTATTTAACTTAAAAAAACAAACAAAAAAAACACTATCCTCTACCCCAACTGCTCGGCAGTTTCAGATCCCTCCATTTTTACACGGCTGAAGATTCTCCTCTCACTGAAGACACGTCCAGTCAAGACGTTCCCAAAATCTGCACAGTGGGTTGTGATGTAGCCGGTTCTTCCTGAACAAAATCAAGAATCAGTATTAGAAAAGACAGAAGTTAATTGATCAAATTTATACTCCCAATGACAAGCTAAAATTTGACCTCTAGACTTAAAAATTCCCCCTAGAACTGAAAATTCTATCATTTACTCGCCCTCAAGTTGTTCCAAACCTGTGTGAGTTTCTTTCTTCACTTGAACACAAAAGAAGATATTTTGATAATTGAAACAGTTGATGGGCCCCATTGACTTCCATAGTATTTTTTTTTTTTTATATTATGGAAGTCAATGGGGCCCCATCAAATGTTTAATTTTTTGGGTGAACTAAATCCTGCAACATCTCGTCTGGCATCCATGTAATGTGCTTTTATAACGGATTTCAGCTTAGCCAACCTCAACACATTGGACAATTTTGAAAAAAATGAAAATGAAAATTCTTTTGTTAATTACTCACCCTCATGTCATTCCACACCTATAAGGCCTTCATTCATCTTCGGGACACAAATGAAGATATTTTTAATGAAATTCTGAGAGCTTTCTGTCCCTCCATTGGGAGCAATGCAACTAACACATTCAAGGCCCAGAACGATAGGAAAGACATCATTGAAGTCATCCATGTGACTCGTGACATGTTTAACCAATTTTATGAAGCGGTGCTTTGTTTGTTTTTGCAACAAAAAAACATCAACAACAACAATTTACCACTTTATTTAGGAAAATACTGACCTGCAATCCAGTAGGGGAGCACTACGACGCATGCTTATTATGTTGACTCAAGACCGGAAGTTGTACTGTGAATGTGCTTTATATGATATTATTTTCTAAATATAGAGGTAAATATGTTGTTGTTGTTGTTTTTTCTCCGCAAAACAAAGCACTTGCATCGCTTCATAAAATTAAGGTAAAACCACTGGAGTCACATGGATTAGTTTAATGGTGTCTTGACTACCTTTCTGGGGCTTGGATGTATTAGTTGCGAAAGCTCCCAATGGAGGAACAGAAAGCTCTTGGAGTTCATCAAAAATATCTTCATTTGTGTTTCAGAAGATAAACAAAGGTCTTACGGGTTTGGAACGACATGAGGGTGAGTAATTAATGACAGAATTTTCATTTTAATGTGAACTATACCTTTAAGGAATCCTGGAAACACCTTAAATCAGCCACAGCATGCATTCAGTCCATTTCCTGGAATAACGGAAATGCAGATATGAAAAAAACAGTTTCACAAAAAAGAAAAACCTTTCTGCATTTTTACATTTTACACACAAAAAAAAAAGAAAAGAAAAAAAAGAATAGCAGTTTTAAATGATTCACTCAAAGTTTTTTTAAAAAAAAAAAGAGAATATCATAAGATTAATAAACTCAAATAACTCATTGTACTGATACTTACCTCAGCTGAGGATGCAGTCAGATGTGTGATCAGTGAGACCAGTACTGACAGTTTACCCCATCATCTTCATGATCTAAAAAACAAAGACACATTTGCTGAGTTTCAACAAAATTCTCTGATAAAATGAATGGCATCTATATGACTTAGGGTGATCAACTATTTTTATCTGTGCACTGTTCGGTGGCGTTGTTCAACAACTGCATACAGTATTGTGGACTAATGTAAAGTACACCAGTGGTTCCCAACCTTTTTTTGTCTGAGACCCCCTTTTTCTCAAGAAAATATTTTAGGGCCTCCCTTCACATTTAATGATATTATCGCTCTTGTAAGCTTGCACCAAGGATGACAAAATATGTTGTTTTCAAACAGTATGTTTATGCACAAATAATAGCCTATAATATTGAAAATACAATAACAAAAACATCAGTAGGCCCTTTGTAATTTAAAAACGTAAGCCTAGGAGAAGCCTATATATTGGCCCTATTTGAAATGCAAAAACAAAAATTCACACTGGTGTGTAGGTAAAAAAAGAAAGAATATAGGCTATTACTAAACGACTGTTGTCTGGGGCCTCAATACTTGCATGCTATTTGTGAGGCTTTATCAATGTGAGGCTTTATTTTTTACGCTTTTGGCGCTATAGCGAGCGATAATAAACTTGCGTTTATTAACAGAATAATGCGTCTTTCGGAAGAACATTGTAGCCGGAACTACATCTCTCTGTGTACATCTATGACGAGTCACGCAGGCACTGGGCTACTCCGCAGCGGCAGCGATCCCGAACCAGTGTAAAATAGTCCCAATGTAAACACTTATTATAGGTGTACCATAGTGGTTCAGGATAAGACAAAAACACGGATTGGAAAATGGATTCATGATGAACTCGCTCATTATATAAATTTTGTACATTTTGAACAGAAAAAAGTGAATGACTTTTATTTAATGCTCATTGCTCAAACCTTTCAAAATATGACGCGACCCCCCACAGAGCTCGCTGAGGCCCCCTTGTGGGCCGCGACCCCCCTGTTGGGAACCGATGAAGTACACCACCATGGCACCTCTGGTTAAGCATTCATTTACAATAATTACGTATTAAATGTGTACTTACGACACAGAAACTCAATTGCTTTAAAATATATTTGCATACGCTAATAGCACTGACTGGATTCGTACCTAATTAAGCTATTTACACGCTAATGTCATGTTGAGTGGCTGTAACGTTTAATATGTTTTTTATTTGGTTAAACATTAAACTCACCTTTGAATTTCCTCTTATAATTCGAGTCCAGCCTCTAAAGTTCTTCTGACGATGAAGCGGGCGAAGCCATGGTTGTAGTGGTGCTCGTGCTCGTCGTAATCTGCTTCCCGCTCCGTTCTATTTGAAAATGCAGTAACGGCTGCAGCGACCTTGGGCAATCAGTTTCATGTTGTTGTGCCTAATAGCAAAGTTAACAGTTATAGTGGACAATGGAGAACAAACGCCATAGTATTTACACGTGATGACTTAATACTAATCAATAATTGCATTAAAAAGTGTAACGTTATACAAGTCAAATGGCTAAAAGTATTTGGTGCAAAGCTAATTTAACTCGCTAAATTTACGTTAAGTGGCTAAAACATTTATAGTTTCGACTTGTGAACTAAGTATAAACATAAATTATCAGAACTCACCTTTTAATTTTGTCTTCTTCAAGTTTGATATTTAAAATAAAACGCGCAGTCGTGTAGCCTGCTGCCCGCTGTCAGTTCGGAAAATTTCATAACGGCTGAAGCGATTTCGACCAATCAGCATCTTGTTGCTAGGCCAAATATTCAACACAGCAACCAATCACGAATTTAACAGTAGTTTGGCCTATTATGTACCCTTGATGTGAGAACAATTATGTACCTTAATTTCAATTGTACCTTAAAAGGTACCAAACCTTATCATCAGAGGTCTTTCCTGTACCATTAAAGGTACTATTATTGAAAAGGTACAAAACTGTTCTTTGAGGAACATTATTTGTACCATCGTGTACCTTTATTTCTGAGAGCTTTTCCCTTACACTTGTGAGTTTTGCAAAGGACCTTTACGGGTTTTTCCCAAATCACGGAAGTGACCTCGACGTCCGGGTAAGTGGTAGCATAAGCCATCAGCCAAGTGTTATTTAAATACTTACAAACTTTCCTTGTTCCTTGTGAGTATAGAACCTATTTGTACTACTGTAGAAGTTTGGTACCATTCCGGGCGTTATTAGTGGGGTAATTTACAAGATACAACCTTGGATCCATTAGCGCCTTTACTAAGTCATTCGGCTGATATCTCTAAATAAGTTCTAACTTTAATAATGTTCAACCAAGGGAAAAAAAGCTTCTGGGGGGGAGGCCATGGTGCAAAGGACCCTATGTTGAAATTACTCCGAACCATCCCTTTAAAACACATTTAAAATCATGATATCTTAATAATCTTGTGTTGTTCTTTAAAGAAGTATTCTTATTTAAAGAAGTACACTTATTTTGATGTGTTGACTAACATACTAAAGCTCATGTAAAGTGCTTGATTATAATTTTAACTGTAGTATGTTATTTGATAACTGTCACAGACGTGTTTGCAGGCAGGAAGACAAAGACAGATGAATAAAGTTCTAAACGTAGTTTAATAACAAGTAATCCAAAATGCAGGCAGACAGGCATTAACACAACACATCTATACCTATCTTTAAGTTCACTTAAGTGGCCTTTGATTTTATTAATATTATCTGCAAGTAAAGTTGTATAAAAATATACTTTTAAGCTTTTAAGTACACAACAAATGCACATTCACTAAAATGAGGCACACTTCTTTTTTTTTCTAGGTAAAACAAAACGATCTTATTCCCAGTCATCTTTTGATATGTTAGGCTGAATGACTTGATAATTTGTACATTTGTGCTGTAAGGTTCCCAGTCATGCACATAAATTGCTTTTATTTGTATAACAACTGAGAACCAACAATAAGCCATTGTATAGAAAAATTCTGTACGGAAAAAAAAACAGGCATGAGAAGAAAAAACAATCTAAAAAGAGATAAACAAACAGACAGAGACAGAAATAGAGAGAAAATATTCTCCAGGTTTTAAATTACAGTTGTTCCAAGATTTCACTACTGCTCACAGATAATATCAAAGTTTACTTAACCGTCCTGGAATATTTTTAACTGATGTAAACAGGCTTACCACAGAAACAATGAGAGCATCTGTTTTCTAGATGACTGTTCCTATAAAACTCATCAAATGATTCTTCATACTTGACCTGCTTACGGTAAACAGGAATAAATCAAAAGTGTATTCACTGATCAGAAAAAAGTCAGAATAAGAGAGTATCTTGTTGACTTTGTTTTACTTAAATTGTAAGATGACAATAGCAGTTGTGGTGGTCAGTGGGTCTATGGATAGAGCTGAATTCGATAAGCTACATTTATTTCTTTATTACAACATGGGGGAAGGACAAATGTGCACATTAGGAGAGAGAAGGGGAGAACGAGAGAGAAACATGCCAGTGTTTGAGGTTTGTGTTTCCTTTGGCCTCCTCTATGGAATTCACTTATTTGTGGAAATGTTAAGAATTCAAGTAATGGGCCCTACTAAACACAGAAAAATAAATGCAATGCTCAGCATATGAGGAACCAAGACAACCATACCTGTGAACGATCTTCTCTTCTCTCTCATTTTACCTGTATCTTTGATCAAATAATTGTAGCCGGTAACACTTTACAATAAGGTTCATTAGTTAACATTAGTTAATGTATTAACTAACACAAACTAACAATGATCAATACATTTGTTACCGTATTATTTTATCTTTGTTAACATTAGTTAATAAAAATAAAGCTGTTCATTGTTTGTTCATGTTAGTTCACAGTGCATTAACTAATGTTAACAAATACAACCTTTGATTTTAATAATGTATTAGTAAATGTTGAAATTAATATTAACTAAGATAAATAAATACTGTAGAAGTATTGTTCATTCTTATTTCATGTTAACTAAGGTAGTTAACTAATGTTAACTAATGAACCTTATTGTAAAGTGTTACCTTGTAGCCTTGGTGAACATAAGAGACCTTTTCCATTTATACACATTCTATATATCTATAAATCATCGATATATTCTTTATAATCCAACATATAGAAAGCTGTTGTCATTGACAAGAATATTACATAGCAAGGTTGGTACATGTTCACATATCAAAAGAAATAACCTCAAGAAAAGTTCATATTGTCACACGAAGTGTGGCAGGCAACACGCACGGAGACTATTTAAAATACTTTAAATAGTCTTTAATAATAAATGCAGAAGATCGCTTGGAGTACAAATGAGATAAACCACAAGGCTAGGAGATAAACTGAAGGCTTATATACACAAGGGAGGATAATCAACAGGGAACAGGTGTGGAACTCAATTAACGTCCATAGAAACTCACACCATAACAACTAACAAAGTCCAACAGAGGAGGGAGGGTGCACGTCCTGATTTTGCCAAGTTAGACTCATTCCTGGGTCAACATATTTTGTTAATCCTGGAACAACATTCCTGTCCGAAACTGTAATCATAACCATATCTCTACCCCTAAACCTACCCATAAGTCATCCCTAAAATCAGAGGGAAATGACAGGTGAATAACACTGATGTAGAAGCACCAACCCTGGTTGTAAGCCTAAACTTGACATAAACTGTGAACTTTGTCCTCAAATCTGAGGGGTTGATTGGAATGTTGTTCCAGGATCAACAAAGATGTTGATCCAGGAACATGATGCACTCTGTGAAATCAGGTTCTGCTAGGGAGGGTGGGGGCTAGAGCTGTAGAGGTAGACATAGAGCTGGAGAGGGATGTGACCAAGGTTAGGCTGGCAGATGGAAACACCATAGTGAAGGATCCAAATGACAACATAGAGTACAGCCAGGATGAAGGCCCATGGTGGAACCGATAGTGGGAGGAGCCATAGTGGAGTCAGAGGTCTGACAACCAGCGGTTGAGCCAGGAGAGCTGGAGACCCAATCGGACCCGAGGAGACACAGAGACCAGGCAACACCGTAAGTTCTAGAGGCCAAGGTGACGAAGGAGACTTGGAGCTGGGCAAGACCAGCAGAGATGGGGGATTAAGGGGATAACAACTTCTACTTCCTCATCAAATAATACAGAGGCCAGGCACAGCTCACCCTCAGCAGCGAGAGTGTTCCCCCCCATGCCCTCGTAGGCCATGAGCACACCCACTGGGATGGGCGATGTTGCCAGCTCACGCATCTGGTCAGACATTCCGTGGGCTCAGGCTCCAGGGTGATGATTGGCTCAGGTGTCCTCTCTGGAGCTGGCATTGCAGCAGGCTCAGGCTCTGTGTCTGTGGTGGATCCTGGCATATGCTCCATGCAAGGCATATGTGTGGAACTCATATGTGTGGAACTCAGTTAACTTCCATAGAAACTAACAAATGGAATTATTAGCCGCTTTTCCACCGTAGGGATGGCCCCAGTTATATTTCCACTTGAGCTTGGTCCGGATTGGCATGGAATGGAACGGTTAAGCAACAAGAACAGTTTGGAGAAGCAGCTATTGTACCCCCTCCCCCCTCCCCTGAACGGCCTGAAATTAGTGTCGCCAGTCTTACTTCCTGCATGATCCTAGGTTTGTAACAAATTTGCATGATCTCAGCCTATGGTCTTTATTGGCTGCCCGTGAACAACATCTACTTTGGCCCGCCCTCAAACACAGTATACTATAATTCTTTAACTATAGTTGTAGCATGAGGCCTAGAAGAGTTTGGTTCATGTTGTCGACATGTCGAGAAGATGTTGTTTTCTGCTCAAAACCAATCCACTTTGCATGAACTTCCAAAGGAAGAGGACTTGGGCTCAAATTGTATGGTTAAACCAACACCATTGTTACAGTTCGTATCACTGAAATTCAGGGTAATACGTGTTCTGTTTCTGACATGTGCTGTAAGAGGTAGACCAATCACAACAGACTGGGCCAACTGACCAATCAGAGCAGAGTAGGCTCTCGGAAAGGAGGGGTTTGATGTCATAAAAATTTGTGATCCATTTTAGCGGAAGTGAGAGACTAAGTTTTGAATGCTTATATCTCCTAAATGCGAATTTTGTCATTGTTTTCTAACACACCAGCTTATTCATAATCTTAAGGCTAACATGTTCATACTAAACACTTAAAAACTTAAATTTTAATTTCAGGGGGCCTTTAAACATCCATAAAATATCCTACTTGGCAGAAATCAATGAAATAGTTGAAAAATTGCATCACCTTTAAAATTTTTTAGAAATGGAATCTTTTCAATAAGATTACATATCTATGACACTGGCACATGGAATTTAAACTAGATTTTTTTTTTATTCTCTTTTCATCACCCTTTGTTTGTCATGAGTTCTTGTTTATCATACACATTGACATGTATAAGGTCATAATCAGTGATCCACTATCCACTTTTACACAAATGGAGAAATTCAAGTTATCAGCAGAAGATTGGTGAGCAAGATTTCCACCCTGTGAAGTGGAGCCAGATCATGTCTCAAACATGACTTCCAAATTGCCATCACTGTCACTTTGATCTCACACCCCAACTGCCCGCACAAGCGCTAAAAGTGTGCATGTGTTTATGGTTTTTTCACATTTGAGAGTGAGTGCTGAGACAGTAAATATTTAGTGTCCATACAAGTAGGTGTGAATGCGTGTTTGAGGGTGTGTGTTTGTGTGTGTTTTGCAAGGAGGATGGCGGCTTTCTTTGGGTGACTTGATCAACAACTTCCATTACCAAGAGACAGTCTTTGTAAGAGTATCACAGTTTCACACTGACAGACCAGCCTGGGAAAAACATGTTCTGAGATCTTCCATGGAGTTCCAGCTGTCACTACGGCAGCCACAGATGTCACCCTGGTTATGTATCCTATAACTGCAATCATGGACCATCTAAGATTTCCATTTGCACGTTGGTGTGAATCTCAGCACTCTTGTCCTCTAGCACATTTCATAGGGCACGCCATTCTGACCTCATTAACCCTAATCAGCAACTAATCTCTCAGTGCATGCCTGCATTAAAAACCTGTGAGCATATGATCTGTCTTTGTTGGTGCACCATAAGTTAAAACTAAAAATAAACTAAGTTAATGTAGTACCATTCAAACATTTGGAAATACCCGACTTGATAAAGGCTTAAACCATGGATGTCTATAGATGCATGTAAGACTTCACAATAAGGTTCCATTTATTGACATTGGTTAATGTATTATGTATCATGAACTAACAATGAACAATAATTAATTTGCAGTATTTACTAATCTACAGTAGCTTAATGTTAATTCATAAATACAGTACAATTCATTGTTATTTCTTCATAATGCATTAACTCTTGTTGAAAATGTACACAGAGAAAAGATCATCAACAGAACAGGGAACAGGTGTGGACTAATTAGAAACCATAAATTCTAATAAATATCAGGACACAGGTAAAACAGAGACCACGAAAACCAAGACTAGAAAAAAAAAACAAGACAGTGAAACAGAACTTCACCCAACTGTATGTTTGCTAGAGTGTTGCCTAATGGTCTAAGTCAAAGGAGTCCATCCACAAGCCTATTGATTCTCTAGTGTAGGTACAGTAAACAGGATTGTAGGACTTTTTATTGTTTGTCAGGTGAAAATCATCGGTTACACTTTATTTTAATGTGTCATTGTTACAGTGCAATTATATATTTAAGTTCTGAGTAATATTAAGCAACTACATGTACTTACTATAGGGTTAGGGTGGGATTATGATTTGGTTGAGGGTTAGTTACATGTAATTATGCATAATTTACTGATATTACTATGGTAAGTACATGTAAATGGAAATGTCTCAAACTATGTGTACAGTCTGTCTATGCATATGAATAAGCCCTTTCAAAATGACATTAACCTCTCTGAAATGTTGTAGGGCTGACCGCAGTCTGTTAAAGTGTGAAGCAGAAGGCTGAAGTGGAGGGTTTCATGAGAGTATTCTGTTAACAGCCATATGTCAGCTTGTTAAATGAGATTAGAGTGCACTGTCTGTGCCGCTGTGGTGAAATCTGAACCTAATATTTTCAATGTAAAAGAAGATACCCGAAGAGGGGGCCTTCAGATGGCGGTTTGGATAAAACAGCTTAATATCCACCACTAAACACTTAAGAACTGCAAATTAGTCCAACACAAGCAAAATCTCTAAGCAATTATCCCTATTGTATTCAAAAGCACAATCAATTGCTATAAATGCTCTTTCAACCAGTATTAGAACAGACAAGATCATTTGTAAGAGGTGCTGACACCACATAAAGTCCTCTGGAAATGTAACATGTGTTGTCAAGCCCAGAAGAGAATCTCCTCATTCATATAAAGCATTCTTGTGTATTTGCCAGCCTAATAACGAGATTTATTTCAAACTGTAGATGACATATTGGTATGCAAAAATAGTTTACAGGGATGCCCTTAAAATGGAAGTCTATGATACAAAGCAGCGATGTGTACCTCACATTTTTTATTTTGCTTATATTAATTATTTAACATAAAAAAGTGTTATTTGAGCTGTTAAGATCAATTGTCCTACACCTGCTGCCATTGTCTGCAATGTAGAAATTAGCCTTGCATAGCCAGGCATTCAGACTGAAGTTTTAGACTACATAGCAGCTTTCCATTGGCCAAGGACCTACCAAGAGGATGGCAATTCATTCAAGAAAGTCCTGAAAGTCTACTGCAACAATGGTACTGTGAACTTCACATAATTTTGAAAATACAGCGTTTAGTTGAACCTGATTGTGGCGAGCAGGATGAGGCCAAGAGCCATGAGAGAGCGGCACGAGGCCGGTGGCGTGATTATTCATGAGCGCCACCTGCGCAACGCACCGGTCTCGTATCTCTCACGGAGGAGCGGAAGCATAAAAGGAGGAGCGACGACAGTGGAGATCGAGAGAGGCCAGGCCTGGACTTGTGTTGTGTTTGTTATATGTGACAGCAGTCGTCCGTTAGGGGCTGCTGTCTTTTACTTTCATTTTTGTATTTGTTTTATTGTGTTATTAAATTGTGTTAACCATTGCCGGTTCCCGCCTCCTTCTTCCCATAACATCTGAACTGCGTTACACTGATAAACATTTATTTTCACAGACGTAAACACAACAGCTTTCTTTTTCCATGAGGGGGTTTGGCATCACAATGACTTTGTTTACAGACGGACCATTGAAGAACACGACACACATGTTTCCCGGAAATCCTGTAGGATTCAATTAATCAGATTATGACTTTGAAACTCCCGAAGTGTTTATCATTTTGTGTGCAACCTGCATCAGATGTTCTGCCAACTGTCTTGGGCGTGACGTTTGAGGCTGAGACAACGTAGAAAAAGGATATGCGTGTGCCCATCACTCCTCACATGCTATAAGAAAGACATTTTTGATGACGAATGGGTAAAAAATATAGCACTAAAGAGTATAGGCCAAGTTAATATTCATTTTAACTGAGGTATGAGTTTTTCTGTAATCAACAGCATGTCACAGATGCTGTTCACAGAGATTCACTTGTGTTGAACCCAAATTAGGGTGACCATACATCCCAGTTTTCCAGGAACAGACCCATTTTGGTGTCCTGTCTTTGTCTGAAGCTGTCCCCGGAAATGTCCCCATTTTACGTTCAAAATAGCCTGTGAATACACTGCAAAAAAGCCTGACCAATATAGCCTGGTGGTTACCAGAGCAATCGTCTATTGATTGTTTTCATCAACAGAGGAGGCTGCAAGTCACACTGATTTACTTCATTGTACGCCGCTACTTTAGCCATGAAGAACTTAAAGTCAAAAAGACAAAAACAAAATTATGTAATATTGCAGTATTTATTGTAAATGATTTATCTGTGCACATCATTATTTTTTAATTCATGCGCCCTTGTAACCTTCAGTCAAAATAACTTCCCCTCCTTTTTGCAGCGACATCTCTTCCCTGGTGATGCGTTTACTGGCACGAGGGTGGGGCAACCTGTCACTCACATGAAATCACAGCAATAACAAACCACAACATCCAACGATTCACTCAATTCCTGATGGTCAAAATCAAGTCCCACCCTACATTATTTCTTGTACGAGAAGCTGTTTCCCTCAAATATACTTCACAATAGGGCCTATTGCAACTTTGTTTCTTGTCAACTTCAAGGTGACCAGATTTCTGAAATGGATACCAGGGACATTTTCTATTTCAGTGGTCAAAATATAATAAAAATGCAGGACAGCGCTTGATTTTGTCCATCAGGAATTAATTGGATCATTGGATCGTTGTGGTTTGCTATGGCCGTGATGATCTCATGAATTCCGCACTCACGCCAGTAAACACGTCATCAGTGAAGAGATGTCACTGCAAGAGGAAGGGGAAGTTATTTTGATTAAAGATTATGAGGGCACATACATTTTAAAAAATAATCATGTGGATAAAAGAGACCCAGATGCGTTCAGGCACACATTCCAATAACAGAACAGTCTGGCACGATGAAGAGCAAAGCAGCATAAAAATATTCACATTTAATAATGTCAACCGTTGCCCATAATACAAACAGACAAGGCTTGTTTTCCTAATGAAACCACTGGCTATTTCAGTCGGTTCCCGTTAGCCAGGGACAAAACACTTGAGCATGTGGTGCAGGGTGCAGCGCAGTGGGTCTGAGTCTGTCTGGCCACACCCAGAGATTTCCACCCGCCTCAGGAGAGCTTGTTTATCACACAGCTGAGGTGTCTTCCAGAAACATGGAGGAGAAGGACAAATATCTGCACCCTGTCCAAAGCCACAAGCCTCTTTCCCATGTCGTGCCTGACCCCATCCTTCATCGTATTTCATTAATAATCCCCCCAGGACAAGAACAGGATTTATGATAATCTACTTATGAACACAGCTAAAATATTTAACAGCTCACATAAAAAATGTATTCCTTTGAAATGGATCAACTTTCTTCACCATGGATGAGTTTATCACTGCAGTTGCTCATATAAGTCATTTTCCCGCCTAATATACAGCAGTATCTCATTGTGAACAGTGACCTCTGCTGTTCGTATTGCAATCAGTAGATTCTGCATCCTCAAGAGTGTTTGGAAGTGGCGTCTGTTTGACAAGCGTGTCAGTACTGCAAGCCAGTGGCAGAACTTTCCACTGGGCTCTGGTTTCGTTTTAATGGCCGGTTTATTACTAAAGGTACCTTATCATAACTGACACAGCAATTCACACAGACATTAAAGACATTAAGATATATTTTTTTAACACATTTAGAATTTCATTTGGCCATTAGGTGTTTCTTTTCTATCAGACTTCTGTATATGAGGAAAAAATAAAGTATAGACATGGTAAAAAACAGTCGTTCAGAGTATACAGAAAAATATCAAGTAAGCGACTAATAATGTCTCATGTCAACTGTTTAAACTTTGTATCCAGGAAACATGCGAAAGTTCATGCATCAGTAAAGCATCAGTCACTGAGAACTGTGACTGTAAAAATATACATTTAGGTCATAAAGTTTGAGAGCACCTGTAAAAATATTTCGCTAGAGACCCTACAGGTATATTTTAAATTATTATAAAATATATTACCAATATAACCATTTTTAAAAATGAACAATTTCAGAAAAAATATTAACATGTCCATTAACAGCACAGCAACAGCACAATTATTTTGCCAATCCATCAACCATCAGAAGAACACACAATTCATAATCTTTCAAACAAATGCTCAATAAAAGCACTTGGTATTAAAAGAAAATAACACTACAAAATAATAACAATATGTATTATTATAACAAAAAAACTTAAAACTGTAACTGTAAGCTCTTTTCTTCAAAAATGTGGGGGTTAGTTAAATTAGTTAATAAAACCATTTGTTTTGTTGTGCAATATGTTCTTATTTTGTCACAGAAGAGTGCAAGATTTGGATTTTTGCTCATCATCATGATCATCCAGTCCCGCTGACAATTTCTTCCTATTTGGGTCATTAAGCTAATCAAAGAGTCCACTGTCAATCATCTCCTGTTGCCATGGAATTGGCACTGCCCCTGTACTGAATTCCTTAAAAAACTTCTCATCATTGGTATCAAATTCAACCCCCTTAACCTCAGAGAAGTCCCGGATATCGCCTGTGTCTTTAGCGTACACAACATTGGGTTTGGGCACCCATGGAGGTGCAATAAGCCCCGCCTCCAGCCGAGGGATGTTTATGGATTTGAAGATCTCGTGTTTCCGAGGGTCATCCCTGTGGGCAAAAAAAAACAGTTAAAGTCAGAAATAAGGCATATATGGATATGGCATTAAGATAACCAACAGTTTTCTTAGCCAAAATATTAAAGCACTAACTCAACTCCTGGAGGGCCACTGTCCTACAGATTGTAGCTCCAACTATCTCCAAAACATCTGCCTGGAAGTTTCTAGTAATCCTGAAGACCTTTATTAGCTGGTTCAAGTGTGTTTAATTAGGGTTGAAGCTAAAGTCTGCTCAAGCTCCACACAGAGAGGCCTCGAACTTGACCCCTTATGTTGTGGAGCCGCAAAACACTGTTTTTGATTTGAGAGCTGAAGATTGTCAGTGAATAATAACTTAAATTTCAGTCTGTTCACTCAAAACTATGAAATGACTTCAGAAGATTCAAAAGCGCATGAGTCATATTGACTACTTATATCGATTAGATTTTATGGTTTTTGGCCATTTTTGACAGATGTGACAGGAGCTGCATAAAGATTTTTAAAACAATTCTCCTTCTGTGTTCATGGAAAAAAATTGGATTTGGGCTGCCATAAGGGTGAGTAAATAATGACAAATTTTTCACTTTTGGGTGAAAGTGTTCCTATAACAGGATTAAAAAAAATGTTAATAGGTTGAAATAGTTTCAGCAACTGACATTGGGAATACTGTAGTATTATATGTTAAAATGTCATTTAAACCTATGAGCAATGAAGCTGGTATTAAACCTTTTGGTGTTTTCACCCACAGAATGAAAAAAGAGTCAAAGCTATTTTGTTTTAACATTCATGCTTTACTCCATCCAAACCCAGTGCTGCGGCTCCAAAACCACTGCTCTCAATGAGAAAGGCTGACAGAAACGGCCTGTTTCTTCGATTTGCTGCCACACTGGCTTAAATTTGCTGACAGAGTAAAGCTTCTGCTCCTCTGTTGGCACACGGAGGGCAGTTGGACTGACCATGTCCTAATAATGACCTAGAGGGGAAATAGTGTGTCCTCTTGCCATGAAACACAGAAACGCTGCCACTTACTTGCAGCCGAGGCGGTCTTCAATGTTCTTTTTCAGAAAAAGACTGATGATGTCCTTGGAGGGGGCATCAAAATTTTCGTGTTCAAATTTGCACTCGTCTTCAAGAGTTCTCCTTACTATCTCTTCTTAAGTACCCTTCTCTTTGTGATCTCTAAAGGGGAGACGGCCGGCCACCATCTCATAGATGCTACAGCCCAAGGCCCACCAGTCCACTGACGTACGATATGGTTCACGCTTCAGGATCTCTGGCGCCATATACCCCTTGGTGCCAGCCTACGATGGAAAAGACAACAAGAGAGGTTATGAGAAAAACCATTCAGCCTTTTTGAAGCCACCTGAAAAAGCATTTCAAATCATATTTAAAGCCATCTATCATGGTACAAACTCTTTGACCTTTTCTTCATCCTCACTAAAATCCCATTTCAGAAGAGATTCCTGAAACAAGTTACAGACACAAAAACAGTCTTTCCATTTAACCAGTATCTCCAGGGACTTAAGTCAAACCCTTTGTAAGGGTGTGCTGTGCCAACCCAGATGCCAGCTTTGGGTAATACTGTAATTAGCATTAGCAAGGGCTTATTCAATGTTTTATGGTACCCCTGGCAAAAATGTTTGTTAATAATGAAATAGTCCAATATTTCCTAATTTTGCCACTTGGAAAAATTAGCTCAGTGTTTTAATTATTAGAGTCAATCAAAGTTGTACCTGTGTCGTCATGATACAGTTAACAGAATACTGAACTTAGTCAAATTATTTAGTACACTAGTGGTTTGTAAAATGGTTGGATGGATTTCATGGGTTCATTTTCTTTTCAATTATGTGTGATGTATAAGGTACACCAAAACTGAATGGTAGTATTCTATTAATTCAAAAGTTATCTATTCCAATTACATCAATTCTAAACTTACTGTGACAGGGTTTAAATAATGTAGCACTTTAGGCCAGTGTTTCCCAACCCTGTTCCTGGAGGCACACCATCACTACGGCTGCATCCGAAAATGTATACTTCACCACAAAATAGTAGATGAAAAACAGTATGAGAAACAGTGTTTGTGAAACAGTAGGCAAAATGTACCCGAATTACCTACTACTTCTGGCAAGATGTATCTGATGGACAGTTTACTATCCCATGAGGCCATAAGAGAAAATTTGTGAATGGCAGTAAAGCGACACAACTGATGCTGAAAGGTCACAAGACAATGACAACATGACAAATGTAGTATGTCCGGATTACATTCATACTACACACATTCATAATATACAGGACATCGCAAAGTAAGTACCTCAGTGGACATGTTATTTTCGGATACAGCTAACACATTTTAAAACTCTTTCTAATCAAGAAAATATTGCTTTTGTGCAGTTCAGCTTCAACCCCAATCAAAACACACCTGATCCAGTTAATCAATGTGTTCAGAGTTACTGAAAATGACAGGCAAGGCTGTTGAAGCAGGGTTGGAACTAAAGTCTACAGGAAGGAAGTCTCCAAGGAGCAGGGTTGGCTAGCCATGCTTAAGCATTATAGTATCAATAAGTACTTTACAAAGCTGTAACCACACATTTATTATTGGGGGTAGCATTGGAACTTTTTAGGACTCACGTGTTCAGCAGTTACCTTTTCAGGTGCCACACATATATACTTTATAAATGTGGAGTTCAGTCCTCAAACTTTTCATCTACCAGCTCAGATTAACCACTAGTCTACACCTACACATTTTCAAGGGAGATAATATTTTCTTCATCAAAGCTTGTCTTATCTTCCTGTCCTTACCTTTTGAGAGATAGTTTTCCCGTTTGGTAGTTCCACAGCTAGGCCCAGGTCTGACAACCTGCACTGGCCCTGACTGTCCAGTAGGACGTTTTCTGGCTTCATGTCACGGTACACAATATCCATAGCATGTAGATGCAGGATACCAGTGGTGATCTGAGCTGTGTAGTGAATGATTCGCTCCATCTCAATTCCACTCTCCCCAATGTGGTAAATGTGGTACTTCAGATCTCCTCCATTCATCAGAGTCATGACCAGACACAGGTGTGTCTTTGTGTCAAATGCATAGGCCAGGTTCACCAGAAACAGGCTGTTCACTTTCTCCAAGATTTGTTTCTCCAGTAGAGCCATCTTTTTTCTTCAGGCGTTTCTTGTCCAGCTTCTTGCAGGCATACATCTGACCTGTGTTTTTGACCTGAAAAGCACAGACCTGTACAGAGAGAGATTTAAAAGAACATTAAAAGAGAAACATTGCTGTTGTTGAAATTGAAAGATGGGCTAGATTCTAGATTTTATACAATACAATACTGTTTTTTGATTATGCAAAAACACAGAATATGCGGCAGCAATAAGAATATACACTTGAAAATCCATTCAGATGAAGGAATTATTTTATTATGTGCACTGAATATTATGTCAAAGGTATCAGGAGTATTATTTCCTGGGGATTTTATTCCAGTTGGCATTTAGGATTCAGCCAATGTATTCCACAGTTCATCAAAGCATATTCACCTTGCGTATTGTCTCTTTAGTTTTGTATTAAAGGTGAAGCAATCTGCAAAACATTGTCTGTAATTCAAACGGATTTCCAGAACACTCTCCCCATCTTCCATTAATTGGAATAACTGATAGTTCCACCCCAAACTCATCCCATAGGTAAGTGTGGTGACAGTGGTCATGCCAGCTTCTGAAACTAATAGAGCAATGGTTGATAGTACCACAGTAATTAAATGTTCTGTGAAATTAACCTATGAATGGCTTACTTAGCTGTATCTGCATATTGAACATATTGAATCCTGAGCACGAAGTTACGATTTCCCTACCCTACTGTGACGTATATCCAACTGAAACTTCTTCTTGAACAAGGAAAAATGTAGGGCAGGACTTGAAATTGTCCAACAGGAATTGATTGGATAGTTGGATCGTTGTGGGTTGCTTTTGCTGAGATCTCATGCTGAGATAGGTTGTTAATGAAAATGTAATAAATTACTGTTAGTTTAAAATCACTTCCCTTTTCTGTTGACATCACTACACAGGCTACTGGATACGATCTAATCCATTCCTAATGGATAAAATCATGTACGCTTCAACATTTGTTTCTCAATTAATATCCTGCTTCACTCTCAAATACGGTTGAAATATATAATAACATACAATTACACACATGACCTCTAAAAGTTAACAAAAGGATAATAGAAGGCAATTTATTTTTATAATAAACACTCATAAGACATGATATGCTATAACTGTAACCATCAAATTATACAAGCTATCAACCAAATCAAGAATCCAGAGCTAAAATAGAGAACTTCTAAAACAATTCTGTCACAAATTCAAATCTGTAGATTTGTTTGTGACAGGGTAAGAGGTGCAAACACTCACCTCTCCAAATCCTCCCTTCCCCAAAGTCCTGAACTCATAGAAGTATTTATCAGAGATGGGCTGCTTCTCGAATTCCTTCCACTGCACAAATCTCTCAAAGAACGGGCTAGCCTGATACTCATTGAAAGGTTTTCCTCTCAGAAACTCTTGCGTGGCTTCTTTCACCTGCCCCATCATCACCTCCTCAAAGTCCTTCTCAGAGACGGCTTTATACTTCTCCACTATGTCCTCTGTCAGATAAGACAGGAAACAGCTTTTGGAGTCAGCTTTGCAGAATTTGTTAATGATATTCTGCCTGGCTTTTTCTTTAGCACCTGCTTCTGCCAAATTCCAGTCATTCAGTTCTTCCAGGAACTCTACAGCGGCAAGGTATTCTGGATTGGAGGCTAAGAGGAACTGTCGGAAGCATGTTTTCCCAATGGGCTGCCTCTCACAGATGTCTTCAAAGTCCTTGGGAATAGCTGCATGCACCCTTGTACAATTTTGAAGTTGGGGAAGAATTAGGGTACGCCTTCGTTTCCTCATCTCCTTGTCGTCTTGACTCTGTGCTTTCAGGTAGGCTGTGTTTGCCACTAGATTGTCCAGTCCACCCATGTCACACATGGCAGTGGTGAGGTGAAGGATCAACTATGTGATGCTGCAGGTAACAATGAATAAGGACATGAAATAATAGGCACCACAGTGGCAAGCTGTGATATGCAGAGTCAAAAAGAATGGGGCTTCAGCGTCTCAAGTCAGAGTCTTCCCTGTGTCACTCATGTAATTGCATTAAAAACCTCAATAGGGGTTTTCTCTTAAGTAAGTGTCTTTGTATGCTAATTCGTGGATACTGCTCACGGAAGGAACTTATGCCATACTCAACTTAAGAGGCTCAACTTACTATGTTTAGCCACAATGCTAAGGGATAGACAATGCATTTGTTGCCTGAAGTGCTCAGTCCTCTACTGTCAACTTTAATTTTGAGAAAATAAATAAAACTTGATGAGTTTCTGAAGAAAATGTGAATGGTGCTTGCCCATGCAAAATTTGCTGCTTTAATGCTATAGGGTTTTGCTATCCAGTTTTTAAGGCAGTGGTTCTCAAAGTTTTGCCCAAAATGTTCCTTCTTTTGGATCTCTACTTTTGCGATAATATAAAACTCCCCTGATATTAGAGTAACAATTAAGGAAGAGTAAAATAAAGAATATTTTGTTACCTTTTGGAGCTTGGAAAAGTTCAGTTCGAGCAGATGTTTGTTTTATACCATCACTGTTCTCGCCAGAGCTTATTTCCCAGTACATTCAGCATCTGGCTCATTTTCACAATCTAGTCTCAAAACTATAATTTTCAACATCTTTGAAATCAATATTTTGATCACCAACAGCTTCTTCACCAGATCCACCATTAAGTGACAGTGACACAAATCACTACTACTACTTCAGTACATTTCAAGTTGTGCTGATGATCAATGCTATTCTTTTGTTTTCTGCCTACAGTAAATATGAGTGAAACGTCACTTCATTATTGTGTATCAGGCATTGTCACCTTTTGGAATAAAGGTGAATTGCACTTACTAAGTCATCAAAGACTCATTGTTGTTATATAATAACAAAAATTGGGTCGTTAGAGACCCTATACAATATACAAATGGACCAGACACACACAAATTATTCAATATATTTAATGAATAATCCAGTAAACTCACTCTCCCAACAATGGTCTAAACTTTCCCCAAAAACATCCCAAATGAAGCTAACACACTAGCAGAACTCGGTGTCCTGTTACAGGACACAGTAAGACTGATAAGAGTTTTACGACCCCAAAAGGAATGTGCAGGGAATTGTGACACTCACTTAATTCTTACTGAGAAAGAGAAATGAACCCTTTTAATCCTATATATTCTATATATATAACCATGTGATTAATGTATTAACATGTATCTAATTTTCCATCTCATGATTTTCCTTTTATGTGGTTTGGCCTGTCTTCTAAACTCTTCTAAACTATTTTGGTCTGAAACATGACAAGCATACTATGGTTAACCAAAATCATATGTGTAGCATGTTTAGTCTCTATAAACTCCAATCTTCGTCCCTCATTTGTTAATTTACATTACATTTTGCTAACTTTGTGACACACTAGTATTATAAGCTAATACTAATACCAGTCAAATTACATGTTCAAAGGCCTTGAACAAAGGGCGTAAAGAAATTCCCTCCAAAGGGAACAACTTCTTATTGGCTCACAACCATCCAGAGTGTGTCACATCTTCACGCTTTAAAAATCATCGACCACAAGATCGCCCTCTTAGTCCTCTCTTCCTCTGGCCTTCACTGCTGCTTCTTCGGGTTGATGTCTGTGGGGACCCTCACCGGGGCCCATGTCTGTGGGGGCTGTGGCCCCAGGCTGTGACTACATCCTGCTATGCCTTCACTCTCCCAACAGAGTCAGACTGTATTTTCTTCAATCCAACTCAGAAGAAAACTGCAACTTTACCATCACTGAATGGGCAACCAACTCTTCCGACTTCCTCACTCCTTGGTTGCCTGCGTGGCCTCTCCGGCCCAGGGCCGGCAGGTCACAATCTGCATGTGCTCAGCCATGTGCTCATGGAGAAAGAGAAAACCTTCATCCAAAACAGAGTCAAACTACCCATGCAAGTTTATCACATCTTCTTCTTCCAACGGAGAAGAAAATTATGGCAACTTCAATGTTTGACACTCAAAGGAAACATCAACATCTTTTTCCAAGATCTTTAAGAAATGTGTCTGCTGCAAATGCCATGCAAGTATATACATTTAATGAGGTACTCTGAAAATGATAAGCTGATGGTTCATTTCATAGTTAAATGGATCTTTTCCATAGTTCCATTTCCTGCTTCCGGTTTCATTCTGTCACCTAAACCATCTACCCAATGTCTGTGTAATTGTTTGTATGTTAGTTATGTGTTCGTGACTTAGTTAATAAAACTTGTGCGCAATATGTATTTGGTTCTGATTCTCTGCTTACAAACAAAGTTTATTTTACGATCTTGATCATGTTACATGCTCTAAGCGCTGCCCATGCTAAGAAATAATTATTTTTCTGTGGCAATGAAAGAAACCCCCTTTCATAGAATAAACGAGTAATCAAAACTGTTTGGACGAACTGATTAATTGATTGTAATATTAATTTAGCTACATCAAGTTAATCCTTGTCCTTGATCACTAAACCCTCAAGGTATGCGTTCAAGGGTTGATAGTAAAATAAAAGCTCTTTTTATGTTTGAAAGTTTAATACTTTTAGAGGTCTATTCAAATTCTGAACCCCAAGTATGAGCCACATTAGTGATGCTTACCACCAATTACATTTTATTGATTGTTATAAGCTCATAGATCTCCGTTGTTTTCAGTTCTTTGAGTCTGAAGACTTTAGAATCGTATGGGACAGATTTAGAGCTCATGACAGTAGAATGAGAATAAGCCTTCATTAGGTGAAAACATTATAGTAAGATCTGTCCTCTTGGCTGCTTTTAATCAAGCTTTGTGCACTGGGGCAGCCATGTTAGCATTTATGGGTTGTCTGGCAGACAGTTGACATATTAGAATAATAATGCAGGCTTACAGTACTTGCATTTATTAAGTTTTTTTAAGATGGCAAGTTTTTTTTTTTTTTTATAAATTAAAAATGTGTAATGAAACTTCAAATGCTTGACATGATTTTTGCAGAGTAATAAACTTGTGCCTGTAAACGTCTTTTTAGTACTAAAAAAGTAACAAAAAAGGTTTTTTTTTTTTTTTTTAAATGAGTGAGAACAGATAGTAGCCAACAATATAATAGACATAATTAGACATTTAACCTGGTCTAGATTTATACTAAGCTGGAAACTCCTGTGCGTGATGGGTATAGACTGCATACATAATATTCGATGAAAGAATATGTTGGGCAAGCCTTGATTATTTCCAAAGCAGGTGTTACGTAGCAGAATGCTGCCAGACCTGAATGTGAACTCCCTAAAACAATGTCTAAGTAGCTTTATTATTAACTATATATAGCATGCACAGCCTCAAGTATTTTAACAAGAAGTTATAACATAAAATATTGTTTATACAGGACACTTGTCACACTAGCTGCTTAACATGTTATGTCAACTTCCCAAACACACTTTAGTGCATAATATTTAGTATCGATGGCACTCTTGAGAAAAGCCTTTAACCCCAGAATGCTCCAGGGGGTATATCAGTGCAAACGGTTTTCATTGGCGCTGGCTGAAAAACCTGCGTCACATTTCTAGTAACTAAATCTTTGTCTTGGAAATTGTCCTTATGGGTTCCGGACTAATCATAGGCACTCAAATCCTGAGCTAATTGTTTCACTAGAATTAGCAGAGGATGGAGCAATAAGAAACAGATTGGCGGAAGACTTACGAAATGCTTTTTCACTGAGGTCTCAGTGTTGCGTTGACTTTTTTCCAGTTTTGTGCTGTTAAATATTTCATAGATATATTTCTCTTTGTAAGTACTCATGTAAAAGTAAAATTTGCCTGCAAGCCAGCTTTATAAATATTGAAGTTTATTGATGACAATTTACATCAGAGGTCTTCAATCCTGGTCTTGGAGGGCCGCTGTCCTGCAGAGTTTAGTTCCAACCTGCTTCAGCACACCTGCCTTTGTATATATTCAAGCGATCCTGAAGAGCTTGATGAGCTGATTCAGGTGTGTTTGATTAGGGTTGGAACTAAACTCTGCAGGACAGCGGCCCTCCAGGAGCAGGATCGAAGACCTCTGATTTACATTTTTTAACCATTCCTTTAAATCTGCCCATCGAGGGATTTTTAGAGACCTGTGTACACTAATAATGAATAATAATCTAAACAACCATCAATATATAAAATGTAAATGCTCACGAGAAATACTTACAACATCATTTTGGAAAAATCCTCATCCAGTAATCAGTATCACACACACCAATAAAACATTGAATTCTTTTTTGAATTTATTTCTAGCACACTTAAAACACGCATTCATAGTACAACTTCAGTTAGAATGTCACACATGATGCCACAAACACCCAAGTGAATCTGCTGTTTCCCAGAGCTCTTCTGGCTGGTTCTTGTTAATGCTGTGTGAGGTGACAGAAGGGTAAAGCTAACCAGTGTCACCTGGATTTCTGCCTACATCCATGGTTTCACTTTGACAGTCACATACATGCAGATAGGTATTCCTACACATTCAGCGGCTGGAGATGATCTGATATTCAGTCTTGTCTCCCTAAGGGGAGAAGTGCCAAAGTGGACGGAGGAAATGTGGGTACAAAGCTCCAATCCTCACTTGCCGATCCTCTGTACCACCCAGTCCTGTTGGCATAGTGGGCATCTATTGTTCTGCTTGACCCAGAGGGACATGCAGCAGTTGTGGAAGGAGTGGTTGCACTCTCCCCATACCACTGAGAGAAAGACAGAATAAGAGACGGTGATGTTTTAGACCTCACTGACTTTTATTGTAAAAAAAAAACACACACAAAAAAAAACACTGAGACATTACTCAAAATGTCTATTTGTGTTCCACAGAAGAAAGAAAAATGTGAGGGTGAGTATATGATGACAATTTTCAGTGTGTCTCCTTAAGTCTTTGCTGCTTTAAATATCATAGTGTGAGACTCTCCTTTGATTTGAACAGTAATGTGGAGGCAGGGCGCGTTTGATGACGCAAATGAATACTATGGATTGTGCACTTGGTCAAGGTACTTAACCCCTGGTTGCTTCAGTTGGATTGCCACTAATAAGATTTCTGAAAGTCACTTTGGATACAATCATCTGATAAATGACAAGGTCATTTTTATTATTATTATTGTGCATTAAAAATTAGAGAAATAAAGAGATACAATATTACAGAAAATATTAGTGAAGGGCAAACTGTAGTGGCAAAGGACTGTGGGTGCCATCTGCTTCTAGGGGCTTAATGTAATTTTTTAATTTATTAGTATGCCAGCAGTGATGTTATAGTTGACTCACCAACGCAGTCCTCTTGTTTGTTTTCTGCCTGGCATCTCAAGCAAGCATCTGAAATAGATTTTAAAATACACACAGTTCATAAACATACCTAGTTCTTTATATTCATTTAGGACAGAAATAAGTTTAAATCTAAATCATGTTTATGAAGAAGTCATAGTTTGAAGCTGTGTACAATTATAGTTTGATAAGGTTGAGGTGGACACTATAGGCTACATTTGCTTGTCTTGGACAAGTAAAATCCAAACAGGTTTGTCTCAAAGCCTGAACTGCCTAACGTTACCTAGATAGCTTTTTGGTATATTGTTTATTTATAATTAAGGCAAATGTTCAATGCAACAAGTGCATTTTTGCACATTCAACGCAGTCTTCTGGAGTCTGGACATTGTTCGATTAAGTGGTTTTTGACGTCTGCGCAGATGCACTTGCAGTTGAATTTGATGCAGCATTTCTGAGCATCACAAGTGCTCAAAAGTTCGCTTTAATATTCTTGAGCATTTGATTCAGCAGGTTACTACAGTATCATATTGTTAGAATCATAAATGATGATCATAAATGTGTCGACTCAAAGAGTTGATTCACGTTTTTGGGCAGTAACGTTAACGTTATACGTTACAGGTTCACTCGAACGTTTGAAGCAGAATATAAACGACATTTTTGAGCATTAGAACGATCGATGAGCATTAACTTACTGTTGCAGAAATTTTCTATTCTCGGATTTTTTTTTAATATTATTATTATTGTTTTTTTTAAGAACTAACGTTAGGTGCATTTGATTGTAACATTTTGGGCACAATACGACTTTCCAACGTTTGAGTCAGCATTTAAACGACCACTTATGATTTCCACAAATGTTGTCTGTGTAAGTTAACGTTAGGCAGCATATGTCATTCACTTTTAACGGTTCACAAGTTTTAACTGTTACTAGTGTGTCAGACGAACGCTTTCTACATACATGGTCTGTTGATGTTAACCATTTAGCAGTCACATAAATGCTACCTTAGGTACGTTAGCCTGTTAGCTAGAGAAACACTCACCCATTACTTGAACCCGACAAATAGCGCAGGTGTCGCACTCCACATCCCAACTCCACATTGCCACAGCATTCCACTTCTTGAGGGAGAACATCTTATCTCCCCCTGATTTGGATCCAGAAGAACCGCTGTGAGTGTGCGCTAAACCCGGCTCATCACCATCGTCCATCTCCGCCATGGCGAAGAGGCGCAGAAACAAAATGGCTGGGATAGGCGGGTCTGCAGACACGCAAATCGGTCTCTCAGTGGAGTTGTCTGTTAACAGGCCCCTGGCTGGATGTCTTAAAATCCATGCATTAATTCAGAAGGCTATATTTTTAACATCAAGTTCATTTTTACCATTTGCTCTAATTTCTCCAGATTTCTAATTTATCTTCTTGAAACAAGAAAAATGAAGAGTGGGATAAACAAATTGCATATATTTTTTTTAATTCATGGAATGATTTTTGTAATGATGGTCAGCATTATAGTTCTTCATTTATATAGGGTATTTTTCTTGTCACTGTTCTGCATCTGTGATGGACATTTATATACATATATTTTAAATATATTATTTGACTTGTTTCATGTCTTTGTTTAACCTCCACACGTTTTCCCTTGGTTTTACATGCAAGCATTATTATTTAGCAAATAAAAATGTTGAAAAATGACAAGCAAGTATCACATGGCATGCACAAGAGTGCTGTTGTTGTGAATTTTAACATGGCTATGACTGCCTAAGTTCATGCCTACTGCCGATTAATGCCAAAAGTGCTATAGATAGTGATTATTCACTATCCCCCATTCTCCACTGGTTATGAAGCAATTGTGACATCTCATCAGTAGGCCATAATATATAGGCTACAGTTACTACTGTCAGGAAAACAAGGTAAAGGAATAAAGAAGATAATAAGACATTCATTAAAGTATACATCCATACAAAATAACGTTTACAAAGGATTTTTAAAGTTTTCAAATTCTAAAAGAAAAATCTTGAAAATCAGTAGGAAGTGTGCCAATTTTTAAAATCTGGTCAATAAAATAAAAAGGTCAATTTGCGACATGTCTGCTTTTACAAATTCTGTATAATAATATATTGCAGCGTAAAAGTAGCCTACATTCAGAGTGCTGAATACATTGACATTAACACTGACAAAGTTATAGGCTACATTAAAATAATTTTCATCCTTTCGGAAGCAATCTCTTCAAGGTTATATGACCCTATGTCAACCCTGTTACCATGATTTTGGCTACATTCCCAAAATTTGGTCTAGTTAATGATGTTTAAAAATAAAAACCGTTCTAAAGACACAATCATTTCAACTTTTTGTCTAAATTTTTCTCTGTATAGCCTACTACACAGACATCCAGTAGCCTCCTAATCCATTTAGGCTGCTGTCGATGCAGGTTCCATTATTATGTTTGTCAAACTTTGTAAAGTAAATGTATTAGTATAAACTCTGACAATACTAGCATATCAACATGCCAGCGCCCATGAGGGGGCGACTCGCTCCACTTAGAATAAAACAGTTTTTTTTCTAGAAGGCAGAATGGATTCTTCACCTCATGCATAGGCTACCCTATCGTATGTGATCATTTTAATTATATTTATCAAAAGTACTGTTTTAATCATTTTTTATTGTTACAGTTTTCCCCGCATAGGCCTACGGTGTCTAAAATCTTACAATAATTTATTTTAAAAATCATCTAATAAAATTGGAAAAGGTTTCTTTGAACGACTCGTAATGATGTAGCCGTGACATCATCACACATTCGATTTGTTGAACACACTTGACTAAATAAGCTTACAAATCAATCCCACACTAGAATTAGCTTCTTTAATGAAAAATAATTTGAGGAGAATTGCTTAACTCGATGATCACATATATTCCTAGTGAGCGTCTCTTTCGTGCGCCAGTGATTCATGAAGACAGCAAACCGATGTCCACTGATCACACTTCAGTTCATCAACGGATGAACACCGACTTTGAAAAGAATCCTTTACCACGCTATTGCAAGAGGTGAGTTCTGTTTATTGGACATTTTGGAGATAGGCTATAGATAGAAATGTTGCAACATTAACAAAGTTAAGCAAAGTTTTACCACTTAGTTAAGCTCATTGTTTTCCTGATTTTTGTTTTTGTATTTGGGGTTCCTGGGATTCGGTAATATTTCAACTTGGACTTTTTTAATTTTTGAACAACGTATGATTACATTTCTAAATAGGCTACCCCACATTATTAGGTACATATCAAACCTTCAAAAAATCATATTTTCCCATCTCAGGCATTAAAGACTTTTTATTAATTTAATTTATTTTTTTTTCAGATTTGTACACCTTTTATTCTCAACCCCGCAACGGACAAAATTGAATTAGTTTAAACTGGATTTTACACAAAACTGGTTATAAAACAAACATCTACCTACTGCTCATGTGTCCCTCATACCAATTCAATGACTTCAAATGTAACATTTATGATAATTTTCACATTTGTATGTGATGGAAGTTACAAATATCCAAATTGTTTGTCCGTGGTCTCTTTATTTTAGTAAGAAAAAAAATTAATTTAGATGTTTCACTAAAACCACAATTTTACTTTGTTAGCCCTTAACATGTCGGGTGGTAATCCGCAAGAAATGCTTTAATTTTTAATTGTCTTCCTTACTTTATTTTCCAAAAATATTAATGTGACAGAGAATACTGTGATGGGGTTGAATACTGTAACAGTGTTGAAAGGACACATTGGCCTACTTTTAATTTGTATTTGTTTAATACGAAAATCCCTCTTTGAGACTCAAACAAAACACTATTTTATTTTAGGCAACCATGTAATGAAGACATAGTCATATTTAATTTTTTCGTTTGTACTTTATTATATGAACTGCAGTGAGAATTTAAACAAAGAAAACTACTGCAGACAGTACGGTCGTTAGTAACTTTTCAATATTTTTGGTAAGAAAAAACAAAAATAGATTACCAAACAGAACCTTTTATCAAATGGGCACAATAGGTAAATTCACTATAGTGTCTAAAACATTCCTCAGTGCTGGAACATAAAACAAAACCGCAGCAGATAAAAGTTCAGAATGCTCATGACCAGGAAAATCCTCGCGCAGATTTGCCAAGGGGACTGGTTTATGTCAATAGATCTGAAAGACGCGTATTTCCAAATACAAATAGCGATTTTTGAAATTCGCCTTCGAGGGCCAGGCATATCAATACACAGTCCTACCGTTCGGCCTGTCCCTAGCACCCCGTACATTTACGATGTGCATGGACACGGCTCTTGCACCCCTGAAACTTCGGGACATGCGAGTTTTGAACTACTTGGACGATTGGCTGATTCTAGCTCGATCACGCTCCGAGCTCATAGAACACAGGGCCATATTACTCGAACACCTCGAGAATCTAGGTCTCAAAGTCAATTGGGCGAAAAGTTCGCTGTCTCCCAGTCAGAGAATATCTTTTCTGGGCACAGAACTGGACTCGCTGTCTATGACAGCGCGACTGTCGCCAGAGCGCAGACTGAACGTTCAGCGCATCACGAAATCCTTCCGCTGCGGCACTATAGTCCCGCTCAGACGGTTTCAGAAAATGCTGGGTCTCATGGCCTCAGCATCATCAGTACTCCAGTTGGGTCTGCTTCGCATGCGCCCGCTGCAGTTATTGCTAAAAGCGCGAGTACCACCTCGGGCATGGGCCTCCGGTCTACTTCGCCTCAAGGTCGATCAGAAATGCGTTACAGCTCTGAAACCTTGGAGAGCGAGCGACTGGTACCAGTCAGGTGTAAACCTGGGGACTTCCTCGAGTGTGAAAGTGGTGTCCACGGATGCCTCCACCTCGGGATGGGGAGCGCTGCTCGAGGGCAAACCGTTCTGTGGCCAGTGGTCAGAACGAGAGAAGCTCCTACACATAAACTGTCTAGAAATGATGGCAGTCGACAACGTGCTGAAGGCGTTTTTGTCCCCAAATAAAAGGTCTCCACGTCTTGGTCCGCTCGGACAACATGTCAGTGGTGGCCTATATAAATCGCCAGGGTGGCACCAGGTCCCGAAACCTTTACAGGCTGACGGAACGCTTCCTGGTCTGGGCTCAGCACAATCTGCACTCACTGAGAGCAGCACATGTGGTCACCTGAATTTGGGACCAGACAGACTGTCCAGAAACAATATTCCAGCAGGAGAATGGTCTCTGCACCCGCAGACGGTCCTACTGCTGTGGGAGACATTCGGCAGAGCGCAGGTAGACCTGTTTGCGTCTCAAGAAAACGCTCACTGTCCGGAGTTTTTCTCCAAGAGCAGGGATGCGCTGGCCCATGTCTGGCCCCGCTGACCACTCTATGCTTTTCCCCCCGTCTCGCTCCTGCCTCAGGTATTGGAACAAATCAGGGAAAAAGGATGCTCAGTGCTACTTGTGGCTCCGCTCTGGAAAAACCAGGCCTGGTTTCCAGTTCTGATGCAGCTGACCAGCACTGCCCCATGGCCAATACCGATGAGGAAAGACCTCCTCTCTCAGGCCAAGGGCTCGATTTGGCATCCTTGCCCGGAACTGTGGTCCCTGCACGCATGAGCCATCAACGGGTACCCGCAAACCTCCCAGAGGGGGTGTTAAACACGATCACGCAGGCTAGAGCGCCATCTACTAGACGGCTCTATTCCTCGAAATGGTCTGTGTTTTCTGGCTGGTGCAAAGCCCGAGGCTGTTCACCCCTAGACTGTGGGATTACGGAAGTGCTCTCCTTCCTTCAAGAGCTACTGGATAAGGGCAGAATCCTCCCAGACCCCCCTCAGTCCCCATGTGGGACCTTTCCACGGTTTTGGAAGGCATGAAAGGTGCCCCGTTCGAGCCAATCCAGTCGTCAGACATGAAACATCTGTCATTCAAGACAGTGTTTCTTATGGCTCTTGTTTCAGTGAAGCGCATAGGGGATTTACAAGCGCTCTCAGTGAGCGCGACGTGTATGGAGTTTGGGCCAAATGACTCGAAAGTCATACTCAAACCAAGACACGGATACGTGCCTAAATCCCTCAACACACCGTTCAGGGCTCAGGTTATTTCCTTTTCTGCCCTGCCGGTTTACAACGAGGAAAAGGACGCGAGAGCTTCCTTTGCCCAGTCAGGGCGTTAAGAGCTTATGTGTCTCGCTCGTCTGTTTTCAGACAGACTGAGCAGTTCTTCGTTTTGTTCAGCGGACGTGCTAAGGGACTAGCCGCATCGAAACAGAGCCTATCCAGATGGATAGTTGATGCCATAGCGCTGGCATACACATCTAAAGGCTTGGAGTGTCCTTTAGGTGTTAGAGCGCACTCCACAAGAGGCATGGCCTCGTCGTGGGCTTGGTCTAGCGGGATTACCTTACAGGATATCTGTATGGCGGCAGGCTGGGCCTCCCCGTCTACATTTATAAGGTTTTATAACCTAGAGGTTCCCGCCTTACAGGCTAAACTACTTTCGGTCTAAAATTAGTATTGTCTGCCCGGTTGCTCGGCTCAGAATACTACAACCGCTTGAGCACCGCTCGCTGATCGATAAAGGTTCTCTATGGGCAGAATAAGACCCATACCGTTACACAGTTCAGGCCGAATTTTTCACCCTGACTGTATGGATCACTGTTGATGTGATTAGCTCCCTTAGGATGCTAACTTATTGGGAATGATGCTTCTAGCCTCTCTTCTCAGACTCTCTGTGAGTCCCTGGTGATTATGCACTATATGAGCCCCGGGCACCTGCCCTTAGGACTTTGGTGTTGGATCCCAGCATGCACGGCGTTTTACACTGTGTTCCCCTAGAGTAAGATATTGCGCAGTATGAGAGAACCTCTCGTGAGAGAACGTACTCGGTTACTAACGTAACCTCGGTTCTCTCTAGAAGAGGGAACGAGTACTGTGTATTTTTGCCGTGCCTGCAACACGCTCTGGTTCGCTTCGGCGATGAAAAAACAGATTATATCAGCCCATCGAGCCGTATTTATAGGTCCAGGCCTGTGCTCTCTCACTTAGGTCACTAATTGTTTTTTTCTTACCTGCCTCAACATTCCTTCTCCATCTCTGCTTCTCTCTCTCAAGGTACTGTGCCCTTTTTTCTGGGTCAGCATCTCTGCGTGCACGAAACTGCCTTTGCCTCTCTGCTGTTGATGTGGGTGCCATTTCTGACTAGGATGCCTGTTGAAGTTTAAGTGGAAACATTACATCAAATATTTTATCTATAACAAAAATATGAGTTAAAATATGAGTTGGTAATAATATATTCACTGAAATTAAACTTTTAAATTGAAATCATTGATTAAATTAAGTGAATAACTTAACCGTCACAAAATTTACAACCCCGAAACAATGACATATGTGACGGGGTTGAGTGTGATGGGGTTGAGTTTTTTTGCTCAAAATGGCCACTGCTCTTAATGTGGTGTAGAAGAGTGGGCCACATGGCAGCCAATGAAATAAGTATATTTTAGATTTTTATGTATTAAAATTAAATTTTGAAAAGTCATCATTTTCCATCTCAATTGTATGTGATGGGGTTGAGTTGTTAAGCCTGACAGTACCCTCCCTGACTATAATACACCTAAAAAAAATGCTTTTGAAGAGAGCTGAATGATGCAACTTCCTGTGAATGATGTCACATATGGGTGGAGTCTAAATTATTATGGGCGGAGAATGGTTGGCATGACGGGGTTGAGTTCAGACTGAGGGACGTAACTTTATAAGTTGTTTTTTATCAAATATTTTTTTTTTTCTTTTTTTCTTTTCAAAAGCAAAGAAAACAAATAAATACTTGCATTATTGCCGAAAATTATAGACACTGTGCACATTTTATTAATTATTTTCAAAGTACAAATTCAGCAAAGAACCTTAGGGACATGACAAAATGCTTGCTGTTAGACAGAAATAAGATTTTTTTGAATGATAAAAATTATTTGGTAACACTTTACAATAAGGTTCGTTAGTTAATATTAGTTAACTACATTAGTTAACATGAACTAATAATGAACTACACTTATACAGCATTTATTAATCTTTGTTCATGTTAATTTCAACATTTACTAATACTTTATTAAAATCTTGTTAACATTAGTTCATGCTCTGTGAACTAACATGAACAAACAATGAATAGCTCTATTTCTATTAACTAACGTTAACAAAGATGAACAAATACAGTAAAAAAAATGTATTGCTCATGGTTAGTTAATGTTAGTTAATGCATTAACTAATGAACCTTATTGTAAAGTGTTACCAATTATTTAAATGCAATAATTATTTGTATTCATTATAAAGGACATACCAAAGGATTGTGAAAAGCTTTTAACATTTCATTTTGGTGAACCACCACTTTCAAAAATCTAGGGGACTGAAATATTACCGAATCCCAGGAATGACCCATTTATTTAATGCTCTAGCTGTACATGTAAGATAAAAGATTGCCACCCTCTCTGACAAACTGAGATGTTAATAATGTCCCTGAAGTACTATTGATCTGAAAACATTGATACGTAATTATAAAGAAATTACATAAATACTAACTCTGTTCTTTGTCACATAGGCTATGGCTATTTTCTGACAAACTTAATAATTTGGACCTAATGTAAGGTGAATTAGGGCAATAACCTCTGCATCTGCCTAGCTGGAACTGACAAACTGAAGATTATGATGTGACATTTGAAACAGTCAAAAGGTTATGAGTCAAAGGTTCATTACACAAATGTTTTTTTTTTCTTCTTCTTTCATCTGTAGACTTTGTGTGGTCTGTTTTTGAAGAATTGAGAATTTACAGAGTTTTTGTTGTTTTTTAGATTAATGTCACTCAAAATACAAAGATGAAGTTGTAGATGTTCTTATCTTGAATTTTAAAGGGAAAAAGGATAATACAGATTTAAGTGTGAAGAAGAGAACATTGACACTGATTTATCTAACAGTAGTTAGATGCCCCTTGGCTTCTGAAATTAGTTTTTTTCTTGAATTACAAAGACAGCATTAGTGTAGGAGGACTCCTCAATCTCTGATTCAGCGCTGTTATTGCTACGGAAACAAACAAATTATTTTTAATTAAAATACTTAGTATTAAATTAAGCATTTTAAATGCAGTCATTCAGGCACATTCTCTATTCTTTGTCTGACATATGTTACCCAGTTTTTAAACTACTTTTAAACAACTCTGTAATTTGGTAGGCTAAATCTCAGCTGATTTAGATTAGAATGTTTTTTTCAAAATTAATAAGCATCTTAGATCCATTAACATGTATTCAAGTATAATCTGAAAAAAAGATTATAAACATCTCATCTGTGTACAGTGAACAGTCATCCCACAGTGTTTGGACACTTAACATTTAAGGATTTCATTGCAATACTAAAATATCATGAACCAAGTGTGATCTAACATATGCTGCTAGAGTTTTTATCTGAACTATATGTACTATTGATATTTTTTGCAGCGAATTTAAACCAACTGTTCCCAAAGTCTTTTTTTTTACGAATTTATTAAGTTCTTCTCAAGTTCACACAGGTGTCCTATCAGAGTAATCACTGGTCTAGTTCATCACTCAGCCTCGGAATCCCAGGAGGTTGATATACAGCTAAACATTTTATTAGTCAAAGTTCATTATAGCATGATAGTGACCAAGCTAACTGGCTTCTTATTATAATTCAAAGTAGGTAACTACAGTTAGTTACTAACAAATGTAGATAACTATATTAAAGATATTCAAGGGGACAATAATTTTTTTAAATACATTTTAAAATCTACAAAATATTTATAATCATATTATATAATTTATATTATGCCTCAACCTGCATTATAATATGACTCCACAAACATACCTACTGTATACATACAATTAACTGCAATTTTCAGCCAAAATTAAAGCCCAATTTATACTTCTGCTTCAAACTCACGCCGTAGCTACGTCGTAGGCTGTGCGTAGCACGCGTACCCTTCGGCCTACCCTTCGGCGTACCCGGACGTGCACCTCTCCAAAAATGTAACAACGTGTCAATTCTACGCGGACGCAAGCGCTGTGATTGGTCTGCTAGAACCCCTCCCTCGGGTTTCACATGTTCCCTCTGCATGTGTAATTGCGCGTCAATGCGGACAACGACGCAGAAGTATAAATGAAAACCAACGCGTAGTGTATAGCGTAGAGGCTCCGGTGTAGGTCCGACGCAGAAGTATAAATCAGCCTTAACACTAGTGGCGGTAAAAAACACACAATAAAATATTTATTTTTAAACTTTATTTTTTTACATTTAATACAGTAAAATATTACAACTTATTTTGTGTGGTTCCTGCTTCCTGGCACAATATACTATATTATGATCTCAAACCACCTTAGTTTGTGATTTGTGAACTATTTAATTTTGTCATTTGCATCATATAACCAGCTCCATATGGCTTTTCTGATATAGTTAACTTGCTCGATAGCTCACCTGGTACAGCATGGCACTTGCAATGTAAAGTGCTTTGGTATGAAACATGAGTCACAATAAAAAAGATCAAATATTTTTAGGATCAAGATAAAATAGCATGGGTGCTTCAGCAAATGTGTTTTTATCTCACAATTGCTATTGTTAATACTATCAGAGTAGTTTACTGTATGATTATGCGGGCAATATCGATGATTGCAAATACGTCTTTCTTTCCAGCTCCGAAAATATAAAATCCCCGCCGGTCCATTTCCCAAATCCATTCGACTTGCCTCACACTATACATTAACAAAACCTATTTCTCCTGAAATCCATGTCATGTTTTCCCTATACCTTTAGTAGCTCGTGCACCGTCAGTGAGTTAGGAAAAACCAAACAGAAGAAGAGTTAGGAGCACGAAATCTGACAGACATTTGGCCTATATCTATGAATGGTAAATATCCTGTATTTGGCTGACATAATCCATAACGACCAGGTGAATTTCACTAGAATTTCGAATTGTAGAATTTGTGAATTTCGACTGTAATACTATACAGCTTGTATGAATTGGACTCTCAAATAGGACATACTGTATGAGCCTACATTGGCCTACAAACTGTATTTATTATAATATGTGGCTTGAGCACTTCAGCGAGTTTATTTTTAAACTGAAGTTACTTTTGTTTAAATTTGTACAAAATAAACAGCATTTTCCCTCATTAGTACATAACTCTTTTACTATCATTGCTCACTTGATATTAGAATATTGTTATCCTGTAAGAGTAATCAAAATGTTTATAGACACTATATGTTTATAGAAGAATATAAGAGCGAGATCACTGGCCGCTTTGTTGTCAATTCAGGCTTGTAATTGATGCCGATGCTGTAATCATTACAGGGTGAGTATTCTATATGTTGGTTTGACGATCAGATGTAATAAAATTCCTTGTTGTGTTATACAATTACAAACATTCGGACTCTGACTTTTATTTTATTTTGATTAAAAAAATGTGTGCATGCGCCAACACAAAAAGTCCCACAGCTGTCCCCCCCAATGTGTGATTGACAATTTCGCCCTTGCTTTTCAGGAAACGAAAGAAAACCTGTTTTAAGTTGATTCCTGCACATCTCAAAACCTAAAGTTAAATCTATTAAAAAGTCAGCATGCGATAAAGTTGATCTGAAACATTTGCCCTCCCTGAGAGATTTTGCAGGAGCCGCCACTGTTAATGTAGGTGGATTTTTTTTTTTCCAAATGCGATTAACCTTTTAAAGCCACTCACTGGACATTGCATTTCCAAACTATCATGATACGTTCAACAGCCAACATAATAAAACGTTGCCAGATTCACATTAATCTGTTTCAGATAAAACTGCTTTTAGCACCACTCACTGAACATTTCACTTTGAAAGTGTTGCGAAATGTGCAAGAAGCAAACATTTTCCATTGAGGCTGGGTTGCTTATCTCAAACACAGGGCATTGATCAGGGTGTTGTATGTTGATTTTTTTTCTGGTGAAAAAAAAAGATACTTTTTGAAGAATCTTTACTTAGATCTTTCCATACAAGAGCAGTGCCCTTTTAGTCTGTCATGTTCATCGTTACGTCAGAGCGACTAACGAATTGGGATCTTGCCTGAGATTGCTTCAACATCAGAAAAAGCAATTTCCATAAAAGAGTAAACACGGGTATGACGTTGCGTATTTTTAAATATGTCATTCCACCCGTGTGTTTCTGAATGCTGTCGTTTCCTGGCCCCATCTGACAGCCACGATCTGGGCCGTAAGCACGCTGAGGTGGCGTTCCTTGATGAGTCATGCACCCACTGCAGGAAGATGACCATCGCGATGTTGAGATCAAGACTAAGATACCTTGAAAGAGGTGGAGTCCCCTCTGCTATGCTTGTCAAGCTGTTTCTTTTCATGCACAATTTCCCCGCTTGAAAGGGACAGACACATCATCAACGAAGGCCTTAACTGGATTCCACTCTTCTTCTTTTTTGCATCAGTTATGATGAATGTTCAAATAGGCAAACAGAAGCAAGGTGAAAAACCTTTAACAGAAATAAAAATACAAAATATGTAAATTAATTGCAAATAAAGCTTATTAAACATCCGTTGTTGTCATTTAGTTCTTTGTATCTCTTTTGATATGCAGCATTCTCAAATAATATTATTAATATGCTAAATACCCTTTTTGAGTATAATCTGCAACATACACAATCCAGAAAATGTACCTTAACACTTTATCACAATGTGTGTATATGAAATCAGATTACTTAACGTTATTTTAACGATCTGCTTAATCACACGTGAACTTCAGAAATAATATCGTCACTCACATGCGTCACATCGCAATTAAATCGAAATACAAACAAAAGTACAAAAATCAATTCACCAGTAACTTAATAACATTAATATTTTGCATGGAACTAAATTTAGCTTGAAATAGTCACGTTATGAGCAGTTACAGAAAGTAGGTCACGGAATCTTTTCGTGCCGAGCACATACAGATATGCTGCATCACAAACTAATTCGACATCTGCCTCTACACAAGTGTCATTTTCTTCCATTCACAGAAGTAAACCGAATTATTAAAGTTCTCACCGGCTGCCACTTCGGGATTTGAAGTCGGCAGAGCTTGTGTCCGAATCGTCTCATACACACCAACACTTTTTTCCATTTTCCGCCCCTCGCTCCGATTGGCAGAGACTACTATAGCTGTTTTTTTTTTATATATTTTATTCGCAATTAATTTATATTTACTCCAGGTTGACTTGACAGCTATTCCCCGGTTCATCTGCACAGCAGAGGGCCACTTCGGTCAATACACAGGGTGATCTGAGGATTACAGTTGGAGTGCTCCCACTCTTTTCCATCGCAGGCTGTGGAGCTTCAGGCTGTGGTTGCTCGTCCTTCTCATGGAGGACCCAGCATCTCATTTGGGGCTCCAGTGGAGGTCCGGTGTCGATTGCTGCATCGGAGGACAGGCTAGAGTCCTCTGGGGATGAAGATTTGGCTGCGCTGCCCCCTTCGGGGAGAGTGGCATTGTTTGAGTCCGGAGCTGACTGCCATGCTTTCCCGGGCTGCCGCAAGTGTCGGGCTCAAGCGGAACCATCCACGTGTCCCGAACCTTCGCGGTTGGATGATTGGTATCTTGGGGCGTCCCGCTCTAATGCCATTCTTCTTTTCTGCCAGAAATCCCCCCGCTACCTCCTCAGCTCTCAATACCCTCGATGGTGGGGCGGTCAGAGGGAAGGTGGAGATCCCACAGTTGGAGTGTGCAGTTGTGCCCGCAAAACAGCGCAGCTGGACAGGCCGCCTCCGCCCTGCATGCCAAGGCCCTCCTGCAAGTATACTAGGCCAAGGCACTAAAAGAACTGCACGAGGGTAGTTCTGACCCCGGGTTTATTCAGGAGCTTGCCTACAGCGAAGGACCTCGCCCTCGACAGGGCGTCGAAAGTCACTGCGCGGTCCCTGGGGCAAACAGTGTCCACGCTAGTGGTCCAGTCCATCTCTGGCTGAAGGAGGTCGACAAAGTTCACTTTCTCGACTCCCCCATCTCCCAGGCTGGTCGCTTAGGTGACGCTGTTGAGAACTTTGCCCAGCAAAGCTTGGCAGTACAAAAGCAGACGGAGGCGATCATCACATCCTGCCCCGGCGGGATACTCCTCTGGACGGGATTTGGCCTAACTCCAGCGGTAGTTGACACCATCACTTCAGAGGCCCCTCTATAAGGAGCGCTTAAGCTTTGAAGTGGAACCTTTTTATTGATTGATGCTCTTCCCGCAGGGAAGGCCCCCATAGATGCCCTGTTAATGTCGTGCTTTGCTCCAACCTGAAAGTGTATGTTGCCGCTGGTCCTCACACCATGATGCAATAGACGGTAAGTCTCTGGGGAAACACAACTTAATCATTAGGTCCCTGAGAGGCACCAGGCGGTTGAATCCTCCTCAGCCATTCCTCGGCCATTCTTTCCTTGGTTTTGATGGCCCTACAGAGAGCACCGTTTGAGCCCTTGCAGTCAGTAGAGATTAAGTTCCTGTTTCTCAAGAATAGTGCTCCTGACTGCGCTCACATCCATTACGAACACCTCTCACACAGCACCTCTCTGGCAGACAAACGCAGAGCTGCGGGCTGGGTGACTCCTAACACATTCACAAGATTCTACAATCTCAGAGTGAAGCCGCTATCTTCCTGTGTGTGGTGTACAAACAGATAATGTGTGGGAGGAATGGCTCCGTGTCTCGCTTGATGCGCCATTTCGCTCTAAGGATGGGATACGAGTGCTTGTTCTGCTCCTCATGGGAGTTCCCCAGCTGGAACGTCAGTGATTGACATTCTCCGTACACAGTCCTGTCCATTCTTCCACCCCAACAGGTGCAGGAGGCTTGCTCAGTGCGTTGGAAGGGGCAGCAGTTGTGGCGTCTTCCATAGGGATCCCAATTCGTCAGTTGTTCTGACTTAACGTTGAACGTGACTGACTGATAGGGAACGTGACGTCCCTCAAGGAGGGAACAGAGACATTACGTCCCGTCGCCCCGACTCCTGTCCCTCCACTGGCACAGCCAGAAACCCGTTTCGGCTCCTCAGCGGAAAACTTAATGTGAATATTTGTACACTGCCTTATATACCCGGAAGTGGGGGAGCAGATTGCAATGCAAATATCACTCGCCAATGTGTATTGGCTGGTTCTTTTACCACTCCAAAGTGATTGGGCTCTCAGATGAGGTCCCGATTCGTCAGTCGTTCTGACGTAACGTCTTCGTTCTTTCCTTCGGGAAATGGGGGTTACATTAGTCACCTGGACATTCACAAAGACTATGTGTCTTGGATTGATGATAGAGCTCTGACACTCCTTCTGTCTTGTCGCTCATTCTTAGTGTGCTCTGTCTGGTTGTGTTTGCTTGGGCCATACACGCTTCTGTCCGCATTTGTGTTGTGTTCAATGTAGCATGCATTTCGTGATTATTTCGACTGCGTGCTTTCATGTTGTCATGTTCAGTGTGGACACGCAGTCGTGAGAGCTTTCATTGGCTGCACGTTCATGTCATGTTTTGAGCACATGGCTTGTGATTGTTTTCACTGGCCATGTGCTCTTGTTTTTGTTATGTTTGGTGTAAGCAGATGGCACATAGAAACAAACATGACAAGCCATGTCTCCTGTCTATCGTCTAACCCCACCCTTCTTTTTATCTGATTATTGATTAATTTGCCACACCTTTCATCCCTCGTTACCAGCTTTGTTTGCTCTCCCTATTTATTCTCCTTGTGTTTGCAGTCCTGTGCCAGATCGTTGTTGTATGTGCATCATGTTTACCTGCTCCCTGTTGTCTTGCTGTGCCACCCTGCCCCTTGCCCCTTGCCTTGTATTCTCCCCTTTGGGGTAGTTTTTGTTTGCTTTATTTATTTTGTTTGCTTTAATTAAGCCCATATCTGTATTCTTGAATCCTCGCCTCATCCTTTACCCCAAACCCTGACACTATGATACAGTCATTTATAAAATCTAAAATGTGGGCTAAATGCAAGGGGAGCTACTTCTTATAACTACATGTTTTGGTTTGAAAGTGACTTCTGTGAGCTGTGCTTCATACTTTGATACACTGTCTGACAGTAGATAATGGACCTTTTTTTCCTCAACAAAATTTCACTATATTTACACTGGTTACTTACCACTACTGTGTTTTAAACAAGTATGTTATTAAAATGTTCTTTTCTCTCTGTTGGGATAGGTGGAGCAATGATGACATTCAAAGGCACACATTGGCTAAGAGCCGGCGCATGGCTATGCGAAGACCGGCCTACATGTTTAACGCCCGTTACAATTGTCTGACCTTAATTGAAGAGCGTTTCCTAGAGGCAGCTGAGTATGGAAATATACCTGTCATCCGTAGGATGCTGGAAGCACTTCCGGAAATTAATGTCAACTGTGTGGACTACATGGGCCAGAATGCATTGCAGCTTGCAGTTGCCAATGAGCACCTGGAAGTGACAGAACTCTTGCTGAAAAAAGAGAACCTGGCCAGGATAGGTGACGCTTTGCTTTTAGCCATAAGTAAAGGATATATTCGTATTGTAGAGGCCATTTTGGGCCACCAGGCCTTTGCAGACACAACCAAACTCACTAGCAGCCCCCTCCAGACAGAGACACATGACGACTTCTTTGCCTACGACGAGGATGGCACTCGGTTTTCCCATGATATTACACCCATTACACTAGCCTCTCATTGTCACGAATATGAGATTGTGCACATTCTGCTAAGGAAGGGTGCCCGCATTGCACGCCCACATGACTACTTCTGCAAATGCAACAGCTGCCTTTATCACCAGAGGCATGACTCTTTTAGCCATTCACGTTCCAGAATCAATGCCTACAAAGGGCTGGCTAGCCCTGCCTACCTATCCCTGTCCAGTGAGGACCCAGTACTGACGGCTCTAGAGCTTAGCAATGAACTGGCTGTACTAGCCAACATAGAAAAAGAGTTTAAGGTAGGCATAATAGGATGTAGGAAGAGAAAATATAGATTGTATTATTAACCCCTCACTAGACATCCCCCATTTTGGCAAGTGGGACATAAATGACACACCCAAAATAAAAAGGTTGCTGCTCATAAGTCATTCCGGATAGATACATGTGGCGAGCAGGACGAGGCTGAGGACCGTGAGAGATACGAGACCGGTGCGTCGCGCTGGTGTCGCTCATTATCAATCATGCCACCGGCCTCGCGCCATTCTCCCACGGCCCTCAGCCTCATCCTGCTCGCAACAATACATAATCAACATATATTTAAAAAGATGACATTTGGGAGATTACAGTTCAAGACTCATAATTACTCAGACTGCTATTAATATGGAGATATATAAGCTCAAACATAAAAACAAAAATAAAAATATTAAGAATATAACTTTTAAATGTATACAAATATTATATAAATGTCGTATTACAACTTATACCCATAATTAAAGTGTGGTCTTTCAAATCTAAGGAATTTTATCTCTAAAACTATGCTAAATACTATTTTATTAATCATTTCATAAGCTTATATCGTGTGTTTTTAGAGAAGGCTTTACTATAACTCCCCTGCACTCTAATGTTGCAGAGAACTGCCCATTGTTAGCACCTCTGCCGGTATCAACACCACTTTCAACCCAGATTCGTTAATCCACCTATTACCTGAGGTCTTTATAAAAACAAAACAAAAGAAAAGGCATAATCTTGGAACCTTATGTGAATTCTTGTAACAAAATAGATCGTGAAATAGATAGCTCCTGGCGCAAGAGGTGGGTTAGAGCTACAATTAGCATCAAGCTACACAACACAATTTAAAAGATTAATATTGCACTTTTACTCAATTCACTTTAAACCACCAATGAGTGTTTGTAATAACTTCCTATTGCCATTTAATATGGATTTTGGTCATATAATGTTGTTTAAATATGTTATATTTACCATTTTTTATGAGCTAATCGTTATGAGCTAATCGTTACACCTGCTTACCATGTATACTGTAAACGTTCCTTATTCAAACGAATATACCCCAAATCTCATGAAAATCCAGATATGGAGTACTCAAGTCACATCACTTGACTCAAGTCTGATTCGAGTGGCAAATTTAAGGACTTGAGACTTGCTTGACTAAATCAAGAAAATTACTTGACTTAACTTTGACTTGTGATCCAATGACTCGAGACTTGAACTGTATGACTCGAGAATGACTTTATATAAATGTTTATATAAATCATCGCAACATCAATTGATGAACAAAATTAAAGCAACTGCGAGATTGCGTGAATCTGCACAAGCACAGAAAAAACATACAGCGCAGTGAGTACGCTAAATACAAAAACATCGCCCAGCATCGTTTCTTTTTGAATATAAACACTTTGAAATTGACCATATTCATAAAAGGAGATTTGCTGTATGCATAATAACGGGAAAGGGATATCGGACAAGACCATCACAACTTCGAACTTCATTCACTACCTCAAAAAATAAGCTATGGCTTGTTTTAACCTGTTTGTTATAGTTAATTTGACTAACGTTAAATCCAGAGAGAATAGTGGTCAAAACAGCATGCCTCTTTATACAAAAATATGTTTTCAAGTGTAGCTTAAGGCTGTCAATAGATTCAAATGATAATTAATGATGGCATATGTTTTGTATATAACGTGCATAAATTCACAGACATTTGCCACAGTTTCTTTCAAATCATATTGCTTTAATGCCATATATGTCGCTCTTTCCAATGACGAAAAAACAGCATAAAAAACTGTTAATGATATTTTGTCGGGTTTTATTTTTCTCTTGAAGCAGGGTCAGACATTATCAGAAAAATACCAGCAGAGTTATTACAATGCACCTAAAATTCAAGATATGGTGGAAAAAATTACCCTAGTATGAGTTATTTTTATATTTATGACATGATATTAAACAATATTTCCAGAATATTGGCGCGATTGCAAATGTGATAATGATTATATACAACAGTTCAGTAAACAAAGAGTGAATATTGTGATGACATTTTAGACATAATATTGTCAATATTCTCTGTTTTTTCTCTATTTCTCCAACGTCAATAGTTCCAAACAAGCCACAGAAAAAGTGTTGAGTTGCGCGTATGTGAATGAATCCGGAGTTTTCTGATTCAGTGACCCAGTTGTTTAGTTCCAGAATGAATTTGCCGTTTATAATTTTAACAAATCAGTTGAATGAATGCTTCTGTGACTCGTTCATTAAAGGTGCCATATGTAAAAATTGAGGTAAAAATATCCAAAAAATGAGCTACACGTATCAAAAGAATGAGAAGAAATAAGTGCAATGATGTCATTAAAAAAATGACAAGTTATAGTGCTGCCGAGATATAAACCTGAATTAGCATGCTAAATTACTAGCCCCGGCCCGGCCGGTGTCTAATACCAGTTTCGGCCATGGGAGGCGTATGCGGGCAACATACATAACCACCAGCCAAACTGCAACACACGAATAGCTCGCACGGCATCTCTTTAATCTCTAAAAATCTCCAAATGCTCCACGTAAAACTGCGGTCTTACTATAGTGTCAATTGATTTGATTAATATGCGCGAGGGAGGGAGAGCAGGACCGCGCTCGTGTTGTTTGTAGACGTGAGAGTGCGCGCGCGCGGCCGAGCTCTCTCTCTCTCTCTCTCTGCTCGTAATGCGCCCTGTCAAGCGCAGCGGCAGCAGTCATTCTATTCTACATCCCTCACCGATCAAAATAGGCTTTGGCGGGACAAAGCGGACTATTTGACGGTTTTAGAAGATTAACAACCTGAAACTAAAAAACAGACTAGAGTAGGCCAACTTTCTGGTCTTTCTAGGCCACTACCAAGTCTTCTCTGATTGGTCAGCCAGCCCCCATCTGTGGTGATTAGTCTACCGCTTTGGAAATGTAACTTCCCTTACCATAACCATCGAGTCCCAAGTCTTCCTGAGGTCCTGAAAATACTACTGTAATTACATTATCAGTTTGAGCCAAGTCCGATAATGACAGTTCCAAAGCACCTTCGCAAGCACAACTTAAGCAGGACATTTGAAAGTGGATTTTTTTTTTTTAATTTGATACATGGGTGTTTTGTTATTTTGGGCCATGCGCTCTTGTCGTTGTCTGATCCCTCCCCCTCGTTACCTGATTATTGTTTGAGTTCTTCCACCTGTCCCCTCTTGATTTGTTCCCTACTTAAGTCTCCTCTTGTTTGCAGTCTTGCTCGGATCGTTGTCTAATGTCTCCCGTTCCCCGTGATCCGCTTCATGTTAAGGTTCAGTTGTTGTTTCATTTTATTCATTGTGTTTTTCCCCCTCGTGGGTTTTTGCTTTGTGTTTGTTTATTTTTTGTAATAAATTACCATTCTCCTGCATTTGAGTCCTCACACCTTTTTTGCCTTGCACGTTCCGTGACATAACGATCCGACCAAATGAGGACTCAGCGGAGAAGAGGGGCCACGTCAGAGACTGTTCAGGTTCCGTCTGCCCAGTCAGAGACTGTTCACGTCCCGTCTGCCCAGTCAGAGAATGTTCACGTCACGTCTGCCCAGCCAGGGACTGTTCACGCTCTGTTTGCCCAGTCAGAAACTGTGCACGTCCCGTCTGCCCAGTCTGAGACAGATCAGGAGATGCCCATTCGTGTGGCCGCCAAGGCACTTATGGACTATTTGGAACGTCTGGCTCGAATCCTGGATATGCCGGTATCTGCTATTCCCGAGCCGGAGCCAGTGTCTGCCGTTCCAGGGTCGGAGTCTGTTCCTGAGTCGGGGCCTGTTCCTGAGCCGGAGCCAAGGCCAGTGCCTGTTCCAGAGTCAGAGCCAGTGCCTGTTCCAGAGCCGGAGCCAGTGTTTGTTCCGGAGCCAGTGCCTGTTCCAGAGCCAGTGCCTGTTCCAGAGCCGGAGCCAGTGTCTGTTCCTGGTTCGGATCTAGCGTCTGTTTCTGTGTTTGTGTCTGTCTTAGTGGCCGTTGCTGTTCTGGTGGCTGTTCCTGAGCCAGAGCCTGTTCCTGAGCCGGTGCCAGTGCCAGTGTCTGTTCCAGAGCCGGAGCCGGAGCCAGTGCCAGTGTCTGCTCCAGAGCCAGAGCCAGTGCCAGTGTCTGCTCCAGAGCCGGAGCCAGTGCCAGTGTCTGCTCCAGAGCCGGAGCCAGTGCCAGTTTCTGTTCCTGAGCCGGTTGCTGTTCCTGAGCCGGTTTCTGTTCCTGTGCCGTGGCCACCTGAGGGGTCGTCTTGGCCCTGGCCGCCGGAGGGGTCGTCTCTGCCCTGGCCGCCCGAGGGGTCTTCACCGCCCTGGCCGCCCGAGGGGTCGTCTCCGCCCTGGCCGCCCGAGGGGTCGTCACCTCCCTGGCCGCCCGAGGGGTCTTCACCGCCCTGGCCGCCCGAGGGGTCTTCACCGCCCTGGCCGCCCGATGGGTCTTCACCGCCCTGGCCGCCCGAGGGGTCTTTACGACCCTGGCCGCCCGATGGGTCGTCTGTTTCACCCTGGCCACCCGATGGGTCTTCTGCTTCGCCCTGGCCGCCCGATGGACTGTCTGCTTCGCCCTGGCCGCCCGATGGACTGTCTGCTTCGCCCTGGCCGCCCGATGGGTCGTCTGCTTCGCCCTGGCCGCCCGATGGGTCTTCTGGATCGCCCTGACCGCCTGATGGACTATCTGCTTCGCCCTGGGTGCCCGATGGACTGTCTGCTTCGCCTTGGCCGCCCGATGGACTGTCTGCTTCGCCCTGGCCGCCCGATGGACTGTCTGCTTCGCCCTGGTCTCCCAGGACTAAGCGTTCTGTTCCTCCCGTCCCGCCCTGGTCTCTCCCTCCCGTCCCGCCCTGGTCTGTCCCTCCCGTCCCGCCCTGGTGTTTCCTTCCTGTCCCGCCCTGGCCTTATGGAGCGTCTGGTAGCCGCTCCGTAGGGAGGGGGTAATGTCACATGCCTGTCCTGTCTTGTGTTGCACATGGGTGTTTTGTTATTTTGGGCCATGTGCTCTTGTCGTTGTCTGATTCCTCCCCCTAGTTACCTGATTATTATTATTATTTATATATAAAAACTGTATGTCCGTTAACAAACTGCATTGAAATGCATTGTTCAGGATGCAGTCGTTAGAAAAATAGTGAGAACACAACAAAAGGTTGTGGTTGTACGGAATAGTGTTAAAAATGAATTTAAAACATTGATATTTCAATTCCTCTGCCTTTGGAAGTCCAGGTAATTGTTGTTTCCTCGACATGACATTAACTCTTCCTAGCCTTATAAATACCTTATGCAAATGTGTTACATGGTGATGTAGCCATGTCATGGAAATAATGGCAGGACTACAGACAAGGCATTTCAGTGTAGCGTTTTCTGTTGGGGTGATTTACTTTGGGTTTGTAACTTTGCAGTTTACATGCACAAACAGCTACCTGTATATCAATCACTGAATGAAAGGTAAAATAAAAAAAGCATATGTCCCCTTTAAATTATGGAACATGGAAGAATAGGATATTTCCCAACGTTTCTATAGCTTATATGTCATTGTCAACACAGTAAAGAAGAATGGGCGTGTCCAAACATTTAATTGGGTATTATCAATAGATAGGTATATTGATATATTATCAATATCAGACAGGAAGTATATTAGAAAAAAGACAAGCAACAAATGGGTTTAAGAAATATGATAATTTAAACTTTTTATGCAGAGTGCATATGGATGTGGGAGTGCAATCTTGCCTGGTAGTTAGAGAGTTAGCAGCCTTTGCCATAGAGTGGGTGGATTTACTCTTCTTGCTTATATTATTATTGATGGGTGTAAGGTTTTGTATGCAGATTCAGTCTTAAACAAATGGTAAGCCTGCTCTCTAGAAAGAAATGAAAAGCATATTATCTGCTATGATATGTGCAGAATCACATGCCAGTTGCATTCAATTTCCAACCATTAAGGATATCATAGGTGACAACCTCTTGCTGTGACAATAATTCTGGCAAGAAATGTTTTTGTAACACTGCAATAACTTTCATGAAGTCAATTAAGTGAGTGGTACTCGCCCAGGCTGCTGCTGGTGGTGTGGGGGATATTTTCTTGGCACAGTTTGGGCCCCTTAGTACCAATTGAGCATCGTTTAAATGTCACAGCCTATCTGAGTTTTGTTGCTGAACATGTCCTTCTCTTAATGACCACAGTGTACCATCTTCTGATGGCTACTTCCTGTAGGATAACTTGCCATGTCACAAAGCTCAAATCATCTCAAAATTTTTTCTTGAACAATGAGTTCACTATACTCAAATTGCCTCCAAATTCACCAGATCTCAATCCAGTAGAGCACCTTTGGGATTTGGTGGGACGGGAGATTCACATCATGGATGTGCAGCCGACAAATCTGCAGCAATTGCGTGATGCTATCATGTCAAAATGGAGCAAAATCTCTGAGGAATGTTTCCAGCACCTTGTTGAATCTGTGCCACAAATAATTAAGGCAGTTCTGAAGGCAAAAGAGGGTTCAACCCCTTTTGGGTAATAAAATGGACGGTGATGTTATATTGTGACTACAAATTAATAACTCATTCCCTCTTTTTAGTTACGTAAATCATGGCCACATTGTAATAATTGTTCCCTTGTTTTAGTTCAGTCAAAACAAAAATTTGTTTAATTTAGACATGATTTGCTGAAACGAGGGAACGAATTCAAGTCACGGGAATGAATTCTTAATTCATGGCCATGATATATATATATATTATTATTATTTTTATTTTTTTTTGTCATTTGTGGGGCTCCGTAGAAATTTACTTGAAAAAATAAATTCACATTTTATTTTAAGGTATGTTTAGGGTCAAATGGTGTAATTTTTATCATACTTGTTTGTGTATATTTTCAACAGATCTATGCTAATTTCCATTCACAGAATGATTATAAGAAGCTGTCTATGCAATGTAAGGATTTTGTAGTTGGACTTCTGGATCTGTGTCGGAATACAGAGGAGGTGGAAGCCATTTTAAATGGAAACACAGAGACAGGTGGCCACTTTGACAAGAGCGGCAGACCTAATCTAGTTCGATTAAAACTGGCCATCAAATATGAGCTGAAAAAGGTGGGTTTCTCTCATAACAAACATTAATAATGCAAACAAAGTTTTCAGTAAGTGAAATAGTTATTAGGCTGATTGATTCATCGAAGTACCCCTCAGTGTTGAAATACATAGGCTTCAACACTGTTGATGACAGGACAGAAATATTAACATATCTGTTTACTGTATCTCTGCCTGCTCTTATGCCTCCCACACAGTTTGTAGCTCATCCAAACTGCCAACAGCAGCTTTTGTCCATATGGTATGAGAACCTGTCTGGGCTCAGGCAGCAGACCACAGCTGTCAAGTTACTTGTGGTTTTGGGGGTGGTGGTTGGACTTCCCATCCTGGCCTTACTGTACTGGATAGCACCTTCAAGCAAGGTCAGACTGCCTTTAGTAACCAATGTGAATTCAGCTAAGGCATTGCATTTCTGTTCTGCTACATAACAATCATTCAACAATGCAATTTTTATTTGTTTTGTGCAATGTTTTTAATTGTAGTTGGGGAAGATCATACGTGGTCCTTTCCTAAAATTTGTGGCACATGCAGCTTCTTTCACAATCTTTCTTGGCCTTCTCATCATGAACGCTGCTGACCGTTTTGAAGGGACAACTCTCTTACCAAATATGACCATCCACGACCACCCCTCCCAATTGTTCCGCATGAAGATCACACCTTTTACTTGGATGGAAATGCTGATCATTTCCTGGGTCGTAGGTCGGACATCTCACTGTGTTACACAACAAATCAAACATTTATTCTAAATCACATCATTTCATAATCTCGCTCACATGACGTTCCAACCTATATAATTTTTTGGAACACAAGAGGAGAACTTTTGCAGAATGTTCATACTGCTCATATTCTGTATGACTGTTGGTGACTAAGTTCCAAAAAGCATCATAAAAGCACTATAAAAGTAGTCTATATGATCAGTGTAAATGGGTTTGGAATGACTTGCGGGTGAGGAAATGATTACACATTAGACATCAAGCTTAAGGAAAGTTCCCACAGTGATGTACAAAAATGAATCCCAAATGACTGCTGCAAGCACACATCAAATCAGAAGGGACACGACTCTTCAAACCGTCTAACAGCTGTCATATCTGCCTTATCAGAATATATGTAATATATATTTGTAAAAATTATCTGTAAAAGAGATTTAGTTCATTTAGAAAAAAAAAAACGTTCACTAGAGACTCAAATCGTTTGCTTAAAAATATCAGACCAGAAATGACTGGGTGCATGAACATTTTTATAATTAATAAAACTAATTACCTCTTTCTTTCTTCCCATTAAAGGAATGATTTGGGCTGAATGTAAAGAGATATGGTATCAGGGTCCTCGGGAATATCTGCTGGAGCCTTGGAATTTGCTGGACTTTGGAATGTTGGCCATTTTTGTGACTTCCTTCATTGCTAGATTTATGGCATTTTGGCATGCAAATGTTGCACAGAGTTACGTCGACAAGCGCTACACAGATCTATCAAACATTACCTTGCCCCTTGAGATAGAATACTATCGTCTTGGTGAGTACTGCTGTCAAGCTTTACTGAAGAAATAATGCTTCGTCCATTTAAAGGGGACCCTTTTGTGCCCCTTTTCTGAGCCTTGATTTTGTTTTTGGTGTCTACTTTCATACTTGAATGTTAATAAACCCCAATTTGCACATACTTTACATTGTTGCCACATAATAGCACCCCTTTAAAAATCATTTTGGTTTGTTTTGACATTATCACAAGAATTTGGTCTATGGAGGGTCAAAATAAATAAATAAATAATGAGTATGATTTCAACAACATTACTTCAACAGTGCAAAGATATTTTTGCAAAAGATAATTTTTTTGTTTGATGCAATGTTGATCATACATAATATTGGATAATAGCATCTATCAAGTAAATAAATGTAATGTGTTTATTTATGCATTTATTTATTTACATTTTTGTATTTCCCGCTGATATATTCTCTACCAATATGATAATGAGGTGGTGCTGATTGATTACGGAATGTGTATTCAGCTAAACTCTGTACACAAAACATATGGGATGTTCTTTATTATTTGCTTAAAAAATAACTTTAAAATGTAGCATTGTCAATGTTAATTCTTCTTATACGGTACGGGGCGCTATTAAGCATCTTCTGAAATAGTAAAGAACAAGCATTGCTCATGGACATGTAAGCCAATGCAATCATCAAACATTTACCAGCATATAAATCAAAACTGCCCCAGGTTAATGAATGAAATGTTGACCTATGAAGACTGAAGAGGTATAAGACTGAAGCTTTGGGGGTGTTGATGGACTCAGTCTACTCCATCTATGTTTTGAATCTCTTCCGGATGAAGTCTTTTACAAAAACGTGATTTTCTCAGCTTTTTGTTAAAAATTTTGCTTTTTTTAAATTAAACTTACCCACATATAAGTGTTGATAAAAATTGCAGGTAGCAAAATTTTCTTTTAAGCAGAACATCTGTTCTTTCTTTTAATATATTTCATTTCACTTATTTATTTAACAAAATATTTTGGGGGCCATGAAATTTTTGTGAAAATGGTCAAAAATACTGGCACTGACTGGCAACTTAAAAAAAAAATGGCGGGGAAAGAGTTAAAGGGATAGTTCACCCAAAAATTAAAATTCTGTCATCATTTACTCACCATTAAATTGTTCCAAACCTGTATGAATTTCTTTCTTCTGCTGAACACATAAGAATATATATAGATATTCAACTTGAGGGTGAGTAAATTATGACAGAATTAATTTTTTGGGGGTAACTATCCCTTTAATGAAGTGCAAAACTTGCGCAGACAAGTGGAACCAGTGATGTGAATAAGTTAGGACACCCATGCTAAAGTTGCCTAAAAAGAGGAATAAAAAATCATCTTTTGGAAATTGATCTTAATGCCTTAATTTAAAAAATGAGGAAAAATCCAACCTTTAAGGACACCAATTTTCTTTGTGAATGAATAATGTATCATAAATAAATAAATGTTCTTCCTTAAAATACAGGGTGCACAAGTCAGGACACCCCTATGTTAAATTCCCATAGAGACAGGCAGATTTTTATTTTTAAAGGCCAGTTATTTCATGGATCCAGGATAATATGCATCCTGATAAAGTTCCCTTGGCCTTTGGAATTAAAATAGACCCACATCATCACACACCCTTCACCATACCTAGAGATTGGCATGGGGAACTTTCCATAAGATCATCTTTCAATGCAAATCAAACCAGCTATTAGGCTAACTGAAATAAAACCATGCCAATTTCTAGGGATGCACCGATCCGATACTCAGTATCGGTATCGGCTCCGATACTGCCATTTTTGCCGGATCGGGTATCGGTCAGACGAGGCCGATCCAAATCCGATATAGTGCGTTTACTATTCAGTGGTGTTGTTAAGCCCCACAAAACGCACACAAACATTATAAAACACCATGAGTTTTCGTGCACAATATTATAAGTGTTCTGAAGCCATTATATAGTATAATGTGAGATAGAAATGAATATTTAAGTCGTTATATTCAAGCTCACGTAAACCTTTCCCTCAGCTGCGGCTGTCAATCATTCTCCATTCAGCATTTAAACAGCGCGTCGCGTTCGGTTACGACAGTTAACACGATGAAACTCTCTGTAAGATGATTCAATGTTACTATTATTATACTTGATCTGTAGATAAAGGTCTATGATTTCGCATAAAACAACTTTATCTTGCTGGACTTTATTGCTGTAACTTAATCATGTTTCTACCGGGTGTCTAGATCAGTAAAGTCAGAGCACTATTTGTTCTTCACGTGCACAGTTACTGAAATTTAAAACTGTTAAAAGAAAATGCTGAAAAAATATTGCATAGATAGATACTGTATAATAGACTACGCATTAATATGTATTTTCTTTGTGCTTTAAACTTTTCAATGCGGACTCGACGTGCTGCGCGCTGTGACTCATGTTGCTTCAAGCGCACCATTCTGCGCTCGGGATGCGCATAAGCGCTTTGAGCCGCACTGTATTGCAGCCTTTCATATCATAATACAGTGACGCAATGAAAGATTATTAATAGCAGTTATTGTTCTGTCCTATCTATCATATGTTGCTACCTCATTAAACAGCTGTGCTATACATTTAAAAAAAATATTTTAAAAAAATATATATAGTAGGCTATATATAAAATAATTGATATTTTTATTTTTGTTATCTTGTTTTTCATGAATGTATTTTACAACAATGTGTTTTACAAAATTTAGTGTTACACTTAATGTCTCTAATTTTTTCCCCACTAAACGTTTTTTTTTTTCACTAAATGTTCAGATTTTATACAATTATTGTGATTTTCCTAGACTAAATTTTACTGCTGAATTATCCACTAATCCAGTGGTTCTCAATCCTGGTCCTGGGGACCCACTGCTCTGCACATTTTATATGTCTTCTTTATCTGACACAGCCAGTTCAGTTCATAGAGCTCTTTCCTAACGAGCTGATGATCTGAATCAGGTGTGTTAAATGAGGGAGACATACAAACTGTGCAGAGCTGTGGGTCCCCAGGACCACGATTGAGAACCACTGCACTAATCTAGTTTATAATAGCATTTATGTCAGATTATCATCATATATATTTTTTTCTTTATAATGAAGTTGTCTGTATTAAGTAGATTGTGTTTAACACACAAAATAGTGATTATCAGTTCAACACAGAGTTATAGAAATTCTGCTTGATTTAAAAAAAAAAACTGCACTGGTATCGGTATCGGATCGATATCGGCCGATACTCAGAATTTTTGGGATCGGATCGGATCGATTCTGAATAAATGGTATCGTTGCATCCCTACCAATCTCTAGGTATGGTGAAGGGTCTGTGATGATGTGGGTCTATTTTAATTCCAAAGGCCAAGGGAACTTTATCAGGATGCATATTATCCTGGATCCATGAAATAACTGGCCTTTAAAAATAAAAATCTGCCTGTCTCTATGGGAATTTAACATAGGGGTGTCCTGACTTATGCACCCTGTATTTTAAGGAAGAACATTTATTTATTTATGATACATTATTCACACACAAAGAAAATTGGTGTCCTTAAAGGTGGGATTTTTACTAATTTGTCCAATTAAGGCATTAAGAGCAATTTCCAAAAGATGATTTTTTATTCCTCTTTTTAGGCAACTTTAGCATGGGTGTCCTAACTTATTCACATCACTGTAAATGTAGCAGCTCACACCAATGACTTTCTATGTTGAATTCCTTCAGATTGACCATTTGAAAAACCTGTAGAAAAGACCAGATTCTCAGCCTTTACAAGTTTCCTTTTTATATATTTCAGCTCGTGTCCACTGGGTTCCTTCAGACCCTCAGCTGATCTCCGAGGGCCTTTATGCCATCGCAGTGGTTCTGAGCTTCTCTCGGATTGCGTACATCCTGCCGGCAAACGAGAGCTTTGGGCCCTTGCAGATCTCTCTGGGCAGGACTGTGAAAGACATATTTAAATTCATGGTGATCTTCATAATGGTGTTTGTGGCCTTCATGATTGGAATGTTTAACCTGTACTCGTACTATCGTGGAGCAAAGCAAAACGGTGCCTTCACAACGTAAGCCATGAACATAACTGGTTGATTCACATTAATTCCTTTGATGATTGTTTATCTCTTCCTTTGTAATCATATCACATCCATGTTTTTATTCATTATATAATTACAAAATGCCCAGAGCCTTTGGCAGCAATGCACATGGACATACTGGAAAGTAGGCGTTTGGCAAATTCAATTATCATGACTACCACACCATGACCATGTCCATGTGGACATGAGAGTGAATAAGAGTCCTGGACTCTACATGCTCTTGATATTTAAAAAGCCTCAGGTCGATATGAAATAGATAAGTACAAAATGAATTCATTAAAAAAAATGTGAAATCAAAAATTGGACTTGTGCCATTTAGTAAATACAGTAGCTTTTTAGACCATATATGCGAGTTGCACCAACCCAATCTCATGAGAAAATGGAACTATTTTATGAGTTGACAATTTTGCCTGAATTTGTACATGAAAACTTATGATTTTTTAGAAAAAAACAAGTATATTTACTCAAACATTTATATGTGAATGTGTAATTATCCTTATAGCAAATCTTATATTGATTTTTTTTTATTGACATTGATGAATGAAATACTATTTTATAACATACCCCCAGACCTAAAGGAAGTCATCTGTTTCTTCTTTTTCTTCTTTTTCTCCAGTGTGGAGGAGAGCTTTAAAACTTTATTCTGGGCTATTTTTGGACTTTCTGAGGTCAAGTCTGTCGTCATCAACAACGGACACAAATTCATCGAGAATATTGGCTATGTACTTTATGGAGTCTACAACGTTACCATGGTTATAGTCTTACTCAACATGCTCATCGCCATGATCAACAACTCCTTTCAGGAAATTGAGGTAATCATATTATGAAATGAGATTTGTGAAATGACCAGACGTTAGGATAGGATAGTACAGGCTAAGGGTAAATATCCAGACCCCATCATTTCCCATTCATATTCCTTTTCAAATGAGATACAGATCCTTTATATTACTGTTACATTTGTTGAAATGCAATGGGAAGTCATCTCCGGTCACAGAAGAACTTTTCTCTCATCATCAATCAACAATCATTTGTTTCATAAATTACAGCCTGTTTGTGTACACTGTGTAAAAACAACTTGTCAAAACTGGCTGTTCACAATGTATTACAGTGGCATCCTACAGTTAAATATAAATTGGTCAAGCATTGAATGGAACATGTACAACAAATATAGATTCTGCTGCAAAGTAAGAATGACATTATTAATAGGATTTATTGTGCCAGGGAGGTCTGATGAGGCAACAGGAAACAGAGGAAGTTATTTTTGATGCATTTTATTGCCAATCTGGGGATCTCATTATTTGAACATTACTAATATGGCAACACACTTAACTGTTCAAATCATACTGTTTTTGCATGCTATGGTTTTATCAGTGCATTTACAGAAGCTATAAAAATTCCAGTTCCATGTCATTTAGTTCTTACGTATGCAGGGGAAACTGGGGCTAGTACTCACATGGGGAAGTTCTATATCTTAGTAAAGGTTTTGAGTCTTCCTACATTCATTACTGTGATTGCATTTAACAGACGCTCTTTTCCAAAGCGACTTAGTTTTTTAGTAGAGTCATATTTGAGGATATGTTAGGACGTCCACCAAAGGACATGTATAGCCATTTTTAACTTAATGGATGATAAGTTGTGGAGTTATAATGGTTTTTAGTTGTAGCGCCCCCTATCTGCGGAATTGTATTAAACTTGGTGCGAGTCCTCAGAATGTCCTGTTGTCTTTGTGTCAAGTTTCGTTAAAGGCCTAGTTCACAAAAACCCAAAAATGAAAATTCTTTCATTAATTACTCACCCTCATGTCGTTACAAACCTGTAAGACCTTCATTCATCTTCAGAACAAGAATGAAGATATTTTTTGATTAAATCTGAGAGCTTCTGTCCCTCCATAGACAGCTATGCTGTAGACTTTGACACTTCAAAAAGTTAGTAAAACTCATCCACATGAATTGAGCGGTTTAGTCCAGATTTTCTGAAGAGACACAATCGCTTTATATGTACTGATTGAATTTAGGCTTTTATTCACATATAAACATTCATCAACTCCCAGATCAGTTATGATAAACTGATGATAAATCAGTTATGATCAATGGTGATGTGCGAGAACCAATGAGGTTCATTCTTGTGTGTTACACGTGCCGCGAGAGGCTTGTTTCTCGTGTGTCAAGCAATTTCGGTTGAGCTTCTGTTTATGTTTGCTGATCAATGTTTATATGTGAATAAAAGCCTAAATTCAATCTGTTCATCATATAAAGTGATCATGTCACCCGTACACTTTTAGGGCATACACATAAGGAAGAAGGAAATCAGTACAAACACAATAGGTGCTTGGACCCTTAATTATGTGCACATCATTTTAGGGGCCCCTCTATATGTATCTTTATACATATACTGTATGTATCAAATTGTATGCCATTTCCAATGAAACCATATTATAATATCTTTGTGACAGGACGATGCCGATGTGGAGTGGAAGTTTGCCAGGGCTAAGCTGTGGTTCTCTTACTTTGAGGAAGGAGGGACACTGCCTGTGCCGTTTAACCTCATCCCCAGCCCAAAATCAGTCATAAGCCTGGCTATGAAACTCAAACAGCTCCTGCTAATACCCCTCCACAGACACAAAGAAGACCTGAAGGAGGACACAGAGCTCAATGAGGTGAGATGAAGGGGAGTCTCTTTAAATAACTCATAATGCATCTGTGTAAGAGAGTTATTTGGTCTGTCTGTGGGGTTCTCAATGAAAATTTTATCCTTTTATTGGTATTTGGTGCCATCTAATGGCCAGACAACATGAGGAGCTTGTCATTTATTGAAAGAACAAAATAGTTTTAGTAAAATATTCACAAAATATTTTTTTTTTATCGCAGTCTGGTAAACATAAAGAGTCCAGTGAGAAGAATTCACCTCATACATCAAGTCGCTACCAGGTAATTCACACAACTCTGACCAGTCTTATTTCCAGTCTTCCAGTCCAGTCTTATTACCAGTCTGATTAATTCTTATTTCGTGCTGAAGGGGTTTATTTTGTGATACCTGTACACTATCCTGATTATTACACAGCTACTTACTAAAATAAGTAAGCAATATGAGAGACAAGAATCTAGCACAACTTTGTAGATTTCCTGCTATTTTTGCTATTTTTTGTATCCACAGAGGATCATGAAACGGCTAATCAAACGATATGTGATCAAAGCACAAACTGACAAAGAGGGAGATGAAGTTAATGAAGGTACACTATGAATTTCTGTTTTATTGACGATCTCTGTGTTTAAGCTCACATTCACACAAATTCACACAAAATCATTGAAATTGTTGCGAAATGAATCAAACACTGTGAATGAGAATGTTAATCACTGAATATACCTAGTTATTTAGGGTCAGAAAGGGACATTTTTTATTTTATTTTGATGTGTTCATTAAATTGTTTCTTTTATGCTTTATTAAAGGTTCCTAGTTTTGTATTGGTGGTCTCCTATCCATTCAAGGTCAAAAACACTTATTTTCTCATAATATACATTGCAGCATCACTTCTTTTCTCAGTGTTTGAAACGGTTGGATCAAGGATTCAGTTTCTTTAAACCCCTCCTCTCTGAAAGCCTACATTGCTCTGATTGGTCAGATGGCCCAGTCTGTTGTGATTGGTCTACCGCTTATAGCGTGTGTTGGAAAAGAAACACCCATTACTATATTTGAATTTCAGCCCAGGAGGCTTCCTCAACACTTGTATACAGTAATTCTGATGTCAGTTTTATTGTAGTCTCAGCCTCAAATGTCATGTCCACGGACCATTGGCTGAACGTCTGATGCATAATGCACACAAAATGGGAATCACTTCTGATTACTACGGTTTTGAAGTTGTCATCTGATTGGTTGAATTCTACAGGATTTCCGGGAAACGTGTGTCGTGTTCACAAACACTATTACACACTACATGAGAGATAATATTCAAAAAGTCGTAATGGGGGCACCTTAAGCTTTGCTCTTAAAACTGACCTCTTTAAAAAGAAAAATAATAATAAAATTATGCTATTATTTACTTACCTTCATATTGTTCCAAACCTGAAAGTGTGCAGTTAATTCAACATATGGTCACAGCACTTGTTGTGCGCTCTTGTCCCTGAAAGGAAATAAATGTTTGCAATTAGCAACAAAGAAAAGTTTTATTATCTAAAATGTGGTTTCAGCTGGAACTACCTTTCTAAGTGGATGAACCTCTTGTTATGTGTTGGTCATGTTAGGATCTAGTTACAGTATGTAAGCATGTCACTGATCATAAAAGGTCTTTATCACTCTCTTGACTTTGTGTCTTACAGGGGAACTAAAGGAGATAAAGCAGGACATCTCAAGTTTACGCTATGAGCTCCTGGAGGAGAAGTCCCGTCAGACAGAGGAGCTAGCAGACCTGGTCAGGAGACTGGGAGAGAGGCTGGCCAGTCCACAGAAACTGTAGTTTTTCTCAACAGGAGCACTCTTTTAATTTTTCTCAATAATGATTGTCAGTAGATTTTATTGAAAGTTTTTCTTCTGAAAATGCTAATAGTGCTGCTGTTTGCCATTGTGTTGCCAGGTTGTCATATTCTAAATATGTATTGTTACAAATATATAACATAGTAACAGCAAGACTAAGAAAAAAGCTTCAAAGTTTTCAGTGAAGGAGCAAAACTTATACCACAGATCAGAACACAGTCTGAGACCTAATGTTTCTCATTTTGACCACTGTAAAAGTGTAGTTACTTTGTTTTGCATGGTGGTATTGATGTTAAGGAATGTAGAAATGTGTCATTTTAACATGTTATGATTTTATGTTTGAGAATCAGGGTACACTATTTGTTGCAACCCCCTCAAGCATGCTTTGTATACCCTAATTATTAATTATACATTTTGTGAAGTCTGACAGTTAAAAAGTGTCAATGTTACTACAGTCAATGGTATATTTATAATAAAAAATGGGAATGTAAAAATAAATGTTTTTTTAACACAAGTGGTAAGTTGTGCTTTCAACTCATTTGCTCCCTCTTTTATGTTCACTTTTATGTTCACACACACACACACACACACACACACACACACACACACACACACACACACACACACACACACATAGTATAAAGCCCTATACGTTGACTTCATTTAGTTACATTAAGGCAATGAATCTACGGAGATTCTCAGTAATGTCTCACATTGTTAGACGGGCTTATAATTTGGAAACAAGATGTTATTAGACAGTTTTAAGTTGTTGAGAGAATAATTCCTGATTCACTTATTAATTTTATTTAAAGAACTAAATGTTCTGCAAGGTTGTTGCATTTACAAACTGACCAATGATCAAGACCTCTCTGGTGACAAAGTGAGCTTAACTGAATTGAATGAGTTTAACTGATTTGTAGTATATATATATATATATATATATATATATATATACACACACACACACACACACACATATATATATATATATATATATATATATATACACACACATTTATACATATATATACAGGTACTTCTCAAAAAATTAGCATATTGTGATAAAGTTAATTATTTTCCATAATGTAATGATAAAAATTAAACTTTCATATATTTTAGATTCATTGCACACCAACTGAAATATTTCAGGTCTTTTATTGTTTTAATACTGATGATTTTGGCATACAGCTCATGAAAACCCAAAATTCCTATCTCAAAAAATTAGCATATCATGAAAAGGTTATCTAAACGAGCTAATCATCTGAATCAACTAATTAACTCTAAACACCTGCAAAAGATTCCTGAGGCTTTTAAAAACTCCAAGCCTGTTTCATTACTCAAAACCGAAATCATGGGTAAGACTGCCGACCTGACTGCTGTCCAGAAGGCCATCATTGACACCCTCAAGTAAGAGGGTAAGACACAGAAAGAAATTTCTGTACAAATAGGTTGTTCCCAGAGTGCTGTATCAAGGCACCTCAGTGGGAAGTCTGTGGGAAGGAAAAAGTGTGGCAAAAAACGCTGCACAACGAGAAGAGGTGACCGGACCCTGAGGAAGATTGTGGAGAAGGACCGATTCCAGACCTTGGGGGACCTGCGGAGTCGAAACATCCAGAGCCACCGTGCACAGGCGTGTGCAGGAAATGGGCTACAGGTGCCGCATTCCCCAGGTCAAGCCACGATGAAATGAAAGCAAATTTTGCATGTCATTCGGAAATCAAGGTGCCAGAGTCTGGAGGAAGACTGGGGAGAAGGAAATGCCAAAATGCCTGAAGTCCAGTGTCAAGTACCCACAGTCAGTGATGGTCTGGGGTGCCATGTCAGCTGCTGGTGTTGGTGCACTGTGTTTTATCAAGGGCAGGGTCAATGCAGCTAGCTATCAGGAGATTTTGGAGCACTTCATGCTTCCATCTGCTGAAAAGCTTTATGGAGATGAAAATTTCATTTTTCAGCATGACCTGGCACCTGCTCACAGTACCAAAACCACTGGTAAATGGTTTACTGACCATGGTATTACTGTGCTCAATTGGCCTGCCAACTCTCCTGACCTGAACCCCATAGAGAATCTGTGGGATATTGTGAAGAGAAAGTTGAGAGATGCAAGACCCAACACTCTGGATGAGCTTAAGGCCGCTATCGAAGCATCCTGGGCCTCCATAACACCTCAGCAGTGCCACAGGCTGATTGCCTCCATGCCACGCCGCATTGAAGCAGTCATTTCTGCAAAAGGATTCCCGACCAAGTATTGAGTGCATAACTGAACATAATTATTTGAAGGTTGACTTTTTTTGTATTAAAAACACTTATTTTATTGGTCGGATGAAATATGCTAATTTTTTGAGAAAGGAATTTTGGGTTTTCATGAGCTGTATGCCAAAATCATCAGTATTAAAACAATAAAAGACCTGAAATATTTCAGTTGGTGTGCAATGAATCTAAAATATATAAGTTTAATTTTTATCATTACATTATGGAAAATAATTAACTTTATCTCAATATGCTAATTTTTTTAGAAGGACCTGTTTATATATATACACACACACACACACATATATATATATATATCAAATTTCCTTGTGCATCATCAAAAGCGGTTGTTAGAAACAAAGCTGAGCTGGATTTTTGTGTCATCTAGTGGATTAAAAAAGAAAGTCAGATGCGCCTTTTACCCCGGTGCACATTTAGCCTCATTGTACAATACTGTTCAAAAGCGACACTTTGGCTTATATGGTAAAAATAGTAAGATTGGCTATGCTACTCCGAAATTGACCCTGATTCAACCAGTGTGTCACTGTACGTGAAGGATGAAGAAACACGGGTGTCAATTTCAGCAGTCTTTATTCAACTAAACAACACTCTGGAAAACAGGTGAACCGCTAAGCAAACAAACCTTCACACAGACAAGGCCATGCAGACCAAACTGAACTGGAAACACAGGTTTAAAGGTGCAGTAAGTGATTTCTGAAAAACGCTGTTGAAAGTGGATCGGGCTGGAGCACCACAACAAACTAGTAGCCAACCAGCAGTAGGGGGCGTGTCCACTCATGATAGGGGAGGAGAGAGAGCGAGCAAGAGGGAGATTTGAAGAAAATCTGTAAAAGACTGTAAAAAAAGAGATATGGCTGAGAGACATTACAAAAAGAGAAAAGGCCAGAGGAATAACACTGGAAAAAGAAGGGTTATGAATATGATCAAGCAAGAGCTTTAGGACCTGCGTTAATTTTAGAAAAGCTTTCCAGCGCTGGAGAGAGCTAAGCAGGAAGGCCTGAAAACAGATGCTCAGGGTTTTTTTTCTGCTCCATATGTGAGTAACATTGGTTTTGAGTGTGTGTTGCTGGTGACTAACAATGAACTCTTGCTTGTATTTATTCTCGTGTACGGTGTTAATTTTTTGTTCTTCCTTGTCGTTCGTTATCTTCACTAGATTTTTTGCAAAGTTTTAATTTGCTTCGCTTCTACTATGATAAAGAGACACATTGTGTGTTTGTGCATTTTGGGGGTGGAGCAATGAAGGGAGGAGTGTGTAGCAATGAAGGGAGGGATGTGTTTGTTTGGGTTGATTTCAAATATCAACAATGATTCTCAGAAATCGCTCACTGGACACAGGTGAGTAACTAAACCATGGCAACATATAATAAGCAGGAACATAGGGAACAAAGGAAACAGTGGAACAAAATGAAGCAAACCAAAAGTCCATAAAACAGAACATAACTGTAACAGTGTTTCATGCACCGCTTTTCAGTGGAGGTGCTCCACAAGGTACACTGTTAAAAATATATTTTTTAGAAGTTGTAAATAAAACAAGATTACTGAAGTAGTTTGTATTTAGTTTAGTTTTTGTATTTATTTGGGAATTATTTCTATCCATTTCTGAGTGAGCATTGTTTTAATTCTTTTTCAGTGTATGTTAATCTACAACATCACAGCAAAGTATATTATATTCTGTTGTGAGCCTATGTTCATGAGTTGTGATCTTGCAGTCTGAAATGAAAGTGAAAAGACAAAAAGTGTACCCCAAAAAAACAAAAACAAACCTGTATTTCTGACTGGGTGCTACAATGGTTTGCAGCCGGACTGCACACAAAACCATGCAGCGTTACCAGTAGAGTTTGATTCACAAACGTTTTTTTTTTTTTTTTTTTTTTTTTTTTTCAGCAGGGGAAAAAAATTATGAGGTTTAATTTGGGTTAAGAAAATCCCCAAGCCCATCTAAAACAACTCAAGCAGACCAAAAAAACATATTAGACTTCATGGTTTAAGCTGTTTTTCTCCCTAGCAAGATTATGTGAAATGTTTTGTTTGATAAGTAAGCCCATGCTATCGAATACCACTTTGGTTTGAAATCTTGTCTTAAACTTGTACTGTATCATATTTGATACACAGATTTCTAAGGCCTCTAAATTATTAACATGATCAAAGCTTTAGTAAAAAAAACCTGTTGTACACAATCTTCAACATTCATTCTGTAATCCAATTGGTACTTTATATTTTTTAGCAAGTAAAAGGCCTTTTAGCGTAATTCTAAAAACGTCCCCCTATTACGTCACAGTGACTCCACCTCCTGCGAGGACTTCAGGTGACGCAAACTCTGAATCAACATACACCAATGCTACATTTTCTATATATTGTAATCATTATGTACACAACTTGTAATAATTACTTCAGTGAGCTCATTGTTTCTGCCTAAAATATAAAATATACAAAAAAATATACAAAAATATACATGTACAGTACATTTCTGAAATACATATTAGGACACAGTCACCTGTGTCCTGGGATAACCTGGGATAACAGATCCCTCTAAATTGTAATGTAGACACAGGCATTATTATAAAGCTGCTTTGACATACAGTATGTATTGTGAAAAGTGCTTTACAAATAAATGTGAATTGAACTGAATAATGCACGTTCCTTTTTGCTATGAAATACTGATTTTTATAAGGTAAATGTAACTTTTATATTGTTAGTCACTGGACTGAAGCAATTTAGGTTTACTTGTTTTTTAATACATCATGTTTTAGAAAAATCATATTAAATTAAATATCAAATTAAACAGGATTTTGAGGAACGTTTATTTGTAAATCTCTCTGATATTAATAAATATCTCATAATATATAATAACTGATATTTATATGCATTTCATGAAAGTAGTCTGCTATAGTGTTATATAATTTTATTGATTTACATTACAAGGTATCAGAATTTCATCTTACTTTTTGGCCACATTATATCAGCAACTGCATCAAATTGTGTATTTTTTTTTCTGATTAAAAATGAGCTCCATATTTTCATATCATACTGCATGAGTCATAAAAGCCAGATGTACACATATGCAAACTTTTTTATTAGATTAAAAAAAAAAGTTTCAATAAACTGTTCTTTAAAAAAAAGTGACTTTTTTTCTTATGTCAGACTTTACAGGCCTATGCCACAATATACTTAAAGCGACATGGAAGAATGAACTGCTGTGATGTAATTTCGGACAAAATAAGGCGAAAACAAAGTTAGTTTGGAGTTCGTTTTGGTAGTTCGAAAAAGCTTGACAAAGCGGACTTTCTGGAAAAGTTTGCTTCAGCTGGTGAACACCTTTATACTACAATTGGTTCATTGTGATACGTAATAGGTAGGTGTGGCTCTGAGGCTCCGCCTACTTTTACGTGGAAATCTTTTCCGCTTCATATCATTTCTCTGTGTTCAGTCCTTCGAATTCAGACATCCGCGAGTGAAAACATGAACACACTGGAGAGCTGCTTTATAGTAGAAACTGGACACTGACATTGTTTTTCATGTTTAATACGGTAAAGCTCCTTGATTTTAAGCAATCTATTGTATAAAGTGCTATATAAAAGTGACATGACTTTACTGAAGTGTCGAATTGCAGAGCTCGCGCAAACATATTCCCGTTGCTATGATCAGATGCTTTTCTGATGTTTTATCAAAATGCTTGCTGTTTTCTTAATTTTGTTGTGTGTTTATTTTGTTATTGAGAAAAAAGCGCACAGCACATATTTACATATTAATCTAAACGCTGGGCAGTCTAGGCTATATCGGTGGTCGCGTATGCCTATTAACTATAAACTTCGTTTCACCCCTAAACGAAGAACGAAAAAGAACATTGCCGCGAGTAGGCTATAATCGGGGCCTTTGTGGGCAGCCTTTCCCTCTAAAAGCAATCGGAAGCAACCTCAGAACTTAACTATTCATGTAACAAGTGAAAATGTAAAAAGTAACAACAAATTCAAAGATCAAATCATTGGTCTTCCCCGTTCAGTTCAGAGGCCAGGTATGGTTTCCACACAAAACAATTCTGTAGCCTATTCATTCTAAAGGTTTCTGTAATAGACATCTAACATGACATATATTTTAAACTCGGGTCTCACAGTAACAGGCAGGGATGTTTCTTCCGTAGTTCAACCTGACCTCTCAGCAGACACTTTTCTTCCCACCACCTGCGGCTGAGTGCAGCCCATTCAGATTTAATATACCAGGTGCTACTCTGCCTGGAAATGAGTCAGAAATAGAGAGCTGAGGCGAAAAGCTTTTATCAGCATTGGTTGACTTGACTACCACTGCTCTGACCTCAGTAACAGCCTGTTTAGCTACATCCATTAAACTATATCCCAACATGGAGCGGAGGGGTTTTGCATAATTTATTTTAATGCTATTGAGTTGTTTTTCCATTGTAGACAATCTCATTGTACATTATCCAGCTTATTATTACACTGCTACTTAACCTAAACATAAATACATGGAAATATTGATTGGAAATGACATTTTTTTATTCAATTATTTGGTTACACTATTTCGATAATCCAATTTAGACTTTAAGTAACTTTACAACTAGGCTACATGTCAACAAACTCTCAACTTTTTTTTGCAACTACCACACGAAGACGCGTTTCGCTGTATACGTATACATTTTTTTTTTATCGTATTGCCGTTTCGTCCACACGGATCCGGCGTTTTGGGAGAGTGAAACCGCTATTTTTTTAAACCGGGTCCCAAAGTGGATAAATCTGAAAACGACGCCCTTGCGGTTTCGTGTGTACGGCCAATCCGTATATTTTGTGAAACGATGATGTCATCACCCCACGTGTCGACTAGTCAGACACGCTAAATCAGTAGCCAAAACAGCAACAACTGCGACTACTTGCTTGAGTTCATGCTTCAGAAGCTACTGAGCCTCTTTTATTTATTTATTTATTTATTTATTTATTTATTTATTTATTTATTTATTTATTTATTTATTTATTTATTTATTTATAATTTAGGCCTACTTTAATGTATTTTTATTTTATTTATTTATTTATTTATATTTCGTTCTTATGCTATGATGCTTGTATTTTGTCTGATTAAGACTTTTTGTATTTTGTAGAGATGGGCATGTCAAGCAAAAATAATATTCGACGATCGCTGGGAATTATTTGATTATTATTAAAAAAACGCACATCTGCCCCTCATGCATGCTCACCAGTGACACGGCGTTCGCTCCGACATTAAATTTCTCTGTACTGTAGGCCTATATGTTGTAGCCATTAAAGAAAAAATAGTTTCATATTTATGTTTTAATGTTATTTTTTCCATTTCATATATGTTGATTAGGCCCTATATTAAAAGTGAACAGCGTGAGTAAGATGCGCAATATCGAGACACATCATTTTGACCACTTCATTAAGTTTTGTTTTGTATAAAGCCTTTCTTTAAAGTGAATTTCGTTTTGTATAAATTGTATCTTAATTTTAATCAATGTTTCATTAACAAATTGCCTGGATTTTATAAATAAAAATCAAATATAGCAGACAATAGCCTATAATCAGGACATGGAGGCGCCGACGCGATATAACTTGCATCTCACGTGAACTGGAGCTTGTCTCATAAATGAACCTAAACTCAGAAATATATCTAAGCTTGAAATGTCTACTTTTAAACAAAACAATTCAAAACGAAAAGAAACAGACAACTCTAATAATCCGTAAGAAGTGTGCATTTCTCTCTATAGGCACCTTCACAATACTGCGAAGGTGGCGAGTCAGCATCGTCACAGAAAACACTAGTTTATTAATAAACAATTAAAATGTCTCCTTGCTATATTTGACACATTCATAATGATTAGGCTATTTGCCAGTTCTTTGTGGCAAGCTTTATGCGTCTGCTAACTTGTACGATTTATAGTTTTTTATATTGTTGAATAAAGTTATTGGTAAAAAGGAAAAGAAAAGAAGCTACTGTGCCTAATATTACTGTATATTATTGTATACAGCGCGCAAGGTTTATGCGCAAGTCTTCTTCTCTGTTTTTAGTGTAGCCTATCTGTGTCGTCTCGTACTGGTCTGGCATGTATAGGCTACTACACCGTTTTCAGTCGGTTTCAGTGGTTTCGTGTGTACGCAGATATTTCTTGAGACGACGCCGTGTTTACGGAATTTTTTTTTAGAACGAGGAAAAAAAAAAGATCGGATAGGGAACGCACCGGCTTCGTGTGGACTTAAACTATACTCTCATTAGAGTATTAGTAGAGTGTTAGGTTATGGTTTGGGTTAGTAGAATAAGTAGATATGTATTGAAAAGCTACTTATAGTCAGAAAAATGTCTGTTGGGAAGCATCAAAATAAAGTGTAAGCAAGGCTTTTACTTATATAAAAGTATAAGCAGACAGTTTACTAATATTTGAATGACTTAGTTGTAGTTGCAAAGTTACTTATAGTTAGTAGAATGTCTAAAGTGGACCATTTAAATAAAGTGTTACCAATTATTGACCAGTCAGAATCAAGTGATCATTTATTGCATATCATTCTGGAATACTTGGTTTTGAATGACAAATCACAGCATTGAACAGACAAATATTTTTTGTATAATGACCAAATAAGTAAATAAAAGGATTTTAAATATTGATTTGACTTATAAAACCCATAACATTAGCATATCGATTGCCAGGGACAATTATTTTATTGTCATTATACAAAAAGGTTGATCCCTGTTAAAATCAAATTCTCTTAATATTCCAATAATGTATGAATATTCTGGAATATTTGATTTTGATCGGCCAATCACAGCTTTGAGCAGTAAAATATTTGTGTAATGGTCAAAAAAAAAAAAAAAAGACATGAAATTCTGATTTTGAATTAATATTATTTTGTAAGAAAAACCACACAATTAGCATATCAATAGTAAAATGATAGCCAGGGACAACTATTTGACAGTCATTATGGAAAAATAAAAGCCAATCATTATACGAATCAGAATGAAGTATTCCAGAGATGCATGTAATTATTATACTCTAACTTTCTAATTAAAGTATAACAAGATCAAATTTAGGTGTTTTTAAGGGTGAGTTTGCGTGATCAAAGGACTGTCACAGCTCACTGAAGCATGGTTGCCAAGGTGATCAAAAATAATCCCTAGAAGATGCAGGAAAGGGAAGAATAGAGCCAGCTTGGTCACTCTGACCCTATCAACCGATTAGTCTTGATATGAGAAGAGTGTGAGGAAAGGGCTTTGAATACAATTCTGAGAACATTTTTATCTAGATTGTGCCGTTCCTATTAGAAATCGGCTGAAAGTTTCAGTTATTGTGTCTGACAGCCATGTGATTGTGCTTTACTTGTGACGTGGGTGATATCATACAGCCAAGGCTATGCAACCGTTATCAGCTGAAAAATCTGTTCAAAACTTATGGAACATGATTATAGTGGTTTACAAAAGCAATCATCACTATTGCTTATACGAGTTATCAAGTCGGCATGAAACGGAAGTTGTGACGTGTATCGGAGTTTCTCGAACAAGAAAAAAATTTAGGGCGGGATATGATTTTGTCCATTGGGAATTGATTGGATGGTTGTGGTTTCCTATTGGTCAATCTCATGTGAATGACAGGTTGCCCCGCCCTCATGCCAGTAAACATCATCAGAGAAGAGAAGAGATTTTGCTGCAAGAGGGAAGTTATTTTGATTAAAGATTATAAGTGTGCATTAATTAAAAAAATAATGATGTGCACGGATGAATAATTTATAAAAAAATACTGCAATATTCCATAAAAATAAATAAGAATAGCCCGCTTTGATTTCATGGTAACTTTAAGGTTAAGGATCTGAACAAAATTGATGTGTTTGACACTTGTCAATTATTTGCTCGATTAAGTACATCGAAAACCAGAACGTCACAGAACATTGTTTTTATAAGCCAAACATTAAAAAAATGGGTAACACTTTAGAATAGGTTCCTTCGTTAATGAATAACTACACAGGAACAAATGAGTAACACAATATTAACAATCTAGTAACTACTATTAACTAACAAGAAATTCTGATTAACGAATTAGTAAGTAATAGCACACAGATGAAAGTGGTAGTTCACTATTAACTAATCAATAACTACTATTTTTAATGCTTCCCAGAGAACTACTGTAAGAATCATGTAACTAACTAGTAATGACTCAAGTGTTACTACATACTTATAAAGGAATTACTAATTATTTGGATCCGTATTGTAAAGTGAAGATCATGGTAACTAATTGGTAATGACTCAAGTGTTACTACATACTTCTAAAGGAATTACTAATTATTTTAAGCTTTTGAGGTTTTTGGTGAAGTTTTAAAAAGTAATTCCCATAGAAGTAGATGTAGTAACACTTTAGTCATTGCTAGTTAGTTACCATGATCTTCACTGTAGAATACGGATCCAAATAATTAGTAATTCCTTTAGAAGTATGTAGTAACACTTGAGTCATTAGTAGTTAGTTACAATGATTCTTACAGTAGTTACTAATGAAAAGCCAATCCTAAAGTGTAGAATCTTCTAATCCTTCACAAGATATTTGCACACACATATGAGCTAGGAGACATACATAAATAATTTTTTTTTGTGAGGTAGGTTAAATAATATAATCACTGTATATGGTATTTGGATGGCTGATAACTCAATATGTTCCAGTCGTCACCGTAACTCTAGTGATTCAATGCCAGTCCAGAGGAATGCCGGAAAATTGGCCACAAGACAAGGTCCTGACAACTACATTTAAAAATCCATTTCTTTAAAATTATTCAGTTGATAAATAGTTCTCTAGGAGAGAGCATAGGCTAATTATTTCCCAAATCATAAGTCTGCTATGGTATTACATATTGATAAACCTTGTGTATTCGTTTACAGTAGCAGTTAAAATGTTGACGTAGTGCTAGTCATTTGTCCTGCATTAGTTATTGATTAGTTTTGCATGAATTATGAAACTTTTTCAGTAGTTCTCTGGGAAGCATTAAAAATAGTAGTTATTGATTAGTTAATAGTGAACTACCACTTTCATCTGTGTGCTATTACTTACTAATTCGTTAATCAGAATTTCTTGTTAGTTAATAGTAATTACTAGATTGTTAATATTGTGTTACTCATTTGTTCCTGTGTAGTTATTCATTAACGAAGGAACCGTATTCTAAAGTGTTACCAAAAAATGAATATTACCCAAATGACACTTTGAAAAGATAATTAAACTTGACTCCTCGCAGCATTAGACTCCTGGACTACATAATGCTTTAGTGGAAAATTACAAATCAAAAGTGTGCTTTGCTGTGTGGAAATGAGCTTCAAAGAGAGCTCTTAACCGGCATTCTGCAACCAAGCACACAAGTACAGGATGTTCACATCACATTAATGAGTGACCTTAAACAAAGATGATTTACAATATAAAACCAGTCTATTTTCTTAGTCAGTTTTTTTTTTGCTTCTGAAGTTCAGACATCTCAGTTTCAGTTGAATTATGAAGCAGACAGATACTTTAGTACATATAGTTTTCATATTCAGTCTGGAAACAAATAGCTTGTCAACAATATGTAACTTCTGTGTAGATAAATTAGAAGGACATCTTTTTTCTTCCCATTCGTGCTGAACACATTCTGTGGAGCATGTATCTTGAGCATGTTAGATAATATTTCAGCACTTTATTTCATAACTCACCCATGACAACCAGGTCACTACCATGATATTTCGGTGTCTTCGCCCATCAAACTTTCACATGAGACTATGTTCAATTTTATGTCATTGACTTGTAAGGTAAAAAATTAACTTCGGATTCGATTTAATATAGACTGTCTTTACTCAAAAATGATTAATAAATAAGAGGCAGCACAGTTCAAGGGCACTTAGTGAACATACTGTAGGCAATATAGTTTAATTAAATATAGTATGATTTCTAAATCAAGAAAAGCATTTATTTAATATTATAGATATTATAAAATAAATCTTAAAAATAATAAAGCATTTATTTCAGAGTGATTGTTGTTTTTATATTTAAGAATAAGTCGCTGGAACACTTTTGTACAGCCTCTCGCCACAAGGAGGACAACATAGAGACGGTTATACGCCACAGATCACAACTTCCAAACAAACGGAGAGGACGCATCTCGCCGGACACATTTGTGATTATGGAAACCAATACTAACAGTAGAATGGCCAATGTGAACACTTCTCTCGTTGATTCTACAGATAGGATGACGGAAGTTAGTAATTTAATAGAGAAATATACGGACGGGAGTTTTGGGCAGGGCAGGGTATCCGTGCGTAATTTTGGACACGCGGGTTCTTTACGCAGCAGCGCGCCTGGATCAAGCAGCGAAGTTCTGGATCAACTGCTTGACTTGCCTCTCGGTACCAAAACGTATACTGATCACATGGATGAATTTCTGAAAGTTGAAACCGGACAGTGGAGCGCAAAAGCGCTTCTGCCCAAGGAGACAGATATTCTGGGGAGTGCGTTTATCAAAGATGAGAAAGAACAGTCTCTCATTATGGAGCCACTCAACACTGATTTCGACGTCGGCTTAAACATCAGCGCCTTGGGAAGCTGCTATGACCCAACCGAAAGGAAACAGCAGTGTGGGTTTATTGAAGAGTCTTCAGCTTTGAGGCTCTCATCTCAAGCTGCCCAACAGGTAGTTGTGGAGAGTTCCTCTAACTTTCAGTTGGACATGAATCAACCTACATTGGTTTTGCCACCTCAGAGAAGAGTATCACCTGCTCTAGGCAGGGGTGTGTTGAATTTCGATGGAACGAGCGCAGCTCCCATGATGTCCAAAACGGACATTTCTAAATGGGTGTCCGCCGCGGACTCCCCTTTCTGGTATCAGTCCACTAGTGTGAATGAAGAGCACGCTGGATATTCTTCACCAGATGCCTTCATCCCCTGCTCACGTACAGTCTTTTCTGCTTTCCCAGGGTAAGGACGACGCCATGCTCTGCGCTATTCTGAATTGAGTTTAAGCAACATGACGCATAATTGCATGAATTAAAAGAAGCAGAATTGAAATGTTGCCTGTAGTCTAAAGTTTATAATTAAAAAAACACTAAGTGATAACAAAAAATTACACACAAAAATTGGGGTAAACATAATAATAATAATATTAATACATTTTTTGCCAGTCACCTATAGAAATTTGCATTTATTTATATTTCATTATATTTAATAAATTCACTTTATTCATTTTATGGCACATGATGGAACAACATGTCCCAGAGTGCTCTATTTCATTATATTTAATAAATTCACTTTATTCATTTTATGGCACATGATGGAACAACATGTCCCAGAGTGCTCTATTTTACCCCAAAGTCTTTAAAATGGAGTCGAACACGAAGAAGGTTTACAAGATGAAGACAGAAGATTTAAGTCATCTGTTTTTGTAATAATAATAAAAAAGTATTATATTGACTCCATGTTTACTTTTAATTCCTCTTATGAATTGAATGGGGATCACTAAAAAATATCAACACAGGCTCATTGGAAAAACGTAGCTACCTGTGCCAACATTTTTGCAAAACGCATAATACGTACCAATATATGTATATATCTTCAGTTTCCAACAGAAATGAACACTAGAGTCAATAAAACAAGCCATTTTAATCGTTTTCACACACGATTAGGATTACAGGGGCAGATTATGGATTAATAACTTGTGGCACCCTTGTCACAATTATGTTATGACCTCAAAACATTTTTTATCATAGTGTATGATTTGAAAACGAATATATTTCGGAGTTTTCATAATTAACCAGCTCCATATGTTCGGTTTTATTGACACACCAAGCTTGCTCGGTAGTTCAGCTGGTTCAGAATTGTAGGCCTACTTGTGATGTGGTGAGCTCGGGTAGCTACGAATCCCGTGAAAGACGAGTCACATAAAAGAGCTCAAAGTCAAGAGTTCAAACACAAACTATAATGCCATTGTTACGATTGTGTTTTATGTCACATTTGCTTTAGTTAACACTATCGGGTAGGTTTAGGGTTTAGTGTAGATGTAGGCTACGTTGTTTTAAAATGGAGCATTAAGGTTTTAGCGCCACTCACCGGACATTTAAATTCAGAACTGCGGTGAAACGTACAAACGTCAACGTAAAAAAACAAACAAAAAACGTTGGCAAATTCACGAGAAGGGTATTCCTGCACAACCGGAGGCTGCAGTTTCAGGACCCTAGTTTTCTGTGACAGCGCCACCGCCACCTACAGATCTCGATCACCAAAAACACTAATTTAACCCCTTTCGCGTCAAAGATCACAGACGGCCCCAGATTATTGTTGTTCAACATTCATTACTCATTAAAACATCTTACTTATTTGATCTGGACAAACTGAGCATCATTAGAAAGATTTAAGACTTCGATAGTTGACCCACTGTTTATGACATTAATTTAATTTATGACAGAAGTGCAAAATTATTAATCTGTAACATTCGTTATTTTGAATAGAAATCATCACTCAGCAGTCATTCACGTCTTCTCCGGTTTATTTGTGTTCACATACATTGGCCAATGGTACGCATATTTGGAGAAATAATGATTTATCATCACATCTTTGTAAAATATTTTGTCATAGAATAACATTTCTATTAATTTTCCACTGAATTATGCCATCTGAAGCTCAAACAGCGAACACAGAGAGATCTGTGTCTCCTCTTCCAGATTTGCGTCAGTTATGATCTCAGCGCTCTCTCATTCGCTGTACAGCTGTCAATCATCTCACTGGTTCAACGTGACCATGCTGACCTCCACACATCTCTTCACCTGAAACAAGAAGCTAATAAATGCACGATTTCGAATATGTGGTTTGTGTGTGATTTTGTGCAATTGTGGGTATTTTCATATGAATAAAGAATGTTTACAGTATTGCTAAGCAAGGTGTAGCCATTAGCTGCATATAAAATGCAAAATATAACATATTTCAACATTTTTTTTTTTTACTTAAAACCATTTTAAACCACAACCGGAATATGATACAAATACTCGATGGTGGTTTAAAGTGAGCTTTAAGTAAAAGTGTAATATTAAGCTTTTAAATTGTGTCATGTAGCTGCTACTTGCTCTTAATCCACCTTCTGCAGGAGATTTTCTATTCCATAATCTTATTTGTTAAAATATATATAATTTTTTTTCTAACAAGACTAATGATAATAGGTGGATCTTCATACTATGTAGTATGTACAAACTAAACCACCTGGATCCGCAGCCGCCGCTATATCATCCAGTTCTGTAGGTGGCGCTGTCACAAAAAAACTAGGGTCCTGGAACTGCGGTCATAGAACTGGGGTCTTGAAACTGCAGCCTCCGGTTGTGCAGTAACATACTACTGAAATTCACGTTCACGTTCCCGAAAAAACTAAACACGCTTTTACTGGACATTTCACTTTGAAACTGTCGCTAAAAGTGCAGGAAGCAACGTATTTTGCGTTTTGCTAAAATGCTGCCACAGGTACGTTTTTCTAATGAGCCTGGGCTAAAAAATAAGGAATCATATTTTAGTTATCCTCCAATCAGGCATCTAAATCAAGGGAGCTTAATTCTGCTTCTAAAAACGTACTCGGTTACATACGTAACCTCGGTTCTCTCTAGAAGAGGGAACGAGTATTGTGTAAGGTAGCTCACGCCAGGGGTTCAGCTACGCTAAAATCATCTTTTCTCGAGATATTGAAGCCAAAAATTATCCTTAATTTTGCATTTATTGTCAACGCAGTGCAGCAGCCAGCAGACCTAGAGCAGGCCATCTTGCGTGCACATTGGCTGCCGTGCAGCAACTGCTGCAGCCTACCACTGAGCCTCGCGTGTGATGTCGTGCCCTCTACGCGTCATAGCCCGCCAAAATGGGGATGGCTTAGCGTATATCACTGGTTTCATCAGCTGAAGCGAAAATCGCTCTTGGCGCCTGCACGGTCGGGTTACGTGATACTCGTTCCCTCTTCTAGAGAGAACCGAGGTTACGTATGTAACCGAGTACGTTTTCTTACGAGAGGTTCTCTCGTATTGCGTAAGCTAGCTTACGCTACGGGAACCCATTGTCAACGCCGTGCGCGCCCAGCCTCCACTTCATGAGTCCCAGGGATTCCCGGGTAACATAGATAAGTGGGAAACAGGTGGCCAGCAATGCGGGCCAGCACATGTTATAAGCACATACAGGGTATACAGAGCGGCGTCGCCGGTCCATATAACTATTCACCAAATAGTGCAGCTCAACCAGGAGAGCTAGTGTCGCTTGAGAGTAGTCTGCGCATGATAATCTGGGCACGATATACACACCGCTCGCACTGACAGAAGTCTAGCCTGCAAGGCGGGAACTTCCAGGTTATAAAACCTAACAAATGTGGACGGAGAGGCCCAGCCTGCCGCCTCAAAATGTCTTGAATGGAAATTCCGCTGGACCAAGCCCACGACGAGGCCACGCCTCTGGTGGAATGCGCCCTGATGCCCAAGGGGCATTGCAGACCCTTAGACTTATAAGCGGATGTGATAGCTTCCACTATCCATCTGGACAGGCTCTGTTTCGAGGCGGCGAGACCCTTGGTGCGGCCACCAAACGAGACAAAGAGCTGTTCCGAACACCTGAAAGAGGCGGAGCGTGTAATGTAAGCCCTCAGCGCCCTGGCCGGGCAGAGGAGATTAACATCACCCTCACTATCGGATGCTGGCAGAGCCGAGAGAGAAATGACCTGCACTCTGAAGTGGGTGCCCAACACTTTAGGGACATAACCATGTCTTGGCTTAAGGATGACCTTAGAGTCATTTGGCCCGAACTCAAAACACGCAGCGCTAACAGATAGCGCGTGTAAATCCCCCACACGTTTGACTGACTACAGAGCTGTCAGGAAAACGGTTTTGAGCGAGAGGTACTTTAGGTCCACAGAGTCTATCGGTTCAAAGGGGAAAGCTGCAGGGCCTCCAGGACCAATGAAAAATCCCATATGGGAACCGACGGGGGTCGCGGGGGATTCATCCGTCTGGCTCCACTAAGGAAGCGGATGACAAGCTTGTTTCTTCCTACTGACTGACCGCCCGTCGACTCAGCGAACGCTGCAACGGCCGCCACATAAACTTTAAGCGTGGATGGGGACCTGCCCTTATCCAACAGCTCTTGAAGGAAGCCAAGCAACCCCGGGACCCCACATGTTCGTGGGTCTAGATCTCTATCAGCACACCATTTCGAGAACACGACCATTTAGATGCGTTAAGCCGCTTCGTAGAGGGAGCTCTGGATTGCGTAATCGTGTTCATCACTCCTTCTGGCAGGACAACGGGTATCCGTTGATTAACCATATGTGCAGAGACCAGCGCTCTGGATGGGGATGACAGATTGAGCCGCGGGCTTGAGAGAGGAGATCTCTTCTCACCGGAATCGGCCAAGGGGCTGTGTGAGACAGCCGCATCAGCTCCGGGAACCAGATTTGATTCTCCCAGCGCGGGGCTATAAGGAGCACCGAGTGGCGCGTTTCCCTGATCCTCTTGATTACCCGTGATAACACAGAGACTGGAGGGATAGCATAGAGTGGGAAGCTGGGCCAGATTTGGGCCAGCGCATCCTCGTTCTTTGAAAAGAACAGTGGGCAATGAGCGTTGTCTTTTGACGCAAACAGGTCGACTTTCACTTTGCCGAAAAGGCACCACAGTAACTGGACTGTCTGGGGGTGTAAGGACCATTCCCCTGGGGGAACGTAGTTCCTGGACAGTTTGTCTGGACCGTCGTTCAAGTGGCCTGGCACATGCGCAGCTCTCAGCGAGCACAGGAGGTACTGAGACCATACAAGAAGGCATTCTATCAGATGGCAGAGGCTTCTGGATCTGACACCGCCCTGACGGTTTATGTAGGACACCACAGACATGTTGTCCGAGCGGACTAGCACATGGTGGTCCTGTATGAACGGGAGGAAGCGTTTGAGCGCGTTCTCGACCGCTATCATTTCCATTATGTAGAAGGGTCTCTCTTGGTCTGACCACAGGCCAAAGACTGGTCTGCCCTCGAAGACAGCGCCCCACCCTAAGTTGGAGCCGTCCGTCGAGATGACCTTTCGGTGTGAGACAGCCCCCATTGTCACTCCCTGCTGGTACCAGTCGGCCGCTAACCAGGGCTGCAGAGCCAAAACGCAGCTCTGAGTCACTCTGATTCGTCTGTAGCCTGAAACCCAAGCCTGGTGAGGCACTTGGGCGTTCATCCAGCGTTGTAGCGGGTGCACGCGCAGCAGGCCCAGCTGAAGCACAGCCGCAGCTGATGCCATACAGCCTAGCATCCTCTGGAATGTCTTCAGAGATTTGATGCTGCCCTCCTGGAAAGACGTGGCCAGGTGTCGAACACGGCGCGCGCGCTGTGTCGATAGGCGGACCGTCATAGCCAGTTCTATTCCTAGAAAGGAAACCGACTGACTGAGCAGTAATGAGCTCTTGGTCCAGTTGACCGTGAGACCCAAGCTTTCCAAATGACTGAGAAGCACTGTTCTGTGAGATAACAGTTCTATCTCTGACTGTACTAAGATAAGCCAATCATCCAAATAGTTCAGAATTCGCAGCCCTTTCACTCTCAAGGGGGCGAGAGCCGCATCCATGCACTTCGTAAATGTACAGGGTGCCAAGGAGAGGCCGAACGGGAGGCGAAGGCGAATCTCAAGAATGGCCTGTGACGGGGGACTATCGGGATCTGAAAGTATGCATCTTTCAGATCGAGAGAGATAAACCAGTCCCTCGGGCGAATTTGCGCGAGGATTTGTCTGGTCGTGAGCATTTTGAACGGCCGTCTCATGAGAGCTTTGTTCAAATAGCTCAGATCTAAGATAGGTCTTAGAGCTCCGTCCTTCTTGGGTGCGAGAAAATAACGGCTGTAAAAGCCTGACTCGCTCAGAGAAGGAGGTACTGGTTCTATGGCCCTTTTGCACAGCAGTTTGGCTATTTCTGCACGGAGTAGATGCGCTACATCCGCTTTCACTTTCGTCTCGGTCCGTGCTCGCAAGCGAGGGGGACGGCAAGCGAACTGAAGCGAATAGCCCTGTCTTATTGTGCTCAGCACCCATTCTGACACACCTGGAATAGCCTTCCATGCTTCTACATGTATAGCTAGGGGCAGATTGGACTCCGGGTTCCGATCGCCGCACTTCGCGGGCTCGGGAAACTGAACCGGAGGTGTGTGCGGGGTGCGCACGCGCCCTCTGATCTCAGGAACGGCGGCTCGCTGACAGCTGTGACTGTCTTTATCACTTGAGATGACCCTATTACTGGGAATGGGGAACATTTTGTGATGATATTTAATGCGTGCGGAGCCTGGGGCGAAGTGTTTGTCAGTAAGCGTGAGCGCTCGCGAGCAGCACGTGACTTACATTCATAACTTGGCCACTGTAAGGCTGTTGCAGCGAGTAGGTGTGAGCACAGATTTGTGGGCACATTCTCTACATCTAGCACTCGAGCGGCATTTTCCAGCTTTATGAGAGTGAGCTCTGTGAGAGCGAGAGACACGGGTATAGTGTTTGTGCGTAGGGGTGAACACTGAGATGTGGGCACCTTTTCTACACTTATGACACCATCGGCCTGAGCCGGATAACCAGACATTATACCCTTCTTTGTGATGCGCGAGCAGCACCGGGCGTTTATTAGTAAGCGTGAGCGCTCGTAAGCTGGCACGTAACTTACATTCCTAGCCACGGGCAGAAAAGCCTTCGGGTTCCGATCACCACACTTCGTGGGCTCGGAAAACTGACCTGGAGGTATGGGCGCGGCGCGCGCCCTCAGTGCTTGAATACGGCGGCTCGCTGACAACTATGGCTGGCTGTTTCACATGTGACATCCCGATTGCTTTGAATGGGGAACGTTTGAGATAACTTTGTGATGCGCGAGCAACGCCGGGCGTTTATTAGTAAGCGTGAGTGCTCGTAAGCAGGCACGTAACTTACATTCATAGCCATGCGCGCGCCCTCGGTGCATGAATACGGTGGCTCGCTGACAACGAAGGCTGGCTATTTCACATGTGACGTCCCAGTTGCTTGAACGGGGAACGTTTTGAGACAACTTTGTGATGCGCGAGCAGCGCCGGGCGTTTACTAGTAAGTGTGAGCGCTCGTAAGCGGGCACGTAACTTACATTTGTGACCTGACCGATATGAGGCTGTTTTGGCCGTGTGACAGAGTGGGCAGAAAGTAGGCATGAGCACAGAGTTGTGGGCACATTTCCTACATCTAGCACTCGAGCGGCATTTGCCAGCTTTATGAGAGTGGGCTCTGTGAGTGTGAGAGACACGGGGGTAACGTGCTTGCATGTAGGGGTGAATACTGAGATGTGGGCACATTTGCTACACTTAGAACACAGCGGCATGAGCCAGATAACCAGACGTTATACTCTTGAGATTTTGCAGGCGAGCGGGTTGCATTACCGGCTCGTTGGCTGCCGAATACATCGCTGCAGTAGCCTTTCTAAGGGGACTGACAGGGCGAGATGTTTCAATGGTGGTCCGGCCGCGGCGGGACTCAACCATCTTTTGAGAGATTTGTCTGGGTCGCCATAGTTGTGTGCAGGCGAGCGGGTTGCATTACCGGCTCGTTGGCTGCCGAATACACCGCTGCAGTAGCTTTTGTAACCTTCCTGGATAGAGGAGAAGGCGGAGTTATGAGAACTCGACCACTCCTCGCTGTCCGATGTCAGGATAGAACAACTGTCACCTGGGTCCATTCCTTCAGCTTCGTCCCCTGAGGCGGTGGCAGTGAGGGCCGAAGCCGGCAGCTGCGCATCTGGGAGGGGCGGAGAAGGAGAGAGAGAAGCTGGCGGGATGTAATGTAATCCGGCGAGCTCTTCAGTGTGACCTCAGGCTCTGCTCGCTTCTGTGAACGGCGCTTCTTCTTGTGCGGTCCAGAGGGCGGGGTGACAGTATCCACAGTGAAGGCCTCAAGTCGAGGCCGCAGGGTCGACTGCGGAAGCGCTTCCCATGTTCCGGGCCCAGGCAGAGAGCGCAGATCACATGGCGGTCTCCGGCGCTGGGCGGGGCTCTGCGCGAGCCACAGGAAATGCGAGGCATTTTTAGAAAAACACCTCGCGCTCTTTTAGAAAGTGAGTGTCGCAGCGGCGAACCCTCACAGAAGCAATAGGATTAAAAGGATATTCGTCGCCGCATGGCGTAGCAGGCATGGAAGGCTGATGGCCGGCTTCCTCAGGCTCTTTCCTACGCTTGCTGGTCGCTGGTTTCAATGGGCGGCGGCTTCTCTCAGAGTCCAGCGATGCGGAGAGCTTCGCTGAAGATGATGAAATCAGTGACGCAGCCTCCGAGCCTGACTTTTATACACTAAGCCACCCCCATTTTGGCGGGCTATGACGCGTAGAGGGCGCGAAGTCACGCGCGAGGCTCAGTGGAAGGCCGCAGCAGTTGCCGCATGGCAGCCAATGAGCACGCAAGATGGCCTGCTCTAGGTCTGCTAGCTGCTGCACTGCGTTGACAATAAATGCAAAATTAAGGATAATTTTTGGCTTCAATATCTCAAGAAAAGATGACTTTACCTGTAGCGTAAGCTAGCTTACGCAATACGAGAGAACCTCTCGTAAGAGAACTACATTCCTCTTGCACATTTTACATCACATCAGAACCAGCACATTAAGGGTTTGGGATCCACTTGGTGTGAGCAGGAACCAAATTGTTTTCAGGAGCAATACTGAGCACATCTAGTTTAGCACTGAATTAACAAACCATTATCATTAATCAGAAGGTCAAAGGTTAGAACATACTGTACTGGCTCTTCTTAGTTTGTGGTCACTTGTGGAAATGTGATTGTATTTGACAAAATATCAAGAAAATGTACAGCTATTTGGAATTACATTTAGTTATTATTTTATACTAATTGGTCCAAATACATTTTTAATCCACTGTCATTTAGGATTTGTTTGGGTTATATCATCAAGAGAACATTGTGTCTTGCTTCTATTCAGGGTTCCATCTCAAAGAGTGTGTATTATATGTGGAGACGAGGCTTCGGGTTGTCACTATGGAGTTCTTACCTGTGGAAGCTGCAAGGTGTTTTTCAAGAGAGCTGTTGAGGGTGAGCAACATTGTAATAATTTTGTCAAAATTGTATTATCTGTCTTATGCTTTCTGTACACCTAAAGACTTTGAAAAGATTTAGAAAAGACTTTATAAGATTATCAGCTCACATCTAAAGACTTGGGTTCACAGTTTTTAGTCTCAGACTAAAGACTTGCGATAATATCAAACATGTTTGATATGAAAGACTAGAGAAAGACTGGCATAAATCGGGTAGCCGACTGCAGATTATCACCTCACATTTAACGATCGAGACGACGGGAGCGCGCCAAGACTCCAGTAAGATTCCTAAAGACTGCCGGTCTTTAGTCTGGGACTGTGAAAATCCTTTGGTGTACGCCCGGCATTAGACTATATTGAAGACCCCATAAAGTCTGCAGACTGCAGTTTCTCTCCTGTGTTGATGTATCTCATAAACAGGAAACTTCCTAAACAGGAAGTTTGGGGGGGACATACAGTATCTAAGAGCCAGCCAATAGGCTTTAGTTATGTCACAGCCATGAGCACAATTTGCTACTTGCCAATTGACAGCAGATGGTATCGGGACCAGGACAATCTCAGTCTTGGGAGCATTTTCGATTGAATAAAAACCTATATTTTTCCAGAAGAGCAAGACTGAACATTTTAAATGTGCACATGTTCTAAATGTCAGTTTTGGCAACTTTAAGGCACGATCACCGTGATTTTGCCATGTAAAACATATTTTGTATTCAGCCATGGCAGTGTCCCAGAAGATGGTAATTATCATTTGAACCAATGTTCACAGTGTTCTTTCTTGTTATTCTTATCACTGAGGACAGATATGTAAGAGCCACTATGTCTGACCATGGCCATGTCACTGTGCCCTGTCAGCCTTGCTTCAAACCAATTCGCTCTGTGCCTTTTCCTTTTCTCTCTCTCGCTGTACTCTCCAAATTGCCTTCCTTAAAAAAAAAAAAAAAAAAACCTGACAGTCATTCATAAGTTTAATAATTTTTTCCCTCTTGTCTAGGTCACCATAATTACCTGTGTGCGGGACGAAATGACTGCATTGTTGATAAAATCAGGAGAAAGAATTGTCCCGCATGTCGTCTTAGAAAGTGCTATCAGGCAGGGATGATGCTTGGAGGTATCAATGTTTACTTTGTATTTATACATTAACTATTTATAATTTGTCAAGCTTCTTATACTTAATAGACATTAATGGGCAGTTAAAATGTTATATGTTATATATATGTTGAAATGTATATTTTCTAAAGTCCAATTTTAAGTATGCTCATAAAACATTGGTGTTCTCCCGAGAAATTTTGTGTTCCCTTGCAAAAGCTCCATGTTTCCCCGAGAAACTTTGTGTTCGCTCGCAAAAGCTTCACGTTTCCCAGAGAAACTTTGTGTTCGCTCAAAGTGTTTGAGCAAACGCAAACGCAAAGTTTCCCAGGGGAACGACAAGGTTTAACGAGCAAACGCAAAGTTTCTCGGGGGAACAGAACATTTGTGAGAGGGCGCAAAAGCATTGACATATTTTTTCCTCCATCTCATATTTTTTTCGCTTCACCATGTCCCTTTAGTGGCTCCATATAAAACTCTTCTGAAGTCATATCTTTTTTTGGCAGTGCAAAATGTCAAATAGATAGCGATTGATGCTAATTACACTGTAAAAAGCAACAAAAAGTATTTTAAGTGTAAATAGCTTTTACATACTACCCTTAACCCTACCCAATAAACACCCCCCCCCACCACCACCACTATTAAACACCCATTAGGTGCTTTATTTTCACTTTTCGAATGTTTTCTTAACATAAACATAAATGCTATGAGAAAAAGAGAGAGGAATGAGTTTGGGTCGGTTGTGTCAAAATCTAACACTACCGACCTTACTCTCCACACCACTGATCCTGTAATCACATCGATTTCTTTAGTAATTTTGTCTGCTTAATTAGAAAACGGTAGACGGAGTTAGTGTAAATAGCCTCTGCAAACAAGGCGGGATATTTGCACTACGTGTCATTTTTCTGAGGAACAGACTGAAATCTCAAATTTCGTTGATGCTTGTTGAGCCCCAGTCCTCATTCACTTTAATTGTTTGTAAACAGCAGCCTGGACATTGTGCTAAATTTAACTCAAATATAAAACAATAATGACAACATAAACATAAAGCTTTAACCAACATGAGGAAGAGTAAGGATACCTTTGGGTATACCTTTCCTTAATTTGAAGAGAACTAAATTGAAATTATGAGCATCTTAAAGATTCTTAAGCTTCCACCCTAAAGAATCACAAGTAATTAATATTCTAATGTTCAGTAACCCTAACCCTATATTCAATAAGAGTGACGAGATTATCGAGACAAGCCCTCATTAAAGTGCATTTGCGTGTTTCAGGCCGTAAGATGAAGCGGTTTGCGAATCTGAAGCTCATGGGGATGAGTCCATTGCTGATGTTCCAGGGTCCGATCTCCCTGCTGGCTGATGGTCAAACGGTGTCCTCCCTGCCCTGTATGCCAACCATCCGTGAGCTGCAGCTGTCCCCGCAGATGATCAGCATTCTGGAGAGCATTGAGCCACAGGTGGTCTACTCTGGCTACGACAGCTCGCAACCAGAGCTTCCCCACCTTCTCCTCAACAGTCTCAACAGGCTCTGCGAGAGGCAGCTGCTCTGGATCGTCAGATGGTCCAAGTCTCTTCCAGGTAACACCTTTACAATCAGCCTAACAAACATTTTAGAGACTAGAGTGATTCATTACCTTCTGAATGACTATGAGATCAAACCAAAGCACAGACAATGGAGCTCTTCATAATCGTACCATGCTGTGAGTAAGGCTTTACTAAAGATTCTTCTTGTTCTTCTGTGTTTAACAGGTTTTCGCAATTTGCACATCAACGACCAGATGACGCTAATCCAGTATTCCTGGATGGGTTTAATGTTGTTCTCCCTGGGTTGGAGAAGTTTCCAGAATGTCACAACTGATTACCTGTACTTTGCACCCGATCTGGTCTTGAGCCAGTAAGTAACAGTAAAATCGATTAATTTAACGTCATTTCGAACAAAATCAGGCCAAAACAATGTTCATTCAAGAGTTCAAAACAGGTTGACCATTGGTCCGTAGCGATTATGTAATAGGTAGGTGTGGCTCTAAAGCTCCGCCTTATTAGACGTAGAAATCTTCTCCGGTTCATTTCTTCTGTTCAGTCCGTCAAGGTCTGCTTTATAGTATAAACTGAAGTCGTAATTCTAATTGAAAGCGACAGTGTGACTGTTTTTTAATGTTTAATACTGTAAATCTATATAAATAAACGTGACATGACTGGAGTGCCACACCGTAAAGCTCCACATCACTAAAATGCTTCCATAACTGTTTTTTTTTTACCGCTGCCATTTGGTTGTTTATTGTGTAATTAAGAGGATAGTGCACAGCGTATATATATATATATATATATATATATATATATATATATATATATATATATGATGTTTGCTAAAAGTATACCGCTGCTCCGGTATTTCAAACTTCTTTTTACCTCGAAGCAAAGAACAATAAAGAACTTCGCTTCTAGTACATCAGGGGCTTTATTACCTAACTTTACACATAACAACATACACCATTTTCTGATGGTAATGTACCTTGTTTCACTTATAAAAAGAGAGAGAACTATTTCATACACTATTTGTGGCCTGCCATGTAGATCTTAATAGCTACATTCAATAAACAGGTGTATATACAGTATATACTGACAGACATTGAAATATGCATACTCAGTTGAGCTCTTCATATTTTAGCGATCAACTGAGGAGGTCTCCGATCTACGACTTGTGTTTGGGGATGCAGTTTGTTCCACAGGAATTCGCCAACTTGCAAGTATCCAGGGAAGAGTTTCTGTGCATGAAGGCTTTGATGCTCCTCAACACTGGTAATAAATCCTCTGTGTTTTCTCCCTGACACATAAAACTCTTAATGTCTGACTCTCTACAGGTCAGATCGCTGTTTCATAATGGAATATTAACAATCTGGACCATTTTAAACCAATGGCGTCATGCCAGTGCGCATGGATAGACAAGAGATACGTGTTTGGCAGACTGCGAGACCTTGAAAATCCAAACTAAGTTTCAATTCCAAGCTAACATTTTTCAAATTAGATTGCCAAAGAAGCCTTACAATTGTGCTGACTACAACATCACTATATAGCTAGAACACTGTGAAACTGGCATGATTAGCAAATGCAGATTTTTTTTTTTTATCATTTACAGAGCTGTCATTTCAGGTATTTAAATATTTTAATATATTTCATATTTAAATATACATTTTATGCATTGTGAAACAGAAGTTTTAATTTATCTGTGACACTAATGCTGTGGTAAATTCTAATATGACCCTTGGCAGTGTAGTGTAGGCTATCGGTAATGTTTCAACATTGATGTGTTTGTGGCAGTTCCTCTGGAGGGCCTGAAGAGTCAGTCGCAGTTTGATGAAATGAGACAGAACTACATCTGTGAGTTGACGAAAGCCATCCAGCTGAAGGAGAAAGGAGTGGTGGCCAGCTCACAGAGATTCTACCATCTGACCAAACTCATGGACAGCATGCACGAGGTACAGCAGGAGCTATAGGCTAAATATACATGGGTCATTCTCAGGAAATGCTTGACAGTTTCAGGATTTAAAAATAAATAAAAACATAAATAATAATTTGAAAAGGTAGCCATGGAAGCTTGTTTCTGCCACTGACTTTATAACTCGCAATTTATATCACGCAATTCTAAGAAAAAAAGTCAGAATTGCGAGATGTAAACGCAATTGTGAGGTCAGAATTGCAAACCCGATCTCACGGCAATTCGTACGTATTTTACGATGGTGGCTAATTCGTACGATTTTTGCTAAATCGTACATATTTTATGAGATGAATGCGTATGTTTTACGTATGAATGACCTACCCCTGACCTTGCCCCTAACTCTACCCATCACTGGGGTTTATACAAATCGCACAAATTCGTATGAATTGGTTGTGAGATAGCGTTGGAATTGCAAGTTTTTGTCATGCAATTCTGACAGAAAAAAAGTCAAAATTGCAAGATAAAAAGTCTTTAAAGGGTAACTAAACCCCTGGTCAGAGCCTGACTCCACCCACTGGCAATATTTGAAAAATGCTGGAAAAGTGGGCAGACCCCAGCAGAGGGGTGCGTGCACCTGAGACGCATCTCTCTGTATGGAACCTGCCTACGTCACCTGCAACCGCTACGTCACGAACCACCGCAAACATCCAATAGGAAAATTCAACTGCAGTAGCCACCGTTCAACCTAAAGAGGACAGCACTCTATATATTGTAGAATTAAAACACTTTAAACCCAAATGTCAAAAAAATTACTGGAATCAATGAACAGTAATTTATGAAGCTCCATTCTTACAGATCATTAATTAAAAAAAGTTGTTTTAGTGTTTAGTTACCCTTTAAAAACTTTAAAGGTAATAAGCTTTATATATTTTTTATTAGTGGTGGAAACAAGCTTCCATAGGTAGCTGCTCACAAAATCCTATTTTCCTATTCTCAGAAACATAAGCCTTTAAAGCCTGACATGAAGAAATAGTCTAAAAATCTTTTTTCTATGCTACCGTTTATTGAAACTTTAGACAAAATCTTAAAAATAAGTTTGTATATGTTTTTTGTTGCACATCATATTTTATATATCAGGCTTTTATGGCTCCCATAGTGTGATATAGGAGAATATGGAGCTCATCCTCATGGAGCAAAAAAAACCTCAAACATTTTTGAAGTTTTATTCAGAGGCCCAAATGCAATTTGGTGGAGTTGCTGAAATTTATATGGCCAAAAAGTAATATCTGATAGCTTGTAATGATGTAAATTGCAAATAAATAAAATTTGTCACTCTTTATCTCCCAATAATAATAATAATAGTAAGTTGATATTTAAATGCTTAATTTTATGATCAAAGATTTGTAGTTTTTAGTATGGGGGGCAAAACATATAATACAATAATGATTAAGAGATGCCTGATTTTAACTTTTTTTTTTTTCATTTTAACATGATTTTTATAAGAAATGATATATGGATAATCAAGTTTCTTCAGTTTAATAAGTGTTCATCATGAAATTTGACCAACTTTACCAGCAAATCTTATGTTTACTTATGTTTAAATCAGCAAAGATTTCACAGCAAAAAGGCAGGTGTACCAAGATCTGAAGGGGGACATTTTTAGAATTATACTAAAAGGCTTTTTACTTGCTAAAAAAATATAAACGATCAATCAGACAACAGAAGGAATGTAATAGATTGTGTACAACAGATTTTTCAGAGCAGTTTTGATCATGTTTTCATAATTTAAAGGCCATGTTTTTTTTAGAACACAGTGATAAGCATGTGTGATGTCAGTGTAAAATACATCAAATGAATATTTAATCGCACAAATGTGTAAAACACGGTATGAAATAGGTCACATAACAGCTTTATTCACGCCATCACTTGTTATATATAATAAAGTGCAAAACACGATAGGGGAGCTTGAAGAGTGACGTTGACTTTATCTTTGTGTAGATTGTAAAGAAGGTCAATCTCTTCTGTCTGAGCACATACATCCAGGCGGACGCCATGAAGGTGGAGTTTCCAGAGATGATGTCAGAGGTCATTGCATCCCAGCTACCGAAAGTGCTTGCGGGGATGGTCAGACCCCTCCTGTTTCACAACAAGTGAAGCCATGTGATCCAGACAGCATGCTTGGGTCTCTGTTGTACGTGTACCACATCTAGTTCATGTAGACACACATCTTTCCATACACAATTCCTCCCCTTTTAATAGTCACAAGTTCTGACCTGACGTGTTAGTTGAAAATACACAATTTTTCAAAAGGAGTAAAAAAAAAAATTCACAGTCCAATGATAAAGAGAGAATATAATCTGATATATCATTAAACCTGCTATTGAATTTTACAAAACATGACAATCTTTGAGCATTTTTATGATAACTTAAGACAGACTGTGTTCACATTTGGCAGGTTTGGTTTGATTAAAATGAACTCTGGTGCGATTGCTCTGTTAGAGTAGTTCATTTGAGTAAGTGTGAACGCTGCCATTCGAACCCTGAGGTGCAACAAACAAGCGGACCGCCTTTTCAGAGCCACTTCCAAACAAACTCTGGTGCGGTTCGACTGAAATATGAACGCAACACAAACCAAAGACATCTAAACGAAGCAAAAACAGGTTGTGACGTCACGAGAAATGACCCTAAAAAGGACAGGATGCTCAGATGTTGCTCATTACAGTCCAGTACAGGCGTCGGAACGTGTCTTCTTGCAGCAGATCTTCGTTTGTGTGCAACAGAGGAATTCCCAGTGATGTTTTGACTCCTTTACACATTTCTTAAACTCTTCCTGAGTTCTCAGCTGGTGCCATCATATAGCACATTTAGCCTAGTACAGCATTGTTTTCATTGTTCAGTAAGTTCCATCGCAAAATATAAGTCATACTGTAAAATCTGTTTTTTTTTTTGTATCTTTAGGTTCTGTGTTAAAAATGACAGTGTGAACGCTAAGTGAACCAAGGCTAAATGTATAATTTTCTTTTTTGGTCAGGACCAAAAGAACCAAGAGAAGTAAACTACAAGTGTAAACTACAACTGTGCAAAAATGTTATATGAAGTAATTTTTTGTTCCATGTAATTCTTGACAGTTACTAACATTTCCACAGACATTTTTAAAACCAATTAGACTGTAATTTATGTAGACTTTAATTTATTTATGTTAAAATTATACTTTTCCTAGTATTTAAAAGTCAAGTCAAGTCAAGTCAAATATATTTATATAGCGCTTTTCACAATACAGATTGTATCAAAGCTGCTTCACAGTATCAATCAAAACAACTTAACAATGTTTGTTTATTACTGGAAAAAAGACATCCAAGTTTGGTAGAGCTGATCAATGGTATGATTGGTTAATTAATTTGAATATCCCCAACTGAGCAAGCCAAAGGCAACAGTGGCAAGGAACCGAAAAACTCCATCCAGTGACCTAATGGTGTCCTAACACCCCATCAGATGACCCAATGGAGAAAAAAAAACCTTGGGAGAACCCAGGCTCAGTCGGGGGCCAGTTCTCCTCTGGCGTTTATGAACTAGAGGCCGAATTTACAGTAACTGTAAGATAAAAAATTTATATGAATGCCTGGCTAAATAGATGCGTCTTCAGTCTAGTTTTAAATTGGGAGAGCGAGTCTGAGCTACGAACAATATCAGGAAGGCTATTCCAGAGCTTCGGAGCTAAATGTGAAAATGCTCTGCCTCCTTTGGTGGATCTGGATATCCTAGGAATGACCAGAAGCCTCGAATCTAGTGATCTTAAAGAGCGCGATGGATTGTAAGGCGATAGAAGATCCGTTAAATAGATTGGAGCTAAACCATTTAGAGCTTTATAAGTCAAAAGCAATACCTTGTATTTAATACGGAACTTTATAGGTAACCAATGAAGTGATGATAAAATCGGTGTTATATGATCATATTTTCTTGATCTAGTAAGAACTCTAGCGGCTGCATTTTGGACTAACTGTAGCTTGTTTATTGAAGATGCAGGACAACCAGCTAATAAAGCATTACAGTAATCTAGTCTCGAGGTCATGAATGCATGAACTAACTTTTCTGCATCAGAGACTGATAGCATATTACGTAGCTTAGCAATGTTTCTAAGGTGGAAAAAGGCAGTTTTTGTAACATATGAAATATGCTTTTCAAAAGACAGGTTGCAGTCTAATGTAACACCCAGGTCTTTTACTGTAGCGGATAAAGTAACAGGGCATCCTACTATGTTAAAGTCGTGCTGTGAAAGGTTTTGTGGACGTTTTTTAGAACCGATAAGTATTACCTCTGTCTTGTCTGGATTTAATAAAAGAAAATTACGCGTCATCCAATCTTTTATATCTTTAACACAATCTGTCAATTTGGATAATTTAGCGTATTTATCTGGCCGTGATGAAATATATATTTGAGTGTCATCAGCATAACAATGGAAACTAATTCCATGTTTCCTTAGAATATTACCAAGTGGCAGCATATATATTGAGAATAATAAAGGGCCTAACACAGATCCCTGCGGCACTCCATAGTTTGCCGAAGTTATAATCGATTTTTCTCCATTTAAGTAGACGAAATGGTAGCGGTCAGATAAGTATGACCTGAACCAGCTTAATGCTTGTCCTTGAACACCAGTGTAATTTTGTAGTCGATCTAAGAGTATTGTGTGATCTATAGTACGCAGCACTAAGATCAAGTTAAACTAGTACTGAGATACAGCCTTGGTCCGAAGCTAAAAGTAAATCATTTGTGATTCTAACAAGCGCAGTTTCAGTGCTATGATGTGGCCTGAATCCAGCCTGAAACTTTTCATAGATGTCGTTTTCTTGCAAGAAAGAGCCGAGTTGAGCGGACACAACTTTTTCTAATATTTTTGACATAAATGGAAGATTCGAAATGGGTCTGTAATTTGCTAGGTTATTTGGATCTAATTGTGGTTTCTTAATAAGAGGTTTTATAACTGCCAGCTTGAACGTTCTTGGAACATGACCTAAAGATAAAGATGAGTTAATAATATTGAGAAGAGGCTCTTCTACTATAGGTAACACTTCTTTCAGTAGTTCAGTTGGTATAGGATCTAATAAACATGTTGTTGTTTTAGATGAAGTGATAAGTTTATTTAACTCTTTTTGTTCTATGGTTGTAAAGCATTGTAATTGTTCTTGCGGGGTGATAATTGCGGCTTAATTATAAGGCGCGAGCAAAGATCGAACGTTTACGATTTTGATTCTGATGCTTTCAATTTTCTCGGTGAAGAAGTTCATGAAATCATTACTACTAAACTGTAAAGAGGTATTTTGTTCAGACGACGTCTGTTTATTTGTTAGTTTAGCCACGGTATTAAATAAAAACCTTGGATTATTTCGGTTGTTTTCTATTAATTTGCTGAGGTGCTCAGCCCTGGCCGTTTTAAGTGCCTTTTTATAAAGTGACATACTGTCTTTAAATCTCCAACAATTAATGCTTTATCGACGTTGACCAAAAGATCTGATAGAAAGTCAGCAAACTCTTTTAAGAAATTGGCGTAAGGCCCTGGAGGTCTATATACGGTAGCCAATGCTAGAGATAATAGGGATTTTTTTCTTACATCTAAGAGCGTAACATTTAGCACAAGTACTTCAAACGAATTAAACCTATGACAAGTTTTCTGAGTAACATTAAGGTTATCTCTGTAGATTGTTGCAACACCGCCGCCACGACCGATCAGACGGGGATCATGCTTATAACAGTATCCTGGCGGAGTAGACTCATTTAGACCGAAATAATCATTTGGTTTAAGCCAGGTTTCAGTAAGGCACAGAACATCGAAATTATTATCTGTGACCATTTCATTTACAATAACCGCCTTAGGTGTGAGCGATCTAATGTTTAGAATACCTAGCTTTAGAAATTGTTTTTGTTCACTATTAGCGAGATTTTTTGTTTTAATAACAATTCGATTTTTTCTAGATCCCGCAGTAGATTTATTATTTGATCTTAGTAAACGAGGAATAGACACAGTTTCTATGCAATGTTCTACACTAGTATTAATATCAATTAAATTGGTGCAGTAGAGACTGTGATTTGGATTTTTGGTTACTAGTCAAATGGTATTTAACATCTTGGAGATGTTATCCGACAGAAGATCTGCCCCGATTCTACTTGGATGTAAGCCATCAGCGCGGAAGAGCCTTGGTCGCTCCCAAAACAGATTCCAATTATTTACAAAAATCAGTTTCTGCTCATTGCACCATGACAATAACCATTCATTTAGCGCGAATAATCTATTAATCTACTAAAAGAATGATGCAACGTGATTTACTAAGGTTTGCATTAGTAAATTTACTGGTATTTTGCACCATTATTTACAGCCCCTATAAAAGCATGCCTTAAACCAGAAGCTAATCTGTTAGTAGATTGTGTTGGTCTTTATGGAAATGATCCGGCTGCGTATGTGTTCTCGTCAGTACGGTTTTATCGGAAGGCAAGAGCATAAATTTAAAAAACATTTCTGGTGCTCCTAAGATTTCCTCCCTCTGACCTTGATGGCCTATCTGAAGGGAGTATCAGTCCAGCATCAGCAGTCAAGGGCACCGAGCACTCTCATGTATTTAATTGGGAAAGAACACTGGGATCTTGGCAATCGGCCACTTTCCAAAGACTTCCGACGCCGTTTCTCTTCAGGAAAGTCATTGATGTCTGGGATTTACTTCTGATGATTTAGCTTGTGCTAAAAATATTCTCTTAAATGGAAGACAAGAAATGGGTCTCATTTTGTAAACAAATTTATTGACGGAACCAAAATGAATTAAGACGACAAATATATGATTTGCAAAACAATCATCCATATATACATTTCTATCATCTAGTTTTTTTTTTAAATCAGTTATCATCATAATACAAGTTTCAACAAGATCATGTTGGTGTTGTTGACACTGACAGTGGGTGTCATTTTAAACTTCAGAAGGAATAATGCGGCCAGAAGATCTTGTACAATGAAGTTATTACAGTTGGACTTGTTTCATTAGTATTTGTAAAGACCTGGATGCCAAACTGTGACATCATCCACTGCTATCCCAAGCCAGTGGTTTCCAAACATTTCAGGAATAGGAATCATTTTGTGTGTATCAGAAAATATTAGACATTTCAATTATAAATAACCAGAACACTTAGTTCCATTGCTCTAATGCGATAAAATAAGCAGTGATCCAAGGATTCTGATGATTCAGCACAGAATTGGAACATTTTACATAAAATAATTTGTGCTTGAATGGCTGATTTCAGTACTGCATGTAGAATTATATTAGTCAATAACACAATGGGGGTCCAAAAGTCTGAGACCACTAGTAAAAATATTTAGCTTTTTTTTTTTAATTCCTTTTTATTTTTAAAAATTATATGAACAGCATAATGTGATAAATGAATATGAATAAGCTACATAAACAAAACCTGATCACATTCTCCGGCATGATTTGATGTTCAAAAGAAAATCTTGAGCTTCATTGTTAAGCTGAATCTAATGTTCAAAAGAAAATCTTGAGCTTCATTGTTAAGCTGAACATTTGACCACATTTACTTAATTGATTAGTCAGCTAGAAATAATGCAGAATCTTGAGATATTTTGTGTTCATTTTGTTCTAGTTTCTCTTTGTAAAAAATGCTCAAAATCCTAAAAGTGTGGTCTCAGACTTTTGAACATTTATGATGAGAAACCACACACACACACACACACACACACACACACACACACACACACACACACACACACACACACACACACACACACACACACACACACACACACACACACACACACACACTTCGCTGAATTGAGTTAAATATGACAATGATTCACAGCTCAAATAGTTACTGGTGAGGTTTAACCTTCTTTCCCTTCATTTCAAAATAATAAGAATTGAGCTAAAATAAAAGAAAGCCTGTCTCTTAGACCTATAAGCTGGTCTTTCATGACAGAATTGCAGTATTCCACCGCACAGTAGACCTAAAAGGATCATTTAGTGCGGTACATTGCACCTCCTGACCTCAGTGTAACTAAATGTGTGCATCTACACTCAATCGGCTTCCACCAGAAGCACATCATGTCAGCAAAAGCTTTATCTAGAATTACAGCTGCGATTCAGGCCTTGTGCTGTATCATTGAGGTTTGTGTACCATACATGATCTCTTAATATTCAGTGTCGTATAATGTCATATCCATTAAAAATCCATTACATTATGTCATATCCATTACATCGCTTACAAATCATTTAATGCTTGATATATACTTTAAGCTCTTGGTCTAAAATTCATGTTACCATGGATACCATGAAATGGTTGGCCTCTCCTGGTTGGACGCTGTCAGAGGAACACCACATAGTTTTCAGGAATGAGTCCTGTTTTGCCCTCAAACGTTGCCTGAAGCCAGCCTGGTTCCACTGAAGAATACACTGCAAAGAAGAAACGGAGAAGGTTTAAGCTGTGGAGAAGTCTTATATAATATGAACAAAAAAAATCTATAGTTTTGTTCATACTAAGGGGGTTGAATAAACTGGGGCACAACAACAGATATGAGACCCGAAACCAGTGAGAGTTTTGGGACAAATGACAAAACCATCATTGGGTCAATGCATCTTATATTTGTTGATCTTGTAAGTTTTGCAAATTTAAATTAATTATTCAAAATTACATTGTATGTTCTTTGCTGATTTTTTTATGTTACCAATCTAACATCATCAAAATAATGACTTAGTCAAGTAGGCGTCAATAAGACAATTTTTAGAAAAAAAGGTTCAATGGGGTTCTTGACTCAATTTTAAAGAACCCTTGACGCCCAAAAGTCTCTATATAAAGAGAAATGTCTTAAATGATTGCATAATACTTTCATGTTTAAGAGGTTATTTAATTTTTTTCCCTAGTGATAAAGAATGTTTTTATTAGCTGTTTAATTCATAAAATCGAACAATACAAAATAAATTAAAATAAATGACCTGACAGAAACTTTTCTTCTAATAGTGTGGGTTAAAAATTATAAATAAATCAGTAATGTGCAGTAGTCGCAAATTCCAGTAAAATATTGTCTGTAAAAAATGTACAGCTATTACTTGCAATAAAAAAAGTTTTCTTTGTATATATATATATATATATTAATTATGAAAATCTACAACTTATATGTAATTTAAAAGTCAGTTTTTTGGCATCTTTTGCGGCGGGGTCAGTGAAATTGTTGCCAAGGCAAGCCAAAGTCTGAACTATCCTTATTGTTGAGCCCCGCAAACCCTCCAACCCTAAGCATCAAATTTGGCATAAAGCCATCCTGCATTTTTGAAACAGACTTGAATGTTACCTCAAATCATGTGATTTACTGAGTTGTGCTATTATTTTTATCAGATGTATGATTTTTTACTTGGTGAGTAAAATGACTAGAGACCAAAATAAGCAAACACTTCTAAAGTCTCACTTTTATTTAATTTCATTTCTTCAGCCTTAAGTTAAGTTGACCATTCATAAAGTGATTTGTGCATTATGCTCACAAAGCAATAGTATCCACAGAAAAGGGAGGCACAAGTGAACCACATCTGCAGGTAGTTAATTACAAAGTTGGGTCACTTTGCATCGAGAAATTACCCTCATAAAGTTTTCAAAAGGACCTCACAAATGACTTGCTCAGTAATGACTCATATACACATTCTCTGAACTATCAAAGCATCTGTTTACACTAAAGCATAAGGCAGATGGGATTGCAAAATAAAGAGTAAATCGTTTTTATAAGCAGAACTCTCAAATCTCAACAGTGAGAACTCGGGTTGATGGGTAAGAGGAGGTTTATGTTGTGCTAAGTGTCTGCTGAGCTTTAGAGAGGAAGAATTGACTTCACCAGGTTACTGTGACCTGTTTCAATGCCCTGGTGCCCAGCCAACTTTATTCCTTGCGGAAAATACATCCAGCAATAAAATTCTATTCCTGACATGTACGAGGAACAACAACCGATGGTTGTTCCACAGAACAGACACAGGGACACATTATTTTCTATCAATATTAATGCCCTGGTATGCAGCAAAAGTGCATCAGTTCAGTCATATTTCATTTTCTTTGATTTTTGTAACCATCACTGCAAGTCACAAAAGACATACATATTTAAACATTCACCAAACCACATTCCCAATACACCTCCCAGAGTTGATATATGATTCATGGCCAGCATTGCTGCATGTTTCTTGGTGTATATTGCTGTCGCAGTTCATAAAAAGTCACTTAAGAACTGAAGTGAAGTTCTAGATCACTTGGTGAATTGTGTGAGCCTCAGACAGCCTGACCACTGACCACCCAGGCCATTTACTGACCATTTTTTGCACATAGAAATGACAAGCGCTGGCTGAAATCAACAGATAAAACAATGGAATGAGAGAACACTAGAATGATGGAATGAGAGAACAATAGAACGATGGAATGAGAACAATAGAATGGTGGAATGATAGAATGATGGATTGAGAGAACAAAAGGATGATGGAATGAGAGAACGATAGATTGATGAAATGAGATATAGATAAAACGATGGAATGAGAGAACGATGGAATTAGATAACGATAGAATGATGGAATGAGAGAATGATATAACAATGGAATAAGAGAAAGTTAGAACGATGGAATGAGAGAACAATGGGCTGGGAACGATAGAATGATGGAATGAGAGAATGATAGAACAATGGAATGAGAGAAAGTTAGAATGATGGAATAAGAGAAAGACAGAACGATGGAATGAGAGAATGATAGAACGATGGGAATGAGAGGATGATAGAACGATGGGAATGAGAGAACAATAGAACGATGGAATGTCAGAACGTACGATGGAATGAGAGAACAATAGAACAAGAGAACACTAGAACAATGGAATAAGTGAACGATAGAACGATGGAATGAGTAGATAGATACAAGTAGATAGATTCCATCAACTTCTTCATTCAGCAAGGTTTGTCAACTATAACTCTACCCAGGATAGCCAGGAACCCTGGACTTGTAATTAATGATCAATTAAACTTCACAGAATATGGCGGCAAATCAATGCCTAAAAGAACCGAGCACACAACTGCTGTACACGGCAGGAAACGGGAGCTCGCGAGCTCATTCAAACCCTGCGCGCGCACATGAAATCTCTGCACGCAATACAAGCCCTCGCGTGCGTGCACATGATCATTCCCTACACTCTCGCGCTTGATCTCCTCTCGCCTGCTGCTTTTGCTCGCTCGAACACTTTTGGCAGTCGAGGGGCGGTTACTTCCCCTTCAGCCAGCAGCCATATCACCCGTGACGTCATTAATTTTCTCAAAAAAGTCTACGAGGTACATGATGTTGCAAGCCCGAGAGCTCCATTAACCTCCTCCAGGAACTCAACGATGCTGTCAAACCACAAAAACGAGCAAGGCAGTTTCCCTTTAAGAGACAGCGGACATCAGTATGGAGAAGAAGCCGCTCAAAAGTCTCATTGTTTTCCTGAAACAGCTGGCGGAACAGTCTGTCATTCAGTGCATGGGCTTTTATTTCGTTTATTGCTTTGAGTGCAACATGGAGAGACTCGTGGGGAACTGGATTGTTGCATTTGGCCACAAGGTTGTGGCGGTGCAAAACACAGTGGACTGTGAGGATATGCGGCACCTGCTCCTTCAGCAGAGCGGTGAACCCACGGTACCTGCCAACCATAGCGGGGGCACCATCAGTGGCACATGCGAGGAAGTTAGAGATGGGAATTGATTTCTCCTGTAGATAAGCAGAAAGCGTGTTAAAAATGGTCTGGCCCTTGGTGTCGGTTTCCAGATATTAAGAAAACAAAAATTCCTCTGCCATCTCGTGACTGTTTGAGGCCCTATAAAGGACATAGGCCATCAGCAGAGCGTTGTTGTCAGTGATGGTTGTCTCATCCAGCTGAAGGCTGAATGGAGAGTCCCGCAGGATGGCACATAACTGCTTCTCTGTATCTGCACCCATTTCATTTATCCTTGTGTCATTGCTGAGAGGGATGGATTTCAGCCCGTGTGGGATCGCGCTCCATCACGGTAGAGATTACCTATTTGATGGCAGGAAGAACGTCTATGGTTACGTATGTAACCCTCGTTCCCTGAGTAGGGAACGGAGACGTTACGTCGGATGATGACGAATGGGGTTTCGCTTAGAAAGCCTATCAACTTAGAGTATTACAAAACGAGCCAATGGCAAAGAAATGCCATGGGTCTGCGGAATTTGCATAGCGTATCTCCGCCCTACCTCGTGGGTATAAAAGGAGGACGCCGGCAACATGCAGATATGTTTCTTCGCTGAGGAGCCAAGACTGAGCTCAGGCGATTCCCGCGGTACAGCGGAAAGTGGCAGGCAGACGTAACGTCTCCGTTCCCTACTCAGGAAACGAGGGTTACATACGTAACCATAGACGTTCCCTTTCGTTGTCACTCCGAGTTACGTCGGATGACGACGAATGGGGTTATCAGTCTAATCACGCCACCTTCTCAGCTGTCTTCCAGTGCCCTGCGTAAATCGAGATCCCTGTCATAGACTGGACGAAGGACTCCATTTATCACAGGAATACCAAGGTACACTGGGAAGCATATCCCAAGCTTAGGGAAAGTATGCAAATAATGCCAACCCAGAGGGGGGGGGGGGGGACGACTTAGAGAATACACATATGACCCGGAGAGATGCATATGGAGAACACTGGGGTGTCCAGCCGCAGGTGGAAAATTTCAACCCCAGGGGTGGCAAGGTGGCTTGCCAAGGGAAGACACATGCTCAGAAAGGCTTACAGTGGAAATACACATGTGGGGGTCGCTCAGAGGAGGGACCATGCACACGGGAGGCACCTAGCCGACGCGCAGGCAATAGACACTGGCGCCGACGTCAGGAGTGCTGGAGGAGCTCAGGGCTTTCGGGGAAGCTCACCTGAGGAGAATATCACATGTATCCAGTCCGTGGAGTGGAATGGCGAGCAAGCGAAGACACCTGAGCGGGTCCGGTACTAGCTGGTTGAAGCTAGTACATGAGAGGACACAGGCTCCACTCGGAGATTATAGAATCTGGCGAATGTGTTAGGTGTCGCCCAGCCTGCAGCTCTGCAGATGTCTGTTAGCGAGGCGCCATGCGCTAGAGCCCAAGAGTACGCCACACTCCGGGTGGAGTGGGCAGTCACACCAAGGGGGCACGGTCGACCTTGCTGCTGGTATGCCAAAGCAATGGCGTCCACTATCCAGTGAGACAACCTTTGCTTGGAGAGAGCCCTTCCCTTCAGCTTCCCACCATAACAGACAAAGAGCTGGACAGAGGTCCTGAAACACTGCACTCTGTCTACATAGGCGCGGAGAGCGCGTACTGGACAGAGCAGAGTCAAGGCTGGGTCTGCCTCCTCCGGGGGCAGCGCTTGCAGGTTCACCACCTAGTCCCGGAAGGGAGTGGTAGGAACCTTGGGCACATATCCAGGCCGGGGTCTCAGGATCACGTGAGAGTGAGCCGGCCCGAACTCCAGGCACACTTCGTCAATGGAGAATGCGTGCAGGTCCCCTACCCTCTTGATGGAGGCCAGTGCAACCAGAAGCGCTGTCTTCATTGACAGGAACTTAAGCTCGACTGATTGCAGAAGCTCAAAGGGAGCACTCTGCAAGGCAGTTAGAACCACTGAGAGGTCCCAAGAGGGAACGAGAGGAGGGCGAGGAGGATTTAGTCTCCTCGCTCCTCTCAGGAACCTGATGACCAGGTCGTGCTTCCCCATCGACTTACCTTTGATGAGGTCATGGTGTGCGGCAATAGCGGCAACATAGACCTCAGGGTGGAGGGAGACTGCCTTCGCTCCACCCCATGTTGAAGGAAGGAAAGCACAACGCTGATTGAGCATCTCCGGGGGTCTTCTCGGTGAGAAGAGCACCAGTTGACGAAGAGGTTCCACTTCAACGCATAGACGTGTCTCGTGGACAACACTCTAGCGGAAAGGATGGTAGCCGCCACCGCTGGTGGTAGGGTACACAAACCTGCCTCGAGCCGTCCAGGAGCCACACGTGGAGGCTCCAGAGATCGGGTCGAGGGTGCCACAGGGTGCCCCGTCCCTGAGAATGGAGGTCCTTCCTCAGAGGAATGGGCCAAGGAGGTAGTGTCGCGAGGAGTACAAGTTCGGGGAAACAGGTCCGGGTGGGCCAGTACGGCGCGACCAGAATGACCTGCTCCTCGTCCTCCCTGACCTTGCGCAGAGTCTGCGCAAAAAGGCTCACTGGGGAAATGCATATTTGCGGCCCAGCGGCCAGCTGTGCGCCAGTGCATCCGTGCCGAGAGTGCCCTCGGTCAGGGAAAAATACAGGGCGCAAGGGTCGAGTCGTGAAGGGCAACCAGATCTATCTGTTCGTCCCCGAACTGGTCCCAATCAGCTGAACCTCCCTCCATTCTTCAGGGAGGGGCTGAAGCCGTGAGAGCTCGTCGGCTGCACAGTTCAGAGCTCCGGGAATGAAAATGGCTCGAAGCGACCTCAGATGCTTCTGACTCCATAGGAGGAGGTGGCGAGCGAGTTGTGACATGCGGCAGGAGCGTAGACCACCTTGACGGTTGATGTACGCTACAGTAGCGGTGTTGTCTGATCGGACTAGTACGTGTTGACCCAAGAGCAGCGCCCGGAAGCGGTGCAGGGCAAGGCGTACTGCCAACAACTCGAGGCAATTGACATGCCATAGCCGCTGGGGTCCTGTCCAGGAGCCCGCAGCAGCATGTCCATTGCACATGGCGCCCCAGCCCGTGGTGGAGGCATCTGTTGAGACAACATGCCGGGAAGCTCGTTCCAGGGGGACAACCGCCCTGAGAAAACTGAGGTTCGACCACAGGGTGAAGAACTGAAGGCAGGTCGGAGTAACTGGTACTCGGAGCGTGCCTTGTTGCCATGCCCACCTCGGGACACGGTTGCGAAGCCCAGCTGAAGCGGTCTCATATGAAGCAATCCGAGTGGCGTCGCCGCGGCTGCAGATGCCATATACCCCAGGAGCCTCTGAAAAGTGTCAGAGGAACCGCACTCTTGCTCTCGAATTGTCTCAGGCAAGTCAGCAGTGACTGCGCACGCTCGCTCGTAAGCTGCGCCTTTACATGGCGACCGAGTCGATGTCCATGCCGAGAAAAGAGATCCTCTGCGCGGGGCAAAGTTTACTCTTCTCCCAGTTGACCCAAAGGCCCAGACGAGCTAGGTGCCGGAGCACTAGGTCCCTATGTTCACAACCCCGATCTCGAGAGTGAGCTAGAATCAGCCAGTCGTCGATATAACTCAGGATGCGAACCCCGTGTTCCCGAAGGGGAACAAGGGCGGCCTCGACGACCTTCGCGAAGATGCGAGGAGACAGGGCTAGCCCGAAAGGGAGAACCGCGTACTAGTATGCCTGCCCCTCGAAAGCAAACCGCAGGAACGGTCTGTGTCGAGGAAGAATGGAGACATGAAAGTAGGCGTCCTTCAGGTCGATCGCTGCAACCCAATCCTGGGGCCGTACGCATTCGAAAACGCGTTTGGCAATGAGCATCTTGAACGGCATCCTGTGAAGGGAGCGGTTCAGCACGCGCAAGTCCAGGACTGGCCGTAACCCACCGGTTTTATTGGGGACAATGAAGTAGGGGCTGTAGAAGCCGGACCTCATCTAGGCTGGAGGGACAGTCTCGATTGCACCCTTCGCCAGCAGGGTGGCAATCTCTGCTCTCATGATGGGGGCCTAGCCACCGACCAAAGTGGAGCTGACTCCCCAGAAGCGGGGAGGAGACAGTGCGAACTGAATCGCATAGCCGAGCCTGACGGTCCGCGCGATCCAGTGGGACAGACAGGGAGCTCTAACCAGGCTCCCAGGAACTGAACCAGCGGGGTCATGCGAATCACAGGCGTCCCCCCGGAGGGGCAGCGAAGAGGAGTAACTGGCCCAGACGTGGACGGCATAGCGGTCCGGTGTGGGGGCACAGTTAGCAACCGCGCCCTGGCAGAGGGGGCCAGGGGAGGACCTGGCTGGTCGTCCCGCGGGGGCCTGCTCTGCCAGGGGTCTGGCGACAGAGGGGGACAGGGGTGAAGCGGTCCATGGACGGCACGCCGTGTCAACCACCTCTGGGACAGAGGGGGACGAGGAGAGCACGGCTTATGGGCGGCGCTCTGTGTCGCCCGAGAACGCTGTGTGCTCAGACACGGGAGAGTCAGTTCTTTGGAGAATAAGGATTCTTCCCCGGCCCTCCACCGGGGAAAGGAGTGGTCCTGCTACCAACTCCTAGAAAGAACTGAGTCCCATCTCTGAGGGGCCCATCTCAAGAGCGCCGCTTAACCCGGCGTGTAGCGGGGGGCGGGGCTGGAGAGGGCTGTGGCGGGGTGGGAGACGCGGGGGGCGCCCTCGGCGGTGGGCAGACCGAGGGATCTGAGCGGACGGCGGGGCCGTCGGGACAGAGTCAACCTCAGTCTGCTCCATCCCCGAGGAGCCCGTCTCAAGAGCGCCGCTTAACCCGGCGTGTAGCGGGGGGCGGGGCTGGAGAGGGCTGTGGCGTCCAGAATCAACGTCAGTCTGCTCATGGGCGGCTGAGAGCTGTTGGGCAAGCCCTCAACCGCACCGCCGAAGAGGCCGACCTGGGATATGGGAATGTCGGACAGACGGGTCCGTGCAATATCCAGCACATCAGACAGGTTCAGCCACAGAATGGTGAGCATCACCTGACCCAGGGAGCGTACGGCCACTTTTGTCGCTCGGAGAGCAAGGTCTCGTAGGAGAGGAGAGCCCTAGTGCAGGTCCATGAGCATTTGGGTCAGGTAGACCAGCAGAATGACCATGGCATGCAGTGAGGCGGCTGCCAGTCTCGTGGTGCTATAGGATCTCGCCACAAGCGTAGACGAAAAACTACAGGCCACGGACGGGTGCTTAGGATTGCGCCGAGAAGAAGCACTCTGAGGACACATAGCATCTCAACAGAGCGTTCAGCGGGGGGACCCCAGTGTACCCATGGGCAGCGGCCTCATCGAGGGGAGGAAAGGCGGATGAGATCAGCGAGCGGTCCCGAGAAGACAAGGGAGTCTTCTAGGACTTTGAGATCTCATCATGCACGTCCGGGAAGAAAGGTATTGGGGTTTGCCGTGGACGAGGGTCGGCGGCCTTACCCAAAAACCAATCGTCCCGGGAAAGCATGGCCGTCATCTCCGGATCAGAGTCAGGCACAGCCGTATGCACCAGAAGGTGGCAGCTGTGACGAGTCGTCACTTCCAGGAAAATCAAACCCACCTTGTGAAGCTGCTACAAACATAGTATCATCCTCTGTAGCTTCAAATGAAACACACGGGCCACCAGAGGGTAGACCCGTGGGAATCACCTGTTCACTAGAGGGCACCGTCATTGAAGAGGGGGGCTGGGGTCGCGGACACATAGTCGGCGCCTTGTTCCAGACCGTAACCCTCAGATCACCCTGGCCACCAGCCGAAGATCGGGGGGTGGATGAGGGGACTCTCACTCATGTGAGTTCCCTGAGTCTCGACCTTAATAACACGATGGTCATGTTCCCACGGAGAAAACATGAGTCATCCACGAGCGCTGCTCTAGCATGATCAAGCCCAAACATACTAGACAACGCTTGTGCCCATCAGAGTCCGATACCAAGCTGCCGCACCATTTCTTTTCTCTATAGATTTTATAGATTATTCATGTAAAATGTAAAAATTTTAAATAAAATAGAACAATAAATAATAAATAGTAGGCCTATATTAAAAATAAATAGACATATGAGACTGTTTATTCGGTTTCCGAATAAACTCGTAGGGGCAACAAATGAACTTCCGACTCTCTCCCATGCCACTCAAAGTAGATATAAGATGGGCTGTCATTGGACAGTAACAACGACCGTAGGCTATACGGTCATTAAAGTGGTAATGTTTGCACTTAGGTTTTATTACGCATTTAGGAGAGTATTGCAAGAAGCTGATTACATTAACCTTACTTTCGAAAAATATTATGTTAGAATCGTAGGCCTAAAATACCTTGGTATCAGCTTGTTTTCATCAATGGTATAATTAATACAATTACAATTAATTTGGTTTGTCATGATTAATTTGTGTTCATAATCAGTAAAACAAAAAAAATAAACACATATGAACAATTGCATTATTATTGTATTATTAATTATTTTTAACTATCTTGAAACTATCCAAGCAGCGTTTTTGCTAATACATTAGCAAAATGGTTGCCAAAATTAAAATTTGTCGCCGAAGTGAATGGGAACATGATTTACTGAAAATATTTGAAAATATATAAGTGGTTCTTAAGTCAATACTTTTTTAATGGCTTGTCAACTTTCCATTCCTCCGCTGCGTGATTCTAGTCAGCGTTGGATTCTAGCCACCACCGGATTGTTGTGTAGAGTCGTTGCAAAAGAAACGACACATAGCTTACATGTCACATTAAACCGGCAGATTTTGGAATGTTGTAGGCAATTATTTTGCAAGTAATTACATGTTTTATCTAGTCTTGCCTGGATCTTTGGTGTAAACTTGTGAAAACCCCCAATGAACACCTGAATGGTCTTGCTTCCAATGCCCCCAGTTGTTCTCTGAACGCCCCCGTTGAGAACCACTATGCTAAATGATTGAATATAAATGTAGATAGAACGAACGAAAGAATGATTGATAGATAGAACGAACAAACTAATTAACAATAGAACGAACGAATAATAGAACAAACGAATGATAGATAGAATGAACAAAAAATAGAACGATCAATTGATAGAACAAACGATAGAAGATCAATAGATAGAATGAATGATCGATAGTTAGAACAATTGAACGATTGTTAGATAGAATGATCGATAGATAAAACGGATGAACGATAGATAGATAGAACAATGGAACGATCGATAGATAGAACGAACGAATGATAGAACGATCAATAGATTAAATGAACGAACGATAGAATGATCGATAGATAGAACAATGGAACGATTGATAGAACGAAGGATCAATAGATAGAACGATCGATAGATAAAATGAGCGAACAATAGAACGATCAATAAATAGAACAATAGAACAATCTAGAGTTGTCGAAGAGTTGTCAGACCAAGTCGGTACTGAAATTTTAAAAATGTGACGCTTTGAGCGCTGTTGAGCAGAATCGTAAACACCTCTGATTGGCCATTGTGTTCACGCGCTCATCGAATATGTCTGTGATTGGCTACAATGATCAGCGCTTCAAAAACACGGAGTGCGTTCACAGATACACACGGGAGCGTTTGAAAACAGGCGTCTATCAGTGGACCGGTCCACTGATAGACGCCTACTTGTGCTTTCAAAAGCTCCCACTTTCATAACACTTTTAAACACTTCCGTGTGCTCTTTAACGCTCCCGAGCGTTGATCATTGTAGGCAATAACAGACATATCCAATAAGCGCGTGAACACAATGGCCAATCAGAGGTGTTTACGATTCTGCTCAACAGCGCTCAAAGCATCACAATTTTTCAATTTCAGTACCGACTTGGTACCGATGTCGGTACTTTTTGACAGCTCTAAAACGATCTATAGATAGAAGGAACGAATGATAGAACGATTGATAGACAGAACGATAGATAAAAGGAAGAAATGATAGAGCGATTGATAGATAGAACAATAGATAGATAGACAGATAGATATATAAACAGAGAGATAAATAGATAGACAGACAGACAGATAGATATATAGACAGACAGACAGACAGACAGACAGACAGACAGACAGACAGACAGACAGACAGACAGACAGACAGACAGACAGACAGACAGACAGACAGACAGACAGACAGACAGACAGATAGATAGATAGATAGATAGATAGATAGATAGATAGATAGATAGATAGATAGATAGATAGATAGATAGATAGATAGATAGATAGATAGATAGATAGACAGACTCACCGTTGGAGAAGTGAGCCCCCTGTGGGAAACTCAGCTCATTGCTGTGTTCGGCTTCACAGGAATATATGGCTTTGGCATCTCTATGGATTAATTAAAATCATGAAATGATAAAATTCAAGGATGTTTTAAAAGACAATTTGTTGGTTTCATAAATATGTTTGCTATGAAATATATACGAAACGGTTGTTTTTATGAAGTGTGCCTATTTTTACCTTCCCATGGGAGGAGGTTTTCCGGCTGATGGGTTCTCAAAAAGCAGTGCTCTGGCAGCCACCCTGAAACATACAACCATGCCCAGATGTCAGGATGATTATTGATGCCATGATTTCACCGCACAAGAATTAAGCTGGCTGAACAAACCATTTTAACTAAGCAGGTGGCAGTTTGATTTACATAAAAAAAAAAAAAAAAAAAATGTTGGTGAGAGCCAACATTCTACATTCATTACTGCTAGATTTGGAGTTCAACTCAAAAGAAGAATAAGGACAAAACTTTTTTTGTCAACACTTAATCCATTAATACTAACTCTCTCTCTCTTTCTATAGTATATATATATATATATATATATATATATATATATATATATATATATATATATATATATATATAAAACCCCAATTCCAGAAAAGTTGGGACATTTTGTAAAACACAATAAAATCAAGAATCTGTGATTTGTTAATTATTTTATTTAACTGAAAAAAGTACAAAGAAAAATGTTTCAATGTTGTCACTGGCCAAATGAATTGTATTCTGTAAATATAAACTAATTTTGATATTGATGGCTGCAAAAAAAAAAAAAAAAAGTTGGGACAGAGGCAAAATAAAAGTGAAAAGATTACAGAATATCTAAATTAAACTGTTTTGAAACCATTCACAATTAGAAGGTGAATTGGTAATACAGTAGGTGAGGGTATCTTGTTAGAGCATAAAAGGAGCATCCACCAAAGGCTCAGTCTTTGCAAGAAAATATGGGTCATCATGGCTCACCACGGCTCACCACTTTGTGTCAATTTTTATAAAAGAATTGTCAAACAATTCAAAAATCACATTTCTCAATGAAATATTGCAAAGTATTTAGGTCTTTCACTATCTACCATACATAATATTGTGAAAAGATTCAGTGAATTCAGAGAAATCTCAGTCTGTGTAGGGAAAAGCAGGAGACCTCCGTTGAATGTGCCCTCAGATGGCATTGCATGAGAAACTATTATTATACCACATGTGCTCAAGAGTACTTAAGAAAAACATTTTCACTCAACAGAGTCTGAAGTTGCATCAAGAAATGCAACTGAAATCTCTGTAACGCAAGGAGAAAGCTATATATCTGTTTAATGCAAAGATGCTGCAGAGTTCTCTGGGCTAATCTCAGATGATCCAAAATACAAAAATCTGTGCTGTGGTCAGATGAGTCCATGTTTCAGAATGTTTTTGGGTAAAATGGACATCGAGTTCTCAGTCCCAAAGACTAAAGAGACCATCCAGACTTTCATCAGCAAGAGGTGTAAAAGCAAACATCTGTCCTGGTATTGGGGTGCATCAGTGGAAACGGCATGGGTAACTTGTGTGTGAAGGTATCACTGACATGGAGGCATATATTTGGATTGTACAGAGACATAAACTGCCATCAAGATGACATCTTTCCTGGGAAGCAAGACAATGCCAGGCCTCATTCTGCACATATAACTGAGTGGTTTTTAGACACTCTGCACCATAGAAGGGATGTGCCTGCCTGCAGTCCAGATCTCTCTTTTATTGAAAATGTATGACCCATCATGGAAAGGAGAATCAGACAACGACGACCACAGACTGTTGAGCAGCTGTCTTGTATCAGGCGAGATTGGGCAAACATTCCATTTGCAAAGCTGCAACTAATAGTGTCCGCAATTCCCAAATGATTAAAAAGTGTAATTAAAAGAAAAGGTGAAGTGACACAGTGGTAAACATGCCTCTGTCCCAACTTTTTTGGAGTGTGTTGCAGCCATCAAAATCAAAATTTGGTTATGTTTACAAAATACAATTAAGTTTGTCAGTGAAAACTTTGTAAAATATTTTCTTTGCACTTTGTCTGTTAAATAAAGGCTAAAGAGAATTAATAAATCACAGATTCTTGATTTTATTGTATTTTACAAAATGTCTCAACTTTTCTGGAATTGGGGTTGGGAATATTTAGACATGCACATAATGCATTGTATACAGATGAGAGACTCACCTCTATAGCAGTGATTCATGTACAATTTATATAACTGTTAAAGTAACTTACACAATCGCAGGGCAAACATTTTTCAAATCAACATGTTGCTAACACAAGTTGAACAGATTATTTAGGCAAAAAAGAGTATTTAAATCGAGTCCAATCGAGTGACGTGATGTTTCTTTTCTTCCTGTCATGATAACTCAGACAAAATGATACATCCTTCCCTGCAGAGATTTAAAAACCAGTACTGGGTCACATCAACCCTTTCAGCTGTGTAATTAAAACTGGTGCCAACAAAAAACAACTGCAATCAATCTCCATTCAGCAGCTTCCATCTTGCCAGCAACTACACTATATAATACTGCACAAACTTTCCTCACTACTTTTAATAAATGTTTTTACATTTCTCATGACGTAGTGTTTTTCTAAAACCTGACAGAAACATATAAAAGCTGTCAATGAAGTAATGGAAGAGATTTTCACACAAAAATGAACATTCTATCATTATTTACTCATCGTCATTATTTACTCATGTAATTCCCAACCTGTATGACTTTCATCTGTGAAACATGAATATATATTTTTTTTCTCCATGTCTTGGTCACCAATATTTCTCAAATATCTACTTCTGCTGTGTTCACAGAAAGTCATTCAGATTTGGAACCACATGAGGGTGAGTAAATTATACATATATATATTTTTAGGTGAACCATCCCTTTAATGTGATACGTATATATTTTTTTTATTTAATTTTAAACACATTATAAATGCAATTCACATACAATAATAAGTTCAATATACAGCTTACATGATCAATTCTACTATTTCCTAACAATAAATCAACTGCACTGAGATCGTAATGAAAAAAATTGAATTCTTGAAAAATAACCTTAAATAGTGTGCCATTTTTATTATTATTATTTTTTAAATAATGAATAACAGAAATGTTACTTTGTTTAAAATTATCACTATTGTTTTTTTTTTTACATTTGCATGCCAAATCAATTTCTTCAAAAGTCAGTGTGGTGTTAACATGCAGAAAGGCATTTTGGGTCACACTTTACAACAAGGTTACATTTGTTAACATTAGTTAACACGAACTAACAATGACACATTTGTATCTGTTAATATTATAATGGACCTGAGCTAACAATGAACAGTTGTATTTTTTATTAACAAATGTACATAAAGATAAATAAATACTGTAAATAAAAAAATACTGCTCACTGTTAATGTTAGTTAATGGATTAACTAATGGGACATTATTTTAAAGTGTTACCTAAAAAGAAAATGATATTTGTAAAAAAAAAAAAATAATCAAAAAATAGTTGTATATATATATATATATATATAAAATTATTTTTATTATTATTATTATTATTATGAGTATATATATATATATATATACACAAATCATGTTTTTTAAAAAAATGAATTGTCAAAGATTTCTTTTTCATCATTATCCTCAAATGTTGCCTGAGATCTATCGCCGATCCATAATCTTTTGATTCGCTCACAGGGTGAGGTTTATCACCAGTGGGATAGATACTGGTAAAGAGTTTCACTTACACTGATCCTGGTCTCTGATAGCCGTTCGTAGCGCTGCTGTTGTCCAGCTTTCGCCGTAGGATTGTTTTAGGAGGCAGATCGAGGTATGTGGCGGATCTGGCACCATCTTTATGATCCACACACGCTAGACTCTGTACAGACCCCACATAGCTCTTATGACCTCCAGAGAGCCCAAAACAGAAAAGTACCAAATTACTAAATGTTAGTTTCTTTTTGTCTAGATCAGAGGGTTACAACCTTTATACTGTATATATAAAGAAATTGCATACAGTTTTGTAAAGAAAAAATAGAAAATAGGACACACACTATCAGTGTGGGATACAGTTTGGAATAATTCAGATTTTTTAATGTTTTCAAAAAAGTCTCTTATGCTCATCAATGCTGCATTATTTGATCAAAAATACAGTATAAAAACTATTATTGTGAAATATGATTAGATTTTAAAAGAACTGTTTTCTATTTGAATACATTTTAAAATGTAATTTATTCCTGTGATGGCAAAGCTGAATATTCAGTATCATTAGTGTCACATGATCCTTCAGAAATCATTCTGGTATGTTGATTTGGTGCTCAAGTATTGATGATTGATATTATTATCAATGCTGAAAATTGTTTTGGCTGGTTAATATTTTTGATACCATTTGAAACGCATACATTTTTTCAGGATTATTTGATGAATAGAAAGTAAAAAAAAAACTTTTTGAAATAGAAATATTTCTAACACTATAAATGTCAATTTAATATGTCCTTGCTGAATAAAAGTATTAATTTCTTAAAATATTATTCAATATTATTATTTTTTTAAATCTTACATTTGAATGGTAGGGAATGCGCATTTCCACAAAATTATTGAGCTACAAAAACGTTTTTTTACCATTGATAATAATAAGGAATGTTTCTTGAGCAGCAAATCAGTATATTTGAATGATTTCTGAAGGATCATGTGACACTGAAAACTCAAGTAATGGCTGCTGAAAATTCAGCTTTGCCATTACAGGAATAAATTACATTTAAAAACATATTATTGATGAGCATAAGAGACTTTGAAGAACATTCTTAATTATTCCAAGTTGTGTGTGTTTGCCTCCTACCTTCTGTGATATGTAAAGATCTAAGAGATGGGGCGTTGGAGCGGTTGAGCTGTGCGGATCTGATTCCTACTGAGTGAGGAGCCTTTGCTGGTGCTGGTGAAGATCTGGCAGCTGAGTTCACACCACAGGAGTCCCATTCCACACGTACAGTGTCCTCTCTGGAGCTGGAGTCGGGACTGCTGGTGCATGTGGGGGTCTGCCGCAGGCCGGGGAACGGGGGCTTGTCTTTGGGCTGTGGAGAGGAGCAGGTTTTGGAGGAGCTGTTCTGCTCTGAGGAGTGTGAGGAGAGGGAGTCCATGCTGCCGATTGGAGTGCTGCCCGAACTACTGCTGAACGTATCGCCTGCAGGGACAGTAAGACATACAGCAGATGAAGACATACAGCAGATCTTAACTTGATCACATTTTATTGATTTATACAGTGATTAGGTGAAAAATGTTAAAATGTCCAGGTCACGGTCCACTTCAAAATGAGAATAAAATAAATAAATATGAGCCTAAAAGCCAATTTTCTTATCTTTTTCTTTTGCATAGTATGATTTTAATGGCAATTAGGAAGATTTTCCCCAAAAATGTCTTATTACAGTTTTTCTTGATTGCTTAAATACTATAACCAGGCTTTAGAACGAAAATTTCAAAACCATAATGCCATTTATCAAAAAGCACACCCATTTCCCTAAACTATAAACAATATTCCCCTGTTTTGACAAGAGCCCGATATGTTGAACTGTCACTTCAAAACTCTACATACAAATCCCTTAATTTCTCATTGCCTACACAATGTTGTCATTTAGAAAGCACTAGCATTCAATATTGTTCACTCAAGTCAGCACAGCTTCAGCGCATTTAGCACACAATTACCTTAGTGGAACACTAAGAGTCAAAATGTATCACACACCAATCAGAACCTTCAATATATAGATAAAAGGGCCAGAGGTAGACATGGAGGAGGGAGGAAGAGGACAAGGAGGAAGAGGAGGAAGGAGGACGAGGGGGAGGAGGAAGAGGAGGATGAAGAAGGAGGAAGGAGAAGGATGAGGAAGGAGGAAGAAGGATGAGGAAGGAGGAGGAAGGAGGAGGAGGAGGGAGGAGAAGGAAGGAGGAGAGGAAGGAAGAGGAGGAGGAAAGAGGAGGACGAGGAAGGAAGAGGAGGAGGAAAGAGGAGGACGAGGAAGGATGAGGATGGAGAAGGAGGAAGGAGAAGGATGAGGAAGGAGGAGGAGGAAGGAGGAGTAGGACGAGGAATGATGACGAGGAGTTAGGAGGAGGAGGAGTAAGGAGGAGGAGGAAGGAGGAAGAAGGAATGAGGACGAGGAGGAATAGGAAGGAGGACAAGGACAAGGAGGAAGAGGAGGAAGGAGGACGAGGAGGAGGAGTAAGGAGGAGGACGAGGAGGAAGAAGGAGGAGGAGGAGGAGGAGGAAGGAGAAGGACGAGGAAGAAGGAGGAGGAGGAGGGAGGATGAGGAGGGAGGATGAGGAGGGAGGAGGGGGATGAGGAGGGAGGAGGGGGAGGAGGGAGGACGAGGTGGAGGAGGGAGGAGGAGGAAGGAGGAGAGGAAGGAGGAGGAAGAAGGAGGAAAGAGGAGGGCGAGGAGGGAGGAGGAAGGATGACGAGGAGTAAGGAGGAGGACGAGGAGGAGGAAGGATGACGAGGAGTAAGGAGGAAGAAGGAAGGAGGAGGAATGAGGTCGAGGAGGAGGAAGGAGGAGGACGAGGAGGAGGAAGGATGACGAGGAGTAAGAAGGAGGACGAGGAGGAGGAGGAAGAAGGAAGGAGGAGGAATGAGGTCGAGGAGGAGGAGGAAGGAGGTGGAGGAGGAATGAGGAAGGAGGTGGAGGAGGAATGAGGACGAGGAGGAGGAAGGAGGGCGGGGAGGAGGAGGAGGAGGATGAGGAAGGGCAAGGAGACAAGTCTCGGATGAAATTCGTGCCATTCTAGTTGCCCATGTCTTTTTCCATGTTATGACTATGAGGGAGGCTGGGCTACGAGTAAGGCCAAATTTAAGTCACTTTACCGTTGCCTCGATCATAAGAACCTTCCGGGAGAAGAACAGGTACAGTAGATGTACTTAAGACTGCTCTCTACTGTAACTTTTGAGAGCTGTACTATGTGCTGTTACAACACATACATGTACTGTAGCTATTGCACTATACTACTGTAATAAAAAGAAATACATCAAATTGCCTCACATACAGATAGAGTTTAAAGGATGTGTTACAGTTACAGTAATCAGTACTTCTATTTTTCTAGGAGACGATGAAATGGAAGAAGCCTGCCAAATATTTCAGTTGATGCGTGCCAGCGGGGAAAAGGCATGCAAGAGGATTTTACCCCTCTGTCTGGATAGGCTCAACATAGCCTATGATGTGGACGAGATTCTCTGGCCTGACCCAGACCAAAGATGGGATGCTGAGCCAGAATATATATATATATATATATATATATATATATATATATATATATATATATGTAAATCTATTGTACTGTTTAGTACATGAACGAATAAAAATGTGCCAATGTATCCATTGGTGTTCCACTTGTGTTCATCATGTGAAAATGTTTGTGAGGGTGGGAACCACAAGCAACATAACTTACCAGTTTTGGAAAAGTTTGGTTTTTAAGCAAGAGTGAATGGTTTTGAGTGTAGTGCTTCATTTTGACCTGAAAATAGGATGTTTGGGGAATTGGGTGAGACGTTATGTATTTGGGTTTACTGTTTTGAGAATACGACGCATAGTTTCAAGAAATGTGTTTAAGCAATCGAGAAAAACTGTAATGTAATTTGTCCGAGGTGTTTTACTTTTTACTAATTATTCTTACTAATAGCGATTAGATTCTCACCTTTTTTATATTTTAACCAGCATAAATAAGGAAGTAAAATAAATGCTAACACAAAGTACAAACAATAATAAAATCACATAAAAATAACAAGAATGAGATTTTTTCCCCACATAAAATATAAGTAAATATAAATTCGTATTTCTTTCTTTTGATTTTAGGTTAAATATGACCTGGACATGTTCTTAAAGGGATAGTTCACCTTCACCCGTAAGACCTTCGTTCATCTTCGGAACACGAATTAAGATATTTTTGATGAAATCTGAGAGCTGGACCACTCCTCCATAGGCTTCTTCAGGGATTGAAACTTGCCAGCCCCGAAAAGTCATTAAAGACATCGTTAAAATAGTCCAAGTGACTACAGTGGCTCAATCTTAAGTTTATCAAACGACGAGAATACCTTTTGTGCGCAAAATAAAAAACAAAACAAAAATAATGACTTTATTTCAACTATTCATTTTCTTCTCTCTGGGCCTCGAGTCAGTTCACTAAGTGCAATAGCGTAAGCTTCTGTTGTTGTACGTCACACGCATCACCCACATGACCATCGTCTGCCAATAGTGTGACGTAGCTCTACGCAATCATACTAAGTTAACTGACTAGAAGCCAACAGAGAAGGACATGAATAGTTGAAATAAAGTCGTTATTTTTGTTTGTTTTTGCGCACAAAAAGTATTCTCGTCGCTTGATAAACTTAAGATTGAGCCACTGTAGTCACTTGGACTATTTTAACAATGTCTTTAATGACTTTTCAGGGCTGGCAAGTTTCAATCCCTGAAGAAGCCTATGGAGGAGTGATCCAGCTCTCAGATTTCATCACAAATATCTTAATTCGTGTTCCGAAGATGAACGAAGGTCTTACGGGGTTGAAACAACATGAGGGTGAGTAAATACTGACAGAATTTTCATTTTTGGGTGAACTATCCCTTTAACATTTAACATAAAAAAATGGGGACACATATACAAAAATACATTTTTGTAACAATTATTATTTGTTATTATAAATAATTATTATTATGATGCATGTATTAAAACCAAACATAAACCGAAAAAACAGTAAATATTATAGCAAACAGATCAAGGAATATTATATGACTTATATGGAATATTATAAACAAAATTATGACTCTAAAAATATTGAAATAAAGAGTACATATGATAAAAAAAATGAATTTAACAAATAATTAAAAAACATTTCTAATTGTAATTAATATTGTACAACCTGTGAATATATGGTTTACAGTCATTACAACTTTTCAAAATGTTATTTTATGTTTAATTAGGCTTATTATTTTGCATGTTAGAGAACAAAGTAAATCAATTTCACCACATGTAATTATTTAGTTTTTTTTTTTTTTTATGTTTCATACATATCAGGGTGTACTTTCACCCATGTGTTATAAGACGTGTGTGTGTGTGGGAATTACTGTGTTGGATCTTTCTGGAACGTTTTAAATTGAGTGCAAATCTCACACCCTCTTCAGGCCCTGTTATATAGTACATACTAAGAGTATTACTTTAACTTAACAAGCAGCTTAACCAGCAGGATATATTGGTTTGGATTTTTTGCAGTGTATTTGTGGGCTCTAAAATGGCCATTTCCGTGGACAGCTCTACGTCCGGGGACAAGACACCAGAAACTGGGACTGTTCGCCCTATGCTACGGAATTACCAGGCGGTTAGTTACTGGCCCAAGTAAGATAAAAGTCTCAATAATATTCTGGTCACTAAGGAATTCGGTCCATCCTTTAATGCAAGTATGTGTGATTTTGTTCCACCTGTTTTATCGAGAATTCGCAAAAACCACTAAAATAAGTACATGGGTTAATGGCGTTAAATAATGTGCTGATGTCAAAATATAAAATGAATTTCTTACGTAATCATGAAACAGTATGGAGTGGATGTAGTATCAACAGAGAATGTGAAATGTAAGGATTACTGGCAGTGTAAGACTCACTGTCCGCGTCAGCCAAGCACAGTGAGGGTGTGTAGAGGCTCTTGGGTTTGCGCGGTCCAGATGAGAGGCAGATGGCTCTGCTCCTGCGAGACCCTGCCTGAGACAGAGGCTGTGGCAGGGGAACATTAGGGTCCGGCGCTTGATGAAATATCTGTGAAGACATACCCAAATAACTATGAAACTGTCACGGTTCATGGATTCACTGACTCGCCCTCGCTATGTGTGTGCATGTATTTGTGTGTGTGTGGGCGTCACTCATCAGCGCGGCTCGTTAGCGCAGCTGATGAGCTGATTTGTGCCAGCTGTTTTGAATGAGTAGTCCTATATATTGTTTGTGATCTTGTCCTGTCTTTGTCAGATCGTTGTCGAGGCTCTCCAGTGTAGCTTGCCGCTGTGCCGTGCTGTTCTCTGGATTTTACCCCAGCGTATTCCTGTGGATTATTTTCCTATACTTCCTGAGGAACTGTTGGCCGTCTTCATTCTGCCGTCTGCCCATTGCGTCCCTGCGCTATTGAGTTGGACTTGTTGTACTGCCCACCTCGACTCTACCAGCACCTGCTTCTGTGATTCATCATTTATTAATTAACTTTCTCATTCGCTATTGGACCCTTCTGTCTTTCTTGCACCAGTCATGACAGAACGATCTGACCAATCGATGGGTTCAGCGAGCTCACTCAGTTTAGAGGAGATCCTCGCTGGTAACTGTGCCCGGATGGATCGACAGGATGAGAACATCGTCGCCACCGGTCGGGCAGTACAGGCTCTGGTAGCGCAGGTGGCCGAGCTCACCAATCAACTTCAACAACTGAGAGTTCCCACTGCACCACCCCCACCGCCTGTTCCCCGGGACCCACCGAACATCAACCAGCAGGAGCCGTGCATCCCAACACCAGAGAGGTATTCTGGCGAACCTAACCTCTGCAGAACATTTCTAACAAGGTATCTTTTTCTCCCTCCAGCCTATGACCTTCGCTTCCGAGCAGTCTAAGGTTGCGTTGGTGCTGACGTTACTCTCTGGACGGAACAGTTCCCTGTTCCTTGTGGGGAACAGCAGTGTGGAAGAATCAACACCAGTGCTGCTCCTCGTTCCACGCACACGGAGAGGAGATGAGATGAGACGGGTCTTCGACCGCACGGTAGTGGGTCGTGAGGCGGCCCGCAAACTCGCCGACCTTCGTCAGGGAGATAGACCCGTCTCTGACTATTCCATTGACTTCCGGATCCTAGCGGCCGAGTGCAAATGGAACGAGGAGGCGCAGTGGGACATGTTCCTGCATTGGTTGGCTGACCGTGTCCAACAAGAGATCTACATGCTGGAACTACCCAGGAGTCTGGATGGGCTAGATTTCGTCACAGGCCTCCCACCCTCCCAGGGCAACACAGTCATTTTGACTGTTGTGGTCCGGTTCTCGAAGCCCAAACTACCCTCAGCTAAGGAGACAGCGGTTACGGTCATAGATCAAGTCTTTCACATTCACGGCCTCCCGACAGATGTGGTTTCTGACAGGGGACCCCAATTTTTATCCAAATTTTGGAGAGAGTTTTGTCGGTTACTGGGGGCGAGTGTCAGTCTCTCGTCTGGGTTCCATCCCCAGACTAACGGGCAAGCTAAGCGAGCCAACCAAGATTTAGAAAGAGTTTTACGATGTTTGGTATCTCAGAATCCTTCCTCCTGGAGCCAGCAAGTCTCTTGGGTTGAGTACGCTCACAACTCGTTTCCAGTCTCGTCTACGGGCCTCTCTCCGTTTCAGTGTAGTCTAGGTTACCAGCCACCAATTTTTCCTAGTCTGGAAGCCGAAGTCGCGGTCCACTCTGCTCACGCCTACGTCCAGAGGTGTCGCCACACATGGAGAAGAGCCCATGAGAGCCCAGGTGGGTAGGCGCACCAAGGCTCAGGCCGATCGCCACCGGCTGAAGCCGTATACGTCGTTGGTCAAAAGGTGTGGCTTTCATCCAAGAACATTCCTCTCCGCTCCGTTAGTAATAAATTGGCTCCCAAATTTATCGGCCAGTTCACTGTCACTAAAATTCTTAGCCCAGTGGCAGTCCGGTTCTCACATTAAGCCGCCTGCCCCGGTTCCCTCCCCGCCGCGTCTCGTAGATGGGGAACCAGTCTATTCAGTCCATCGTATTCTGGACGCGAGACATTACGCGGAGGGTTACGGTCCGGAGGAGAGAAGTTGGACATCCTGGATCACTCCTTGATTGATAATTACAATCAACGGGTAAGTTCTCCTGGGAGCGCCAGGAGGCGCTCCTAGGGGGAAGGGTACTGCCTGGCGCTCCCAGGGGGAAGGGTAATGTCACAGTTCATGGATTCACTGACTCACCCTCGCTATGTGTGTGCGTGTGTTTGTGTGTGTGTGGGCGTCACTCATCAGCGCGGCTCGTTAGCGCGGCTGATGAGCTGATTTGTGCCAGCTGTTTTGAATGAGTAGTCTTATATATTGTTTGTGATCTTGTCCTGTCTTTGTCAGATCGTTGTCGAGGCTCTCCAGTGTTGCTTGCCGCTGTGCCGTGCTGTTTTCTGGATTTTACCCCAGCGTTTTCCTGTGGATTATTTTCCCGTGCTTCCTGAGGGACTGTTGGCCGTCTTCATTCTGCCGTCTGCCCATTGTGTCCCTGTGCTATCGAGTTGGACTTGTTGTACTGCCCACCTCGCCTCTACCAGCACCTGCTTCTGTGATTCATCATTTATTAATTAACTTTTTCACTTGCTATTGGACCCTTCTGTCGTTCTTGCACCAGTCATGACAGAAAGATTATGACCAATGAGAAAAGAGTTTCTGTTTGATGAGGGATGCAAGCTCAAAAAAGCATTAGTACACTGAAGTAATCCACATGTAATATGCATTTATTTGTGTGTGTGTGTGTGTGTGTATGTGCCAGTAAAGACTTTCTATTTCACATCAAAAACATTTAAAAACAACATTTCTATGCTGGACCTTTGATCAAAGACTCCTGAAAATAATGATAACAATAAGAAATGTTTCTAAATAGAAAAAAATAATATATTCAAATAGAAAACAGTAAAAAAACACAGTATTGTGAAATAATATAGCTGCAAGCAGCAATTATCAGGGCCAAGCACTAAGAACACGACAAACTGCAACAATGAGCAATTAGAGACATAATAAGACCATTTTAGTCAAAAAGGCTGAAAAAACATAAATATAGTAATTTAATTTAATGGTTTATCACATTTTGGTGTCAATATGCCAAAGCACTACAGAGATACAGCCTCACAGTCGTTTTGGCATCATGCCATTAACTTTGTTGATGCGGTATATGAAAACAGTTTCGTCAATCAAAACGAAATCCATAACACAATCTGAAGATGATACGATTCGATTTTGGTAAAAATCGGACAAACGGTCTAGGAGTTCGAAAGAAGACACATACAAAGTTTCGTGACGATACACCATTGCGTTCGTAAATATAGCATTTGATATGAGAAAATTTGGTATCGTTTGACTCGGCATGCTACACAAAATCTAAAGAGACCAGTTTTGTGATTTTTGGCCAAACCATTTAGAAGTTATAATAAACAAAATTTAAATTTTTTCTCCATGTCTCCTGACCACTAGGTGGCACTGCGCCGAAACGGTGCAGGTAGTCTAAGGTCATGGTTGTCATAACACAAACCAAGTCTGGTCAGAATTTGCCAAAGCATTGCAGAGATACAGTATCACATCCATTTTTACGTGCTCTTTGTTGAATTAGTTTGCACGTTATTCGAGAACAGTTTGATGAATCAACTTGAATTACATAACTTTTTGTCAGCATTATCTGGTTACATTTTCGTGAAAATCGGAGTAATGGCCTACGAGGAGTTTGAAAAAGTAGGTTTTCTGGAAAATTCTAAATGGTGGAAAAAGTTTCAGGACGGGTTCCAGAGCGGAAGAAGACGACGACGAACAAAAACGGCAACGATGAGAATAGCTGCTTGGCCTTCGGTGCTCGACCCTTTATTATTGCAAATTTGTACAATGATCAAATAAATGCAGCCTTGGTGAGCAAAATATACTTCTTTCTAAAAAAAATGTTTTTTCATCTTACTGATTTGACCTTACTTTTGAACAGTAGTTTACACAGTTATATAGATATAGATATAAATGCATTATCTTTTACAGGAGATTGTTATGAATTATCTTTGATTTTACTTGCCTTTTCAAAATTTTCGATGAGAATTTCTACCACAATGTTTTGAAATTTGATGTTCATCATGGCAGCAACGGTTTCCTCTTGTGAGCGCATGAGCGTAGGGCCGAAGATCACTCCCAGATTGGACACCGTCATCATGTTACTCTCACTGTGAGCTGATACACTGCAGGGACATGTGTCAATCAAATCCTCCAAACTCCAACCATTGTTTCATACTTCAAAATTACCCCAGAAAATCCACTTACACCAAAAAAAAAAAAAAATGACTGGGTTATGCTTGTTAGTGCTACCTAGTGGACATACTGTTTACCACTAAATTTTAAATGATGAAGGTCACTGACCAAGAAAGTTTTGTTGGTTAAGGTAGTTTAAGGTGCAGTAAGAGATATCTGAGAAACACTGTTGATATTTGAAATCGACACCCAAACAAACCCATAACCAAAAGAAACACCCCTTCATTGCTCTGCCGCAAAAAAATAAAACGCTATGCAACACAGGCAACTACTAACAGCTGGCGCATCGGACAGCTTTTGCAACTGTGGATGAATCAGTTGTTTCAACATGATTCAACAATAACAAGAACAGCATAGAAAAGGATTGTGAAACATAGCAAAAACTAGTTACTCATGTATCGAGCAGAAACAAAGCAAACTCTGTGTCCATTTTCAGGTCTTCCCGCACTCTAACGTCTCTCCTGCACTGGAGAGTTTTCAAATTTCAACAGCGTACTTGCATACTGCACCTTTAAGAAGTCTTATGAAGACACCAGCATCCATGAACAACATACTGTACACTGCTGCTGAACAAACATTTTATAAAACATTTTGCTCTAAATAAATCTACAAAGTATTACATGAGACTAAGAAGAATGTGAGTTTAAAGAGAGAAATGTTTTAATTTTTGAGTAAAAATTGAATCTAAATCTAAGTTCAGGATGGAGTCATACTTAAGTAGATGTTTGATTAATATCTCCAACATCTCTTTGTTTTTGTCAGGTAGTTTATGCACCAGCGTGTGAACTGCACACACTCTGTAGTTCTGATCATCAGATTCTGAAAGAAAACAGACCAAACACATCAAGTGACGTGACGTGTGTAGCCAAGTATGGTGTCCCATACTCGGAATCTGTGCTCTGCATTTCACTCATCTAAGTGCACACACACAGCAGTGAGTATCAACACACCATGATCACAAACTCAACCCAAATATAAAATAACAGGCTCCTAAATGAGTGAGTTAAAAATCTAATCAAATGTGTTTAACATGTAATTCAATTGCTTTATAACTTACTGACAGCCATGAGGAAGTCAGAGTGAAGCTTGTAAGTCATGAGCGGCTCAGACAGACACCTAGTGGACGGACACAAGAATGACATCTTGTTATCTCCTCTCTCAGAAATGCTATTGGTTATTTTCAACTCTCTCAAACAAAGAAAGGTACGCATTATTTCAGGGCAATTCTCACTAACATCTTGAACCTCCATTAGGAGTAGTGACGTCAACCTGAACACACGAACCTGAGGTAATTCTTGAGGCCGCTGGTGATAGTCTTGTTGTCCCATGTGTCTGGGTCCAGATCCATATCTGATGCTGATTTGGGTGCTGTAAGAGAAACCAAGGTACATTTACAACACTGTTTGTGTGCAGATGTTGTAGTGACATTAAACTTTAAATATTGATGACCCATGGAAACGGCTAATCCAACATAAAAGTAATTTGGGTAAATCTCATATTTCACATAATTTTCTTACAAAATAAGAAACTAATGTTGCAAGAAAATGAAGGTGATTGTTAGGAACAATTGAGAAATTTGCATAGAGAAATCATTTATAAAAGACAATGCAACATCCCATAAATAAAATAAGAATAGTCAATTTTGGTGTCATGGTGACTTTTAAAGTTGGTCTGTGAAGGTTTTATACTTGATTTAGGGTTTACGGACACACTGATTCCAGGCATTTTTTTAGTTCTTTCAGCAAAATGAATAGCTATCAGATGTGACGTTAAACTCCAAAATAAATTAATTTGACAATGTTTTTGCGAGAGGGAACTGCGCCAGAGCAATGCATCTTTGCTACCCTGGCCTGAATCACAGATTTCTGTGTCTAGTTCTCGAGTTGTGTAGAGTGAAGGGACTTACAGAAGACTGTGATCATGAGCTTCTGCACTTTGGAGTTTATTCCACCGACTCTGTACAAACCCATAGTTTTGAGCCCTGCTGAGAGGAGAATATATACACACAGAACATATATAAATATATAAACACAACACACATGCACACTTAATCTCTAGATTACCAGAGAGGGAAACTAAATGACATATAAATGACTTAATCTAATGTCAGTTTAGGCACATTTCTGACTGTCTTGATGAACAGATAGATTGAAATAGAAATATGAATTGAAATTAGAAAAATAAATTTTTATAAATGTCTTTAAAAAAAATGTATTGCACATTTTGCACATTTACAAAGCAGGACAGAGAACATACCCATTTCATAAAGATTTTGTAACAAGTCTCTTTAACCTTTGGGGCAAAAGCGTATCTCAGAATTTTTTTTTAAAGACACCTTAACATTGCCAACAATACATTTAAAAAAAACTTTGTAAATCTTATAATTACACTTATTTTTTAATCAATTCCATGGATACTTGCTTAATGAAACTATCAGTTTCTTTTAAAAGAATCACACTGACCCCAAACATTTGAATGGTAGTGCAAATATAATAATAACCTAATTATAATAAACAACACAGAATAATAATCAATATATATATATATATATATACACACGCACGCACGCACGCACACACACACACATTACAAACAGTATTTAATTCAGGGTGAGATTCCTAAAACATGATATTACTACTAGTACTATGATTATTATTAGTATTATAAGGACTAAACACACACACACGCACGCACGCATATTTCTTTCATAGGGTAAGATTCCTGAAACATGACATTACTTAACATATTTTACATTATTTAGTTGGAACATTATTTTTTTTCTATTATTATTATTATTATTATTATAAGGATGCAAAAATAAAAAGTATGGAATGCTTAATCCACAATAAATATCCTATATATAAGGTAAGTGGCAATAAACACAAAACTCACCTCTCATCTCCACCAGCTGTATACACTTCTTCACAAAATTAAAGCCAGCCTCATTTAAAAATGCTATAAAAGACAGGTGAAAAGAAACAACATGTTCAATAGATGGATTTAGCGTGCGTCACACTCGGGGGGATACGGCTTACTCTGGTTGTACTCAGTATAATGCTATCGACCTTGTAAAAGGAAATGAGACACACAAAGGGTGTAGTGATTGGAAACAGAACACATTATCTGAATAAGTGTTTGTTAAACACAGCTAATCTGATAAGAGCATGTGAGGTCAGACTCAAACATTAAGCTCACACTGATTGAAAAAAATAAACAGGCAAGACATAATATACAATAAAATGAAATGTGTAAAACAAATAAAGCCTTCACATGATACATATAAATACACTGCTTAGAGATTTAAATACTTACTCTCCTCTTTCTTGCTCAGAATAGCAGGAAGATTGTAGATCTAAAAGAGTGAACAATTCTATTTATTGTATTGATTTCACTGTGAATTACTTGTTAAGCAATTAAATATAAATAGCTGATAATCCATTTTTACATGTTTTGAAGAAAATACCTGAACTTGAGGATCTTCTGAAGCTTGAATCAATACAGAAGCAATGATGACAACTAAGTCAAAATAGTATCAAATCAGGGGAGAAAGTTTGTCCAGCACTCACCGGCTCTTTGCCATCCATAGCTTCCAGCCAGAGTCTCCTGTTGGACTCCGACAGCGCTTGTAGCGTGATAATGCCATGCCTGAAGACAACACAGCACTTTAAAATCTGACATGCTCTAGAAATATCCTGCCTACTTACTATAGTTCCTGTATAGTGCCTTTGCTCGTATATGCCTAAACTAAAGAATGTAGTTAAAAGAAAGGATTCAAACGAAATGTCGCAACATCATTGACAATTGACTAAAGAATCAAAATTCTGTCATCATTTACTCACCCTATGTCATTTCAAACCAGTATGACTTTTTTATCAGTGTGGAACATAAAAATATATTTTGAAGATAGCTGGGAACGAAATAGTTTTGGTTACCATTGACTTCCATTTCTCAAAATATGACAGAATTTTTATTTTTGGGTGAACTATCCTTTTTTAGTCAGGTTGAGCAGCAATAGTTCACCCATCCTGTATGGTTTTTGTCCTTATATGGAACACAAAAGGAAAAATTTAGCAGAATGTTCAAACTGCTCTTTTCCATACAATGAACTAGAAAGAGTAGCGGTACAAAGATTTTCAGTGAATAACAGCTTCAATTTTGCACTAAACTGTTAAATTACTTACGAAGACTTAGAGCGTATTATATAGGAGTCATATTGGTAACTTTTATGGAGTTTTCCCCCTCATTTTTAGAGTTCCTGGTGACTGTATGATGTTGTTTTATGGACAAGAGCAGCATGGACATTCTTCAAAACACTAAAAAGTTAAGAAAAAGAAAGTCACAGGTGTTTGAAATGACATGATGGTGAATCTATGATGGGTAATTATTCAAAAAGCATGTTGTGTGATGGCCTTAAAACATTTACATTTCCCATGCTCAGTAACACTACACACTCTTGGGAAAAAAACGATGCATGAAAGTACCATTTCATTTACATAAACATCAATTTAACCATATTCTTTATCTGTGCTCGGAGTTTCACACCGATTAGAATCACAAGGAATTAATTCACCCATAAATATCGCCCATGGATCTTCTTCACACATGATTTGACAGCATTTGCATGAATCGTATGTGTAAGGTGAACGTTAGAGCGAGCTCATAGCCATTAACGCGTTCCATGCCTGTGCAAAAACTGTCACTAATATCTGTGCATGGATGAACGAGCAATACGCTCAGTTATGCTTTGATTATCACCATCCCGCTTGTTAGAGCAAGCACGCTGCAGTGCAGTTTGAAGGTGATGGTATTAGGAGGATATGTGTGTATATCAGAAAGTGTATGTATATCAGGTCATTTATGGCGACTACCGTGGCTCATCCAATCGGAATTTACAGTCAAAACTATCTGCTTATAAAGCATCTTTCAATAACTTTTTCAGAAACAGAACATTTTGAGATGGAATTTTAAGTGAACTTCTGTACAAAATCTAGTGAGCTGCCTTGCTGTCTATATAGATAGCAGCTTTTTAAAGTAACCTGTCATAGAACTTCATTAGTGAGTGATTTAAAATAATATACACAGACAGCAAATCACATGAATTTAATTCGATTCCAGAGTTTGAAGAGTAACACATGATATTCTAATTGGCAAAGAAGCATGTAACACAGTTTTGTGTAAATAGTGTGTAAAATGCAAAATAAAGCTATTTTTATTGATACTTCTGAGTTTTGACTGAAATAAGTAATTATACTCATTTCTTATTTTGAATAATTCACAGAGTTTGTCACAATGCATCATAAAAGGGTTTGTGAGGGAATGACGGGGGTTAATAAATCAATCAATTAATAAATCAAATCATAAGGTGTAAAATAAAAAACATGAATTTAGCACTTACTAAAAAAAATATGAAATAAATTCAATATTTTATTTGTTTAGCGGCATGGCATGACACAACCAACATCCAAGACTTGTGAACATTGCGAAAGTGTTGTTAAATTATTGGAAATTTTGGGGTTTCAACAGTTTTTCAGCCTGGCGTATTATGATTTGATGTTGTGATTTTTGTTCCTTGCAGTGTTGCCAACTTAGCGCCTTTGTCGCTATTTTTAGCGACTTTTCAGACTTTTAGCGACCCTTTCACTTTTTTTTTCTTTCAAAAAAGCGACTAGCAACAAATCTAGTGACTTTTTAGACAAACCTCAGCAACCTCCAGATGTTGCCAGTACTGTCCTGCGAGCGCGAGGTCTTGCTTTCTCCCTGCCGTCACTCTCTCTAACTGCGTCTACCTTGTTCAGTGAATGGCTGAGACGAGCAGCAGCACATTCATCTGTTGAGCGCACGGCAGTTTTTTTTGTTTTTCTACGGACTTTTCACTTATCTGCTTCTCTTTTGTTTTATATTTATAGAATTTAGTTTGACCATTTTAATTCCCTTTCTTTTCTTGTGCTTATTACTTGCAATACTCATTATCATCCAGTTCCCGAACTCTCTCAAATCAGATAATTTTACACATATAAATTTTTTTTGTCATTCACTATATCATAGCTACTTGTTCTATTGTCTGACAAAAATAATATAGGAAATGAGAACAGCTTTATTAGACATTCAGTATGTGAGCATGAATTTAGAGAGAAAACACATTAGGCAGGCAGAACGCAAGTATGACGCGATGACGTCATGAATATGCTAATTGACCTATGAAGTAATTGAGCGACATTTAGCGACTTTTAGGGAAGTGTTAGCTACTTTCCTTTGAAAATAGTTGGCAACACTGGTTCCTTGATGTCAAGTGATAGATTGTGATATCTAGATCAAAAATGAGTTGGTAGAATCACTCAGCCAGTTAAATCAAATCAAACTGTTATCCCACCAATTATGGGTGCAGGAAATGTGCTGGATTTTTAACATGCAATCCTTTAAAACCACTGGGGTGAGAAATGAGCTTTGATCAGCGTGGGATTTGGAATGCAGCACACATGCGCTACAACATGCTTTTGCGCTGTAGGGCACAGGTCTGGTCACATACCGGGCTTTACAGAAAAATTGCAGTGGTCTGAAAAGAGTTCCACGATAGATGGTATTTCTAGATTGAAATAAACACAGAGAAGGGACAAGAGAAATGGGCACATACAAGGTAAACTGTCAGAAAACAACAGTGCAACCTTACACTAGGTGGCAAAGAACATGAACAGACAGGTAGTTACATTTGCAGCTACTTACCAACATACAGTTCTGGCTGAGTGTTAGTAGAACATGCATGTTCTACTGAGTGTGCACAGTGTATAACATACATTTAAATGCATACATATTTGCCACCTAATATCGTAAGACTGTGCCATGAAGGCAGATGCAAGTAAAAACAGAAGATTATACAGTTAGATTACATAGAAGACAGATTGTACAGTTAGTATGAAAAAAAGACACAATGAGCATGCAGAAAACAGAAATGCAGGCCACTCTTAAAACAAGAAGTGAAGTTTCATATTTGAGCACAGAAACAGAAACTATAGCAAATGTTATCGGAAAAGGAATTCACCCAAAAATGTAAATTTGGTCATCATTTACTCTCCCTAAAGTTGACTATCTATCTATAGCTGTCAATCTATCTATCTATCTATCTATCTATCTATAGCTGTCAATCTATCTATCTATCTATCTATCTATCTATCTATCTATCTATCTATCTATCTATCTATCTATCTATCTATCTATCTATCTATCTATCTATCTATCTTGAAGACTTGTCAGTGCTCACCAATAAGGACTTTTTTCTGTCTGCAACATTTTCCCTGGCCACATCACAAATATATATATAAAAATAGAATTTCTATTTCATTAAATTGTCAAAAACGGCCTGGACATTCTTTAAAACTTCTTGTTGGTTCCATGGAAGAATGACATGAATAAATAATGACAAAATTATAATTTTTGGATGAAATATTTGAAAGTTTTAAAACGTCTGTACTGTGCTGTCACTGCAGACACCCACCTTTCAACAACCTCGATATCAAAACAGAAGCGTTTATCAATCGAGTCAGTCTTCCTCCTAATACAGGACTTCAATCTGAACTTCTCTGGGGGATTTGACATGACACCATTCTGTGAAAAGAGAGAGACAGACAGTGAGGATCTGAAGCAAACAGCACCTCTGATCCCACATGAGCATCTTTGTACCTGTTTAGCTGTGGGCTTCGCCTCTGTGTTGCACATGCTGAAGGTCTTACTAACTTTCTCATATGTGCAATAATGCCGTGTCCATGTGCAGCCCAAAGGCCCTGCAACACACACATGAAAAGTGCAAATGTGATATACTTGTTTTGAGGTATTTGGGAAAACATTTGCAGCTCACAAAAATTCTGGACAACATGTACTGTAGGCAATTAAAAAAAACAACTTTTTTTATTTAAATTTTTTAAATATAATGCATGTTATAAATGATTTGTTCACCAAAATATATACAAAAACGCGCTATACAGGCAATAAAATATATTTCCTACAACATAATACATGTTAGATATGCATGCAATACGTGTGGACTACAACTCCTAGGGTTAAGTAGCAACAAGTAGCTTCTTTAAAACTTTTAATAATTTTTTTAGAATAGAAAATGTATTTTATGTTAAATATTTAAAATAAAATCTATGTACTAAATATGTATTTATCATTTGTATTTTTGAATTTCACTGAAATTATTTAATATATTTTTGGATAATATTTATATATTTAGATTTTAAAATAAAAAAGCAATACATTATATATTAGCAATATATTTAGCATACAACTCTTCACTAAATCTTCATTGTGTTTGATGTATCAGTCCACAAGAGGGCAATGTTTTTCTTTCCTAGAACAGGTCATTCTCTGTCGTATCTGACATTTTCTGATGATAATCAAAAGCATTCTGTTTACATGTGGATTTTATTTTGGCATTTCCTTTGCCGTGTGAAGGAACAGGAAAATACAGGATAAGACTAGAAAGAGGTCACTTAGGAAAGATGGTAACACTTAATTTTGATGGTCCCTAATGAACATTCTGTTGACTATAAGTAACTTAGCAGATATGAAGCAGACAGCAAACAGTCTACTAATACTCTAATGAGAGTTAGCTGACATTTAATTGCAAACTCTTTATTGTGATGGTCCCCAAACAGACATTCTACTGACTATAAGTAACTTTGCAACTACATGTCAACTTATTCTAACCCTAACCCAGTAAACTAACACTCTAATGAGAGTTAGTAGACATGTAGGTGCAACGTTACTTATAGTCAACAGAATGTGTTAAAGGGACCATGAAAATAAAGTGAAACCGAAAAGGTAAATATGAATAACAAAATTCTAGACCTGTTATCACCATGTTTTGAAAAAGTGTCTGGCATGGAAGGTTACAGGCTGTCTGTCCTTTTGTTAGCTCACCGCTCTTGCCTGAAAGATTGAGGACTCAGGGCTCGCAAAATCGCTAGCCTGGCCTGCTAACCGGCCTACCCGACGGGCTATCTTAAATAGTGTAATCAAATTACTCCCTTTAATCACATTATTGACTAGTTATTTTAAGGAAAAATATGACCGCGCAAGTTTTTGATCATGCTGATTTATCCGCAGAGCAATTTCTCATGAATCTCCATGCCTGTTTTAAGAGAAACACATGATCAGTGGCGTAAGTTTGTTTTAAAAAGTGGGTGGGACAAGTGTGTGTGTGTGTGTGTGTGTGGTACTAATACAATGCAAAATCAGATACATGTAACAATTCAAATAACAATTTGAGAAAAAAAAAAATAACATTATGATGTCTAGAAATCAATTTCAATAGTAAAGTTACATTGGGTTTAATTAGTCTTTTAATGAGACCCACTAATATTGTAGTACCGAGAATGTTCAACGATTTTGCTTGTGTACCTTAGTGGTCTTGTGGTTAAAACTTTTGCCAAGTGTGTCAGAGGTTCTGAGTTCTAATCCGCACACGTATAGATTTTTTTTTTTCCTCATCAAACCTGAATATGTTCATCAGTGTCTATATCAAGCAGGGACACGTTTGTGTGCATTTTGTTTTGTGATTTCGCCGGAATGAATAGAGTCTCCGCAACGGTGATAGATTAAAGCGCGCGTCCGAGTGAAGACTGCGCGAGCCGCAAGATAACTCTGTATCAATGGAACTGATTGCCGCGGCAACGAGCGCTCAGCTTGATTTAAAAAACAACACATTTTAGCGCTAGATTGTCTCTTATTTAATAACGAACTAAATGAATGCTCTGCTAGTTAACTGGAGATGTATTATTTATCTGTATTAGGTACATCCGTGCCTCGAAATGTTTCACAAATGGTGGGGGACAATATCGACCCTGAGAAAAAGTGGTGGGACATGTCCCACCCATAAATTACGCCTATGCACAATAAAAATTAAAGCTCCACTTTGACATGAATGCTTTACTTTGCGTGTCAGAATGTTTGAATCCATGTGCGAACACACTATCAATGTAAAGCTGCTTTGAATCAAACAAATCTGTATAGTAAAAAGCTCTACATAAATAAAGGTGACTTGACCATCATATATTCTGCTATAAACAGCATAAAATAATTAGAGAACCATTTACTTGCCTCAAAAAAGTCTGGTATTGTTATTATTATTATTTATTGCTACACTTCAATATGTGAATTATTCCATCAGAAAATTAACACTTTTAGCGTTGTCAGACTATAAAACAACGGAGCTGCGCACTTGTTGATATTTGTGTTTTGAAAAAGTTTTTGATTGATGTTTCGACTCCTAACTAATTTTCTACATTAAAAAATGTCTTTTTATTTGGGCTAGTAAAATTCATTTCGGGCTACCAAGATCTGAAGAGTGCCTGCCCGAAGGGCTACCAGCGATTTTGAAATTTTGCGAGCCCTGGGACTGTCCATATGACACTCACGTTTCTCCTGGACATAGAGGTATCCCTCCATAGTCCACTGGCCCGGGGGCTTCTGGTCTTGATCTGCAGATCGAACTCTCTTCATCAGCATTTCTACTTCCTGCTTGGTGCTCAAAAAGTTGTTTCTTGTCTTCATTTAACACACACACACACACACACACACACACACACACACACACACACACACACACACACACACACACACGGAAAAATCACACATATGCAAACAGATCATGGGAACCATATCTCAGCAATGCAACTGCCATTTTAAAACAGCCTTTCATAATTGATCTGACAGATGTGAATTTATTTAAAACCATACATGGCACTGAAATAAGTAATAGACATTTACAGTATATAAACATGCATAAGAACCAAAAGATCTGTTCCAAAAGATAAGTGACAGAAATGAAACCACATACTGTACGTGACTGAATTGTAAAACTCAGGCAAGAGCATCACATGCAATCTGGCATACTGGCCAGGCCTCTACCTAAATTTTTGCAAAACTCCAAAAACGCACCTACACATACAATTCACTGCAGTTTCCAGCTGTAATGAACACTAGTGGCGGTAAGACCAACATTTTTTTTATTCCTTTTCACACAAATTATAATTACAGAGACATATTATCAGTAAATAAATACTTTTTTGGTAACACTGTAGAATACTGTTCTGTCATTAATGAATAACTACACAGGAACAAATGAGTAACACAATATCAACATTCTATTTCTGATTAATGAATTAGTAAGTAATAGCGCTCAGTTGAATGAGGTAGTTCACTATTAGCAAATCAGTAACTACTATTTCTTACACCTCTCAGAGGACTGACAACTACTATATACAGGTTCATAATTAATGAAAGTAAAGCAAAATGTATAATTAATTCTGAAGTGAAGATCAAGCTAACCCACCAGTAATGACTCAAGTATTACCACATTCTTCAGAAGGATGCGTTATAAGATTGCCTTATCTTCAAATGCTGCCTTAGATTTTGGCCAACATTTTTGGGAGCATAATTATACTGCCTATCATGCGAATTAGTGTTCACATTGATTCCTAAAATGTTGCCTGGCTAGGCAGCTCATCGGTTTATGAAACAAGGCTATAGTCAGAAGACTTTTCAAAAGTACTATAGTGGTAAACTTAAGTTTTTTTAAAGTACTGTAATACTATAGTGTTCTCCTTGTTGCACAATGATTGTTTCGTACACTGTAATGGATTTTAAAACATTTTCAACTCTAATCAATATTTAATACTTGCATAATTAATTATTTTTGTGAAAAGTATTTTAATATGTGGTATGCCTGTACATTATCCCTTAATTTTATGTCTCACACCACACTGACAGACGGCAAAAGACTCTTCGTCGGGTTTTATCAGATCAGTGTGACTGTCGGTGTTGGTTTGCGACTGTCAATGCAGTGTGAATTGGCTGTGACAAATAAAATTCAATATTTGGTGTCCAATTGTTTAGTTATGTGGCAAGTAGCAAGTAATAAGCTGGACAATGTACAGAACATTCAGCCAGATATTATTGCAAAATAAACCTTCACACAAGACCTGTCCTGATCAACCTGTCCAAATGTATTTATTATATTTACTTCATCCTTTACTCAATGCACAGCTAGCCATGAATTTTCCCTGATATACTGTATATACACCAATTGCTGGAAGGAAAGGAAAAGAAATGGCTTTTGTCCTCTGGAGTACTAACATCACAGCCAAATACATCAATGTGAATTATCAATGACACTCCTACAATATTAAATGTGCTTGTCCTGCGGTAGTGAATTACATTTAAGGCTAATATCTCACGCTTTCACAGCAGTGTTAATTCAGCGTATATATGCCGCAGTGCTGGCATAGTTCTGCAGCAACACAGGGCTTTTGTGCTGAAAATCTGTGACACTACATCAGCTTTGAGCTCACTGTGACAGTGATGCAAAGAAAAGGTCAAAGGTCATGGATCCCGAAACAGAGATGCTGACTAGCAGCAGGAAGTGGTTTATAACAGGCAAATATTGATCACAGACACACAGAGCAGGTTAAAGTCTAAAGAACAGAGGCCAAAAGGTTTTTATATGCGTGAGCCTTTTTTGAACACCATGTCGCTTTACAAATATTTTCAGAAGCGGTCTCTTATTTTTGGTCAAAAGGAGGCTAAGTGAAAAAGTGAAAGAGAAGCTGGATGACTCACTGGAGACGTGCACTTACATTCTGCAGGTTAAACTGTAGCTGTTGTTTGTAGGGCTCGAATTCATGGGCGAGCTCATAACCCTCATGGTAGAATGTGAACAGACCCTGTAGGAAGGCCAAGAGCTGCAACCCAAACAAGATGTAAATACAAGTTTCTATATTATGCCTGTAACACAACATATCTACTGTACAGTATCTCTTCCTCTTTCTCAGTGCAAACAGGAATTTTGTGTCAGTTGGTAAATTCTCTGAATATCTAAAGCTGTCACATAACTGCTCAACCAAAAGACTGACACACAATTCAAAGGGATTCTCTAACTTTCAAAACGGTGTGCTAAAACAGGATTTTTTTTTATTTACACAAAGAAATGAATAGTACTTTTGTAAACTGTTTAAAGTCCCCCTGTAGACAATAATTTTATCCCTTAAAACTCATCTTTGATCACCAAAATTATATATTTAAAAGTTTTTTCCTTGAAAAAAAATCTTCATGCCTTAAAATAGCTTGAATGTAACTCTACACCCTTGCCTCATTTAGTTTGCGCGGCTCTATGAATATGCAAATTAGCCCCGCCTCCACTCACTCAAACCAGCTCAGAGATCCACTCGTTGATGATCACACGTTGACCTGATTGGTTACAAGGTAGTTTGTGTCGTCAGAAACACCAGCGATTTCAAACCGCGTTTTTGAGACGCTCCATCCGACCCGGGCGGGACAGGAGGGACAGGCCAGGGGGGGACAGGAGAGACAGACCAGGGCAAAACACAGTCCATCGGGTGGCCAGGGCGAAGCAGACGGTCCATCGGGCGGCCAGGGCGAAGGAGACGGGCCCCTCGGGCGGCCAGGGCGGTGAGGGCCCCTCGGGCGGCCAGGGCGGTGAGGGCCCCTCGGGCGGCCAGGGCGGTGAGGGCCCCTCGGGCGGCCAGGGCGGTGAGGGCCCCTCGGGCGGCCAGGGCGGTGAGGGCCCCTCGGGCGGCCAGGGCGGTGAGGGCCCCTCGGGCGGCCAGGGCGGTGAGGGCCCCTCGGGCGGCCAGGGCACAGGAACAGCAACCGGCACAGGAACAGCAACCGGCTCAGGAACAGCAACCGGCTCAGGAACAGACACCAAAACTGTAACAGCCACAAGAACAGACACAAACACAGAAACAAACACTGGCTCTGGCGCTGGAACAGGCACTGGCTCTGGAACAGACATTGGCTCCAGCTCTGGAACGGGCACTGGCTCTGCCTCCGGCTCTGGAACGGGCACTGGCTCTGCCTCCGGCTCTGGAACGGGCACTGGCTCTGCCTCCGGCTCTGGAACGGGCACTGGCTCTGCCTCCGGCTCAGGAACGGGCACTGGCTCTGCCTCCGGCTCAGGAACGGGCACTGGCTCTGCCTCCGGCTCAGGAACGGGCACTGGCTCTGCCTCCGGCTCAGGAACGGGCACTGGCTCTGCCTCCGGCTCAGGAACGGGCACTGGCTCTGCCTCCGGCTCAGGAACGGGCACTGGCTCTGCCTCCGGCTCAGGAACGGGCACTGGCTCTGCCTCCGGCTCTGGAACGGGCACTGGCTCTGCCTCCGGCTCTGGAACGGGCACTGGCTCTGCCTCCGGCTCAGGAACGGGCACTGGCTCTGCCTCCTGCTCAGGAACGGGCACTGGCTCTGCCTCCGGCTCAGGAACGGGCACTGGCTCTGCCTCCGGCTCAGGAACGGGCACTGGCTCTGCCTCCGGCTCTGGAACGGGCACTGGCTCTGCCTCCGGCTCTGGAACGGGCACTGGCTCTGCCTCCGGCTCTGGGACAGCAGACACGGGCTCCGGCTCAGGGACAGCAGACACGGGCTCCGGCTCAGGGATAGCAGACACGGGCTCCGGCTCAGGGACAGCAGACACGGGCATATCCAGGATCCGAGCCAGATGCTCCAGACAGTCCGTAACTGCCTTGGCGGCCACACAAATGGGCATTTCCGGATCTGTCTCAGACTGGGCAGACTGGACGTACTCAGTCTCAGACTGGACAGACTGGACGTGCTCAGTCTCAGACTGGGCAGACTGGACGTGCTCAGTGTCAGACTGGGCAGACTGGACGTGCTCAGTCTCAGACTGGGCAGACTGGACGTGCTCAGTCTCAGACTGGGCAGACTGGACGTGCTCAGTCTCAGACTGGGCAGACTGGACGTGCTCAGTCTCAGACTGGGCAGACTGGACGTGCTCAGTCTCTGACTGGGCAGACTGGACGTGCTCAGTCTCTGACTGGGCAGACTGGACGTGCTCAGTCTCTGACTGGGCAGACTGGACGTGCTCAGTCTCTGACTGGGCAGACTGGACGTGCTCAGTCTCTGACTGGGCAGACTGGACGTGCTCAGTCTCTGACTGGGCAGACTGGACGTGCTCAGTCTCTGACTGGGCAGACTGGACGTGCTCAGTCTCTGACTGGGCAGACGTGACGTGCTCAGTCTCTGGCTGGGCAGACGTGACGTGAACAGTCTCTCGCTGGGCAGACGTGACGTGAACAGTCTCTCGCTGGGCAGACGTGACGTGAACAGTCTCTCGCTGGGCAGACGTGACGTGAACAGTCTCTTGCTGGGCAGAACAGTCTCTCGCTGGGCAGACGTGACGTGAACAGTCTCTCGCTGGGCAGACGTGACATGAACAGTCTCTCGCTGGGCAGACGTGACGTGAACAGTCTCTCGCTGGGCAGACGGGACGTGAACAGTCTCTCGCTGGGCAGACGTGACGTGAACAGTCTCTCGCTGGGCAGACGTGACGTGAACCGTCTCTCGCTGGGCAGACGGGACGTGAACAGTCTCTCACTGGGCAGAAGGGACGTGACCGTGAACAGTCTCTCGCTGGGCAGACGGGACGTGAACAGTCTCTCGCTGGGCAGACGGGACGTGAACGGTCTCTCGCTGGGCAGACGGGACGTGAGCGGTCTCTCGCTGGGCAGACGGGACGTGAGCGGTCTCTCGCTGGGCAGACGGGACGTGAACGGTCTCTCGCTGGGCAGACGGGACGTGAGCGGTCTCTCGCTGGGCAGACGGGACGTGAGCGGTCTCTCGCTGGGCAGACGGGACGTGAGCAGTCTCTCGCTGGGCAGACGGGCGTCTCCTCCTCCTCCATCCATGACGGCGAGAAGCCGGCCCAGAACTGCCTTCCACCGGTCCAGGATCGAAGGGGGGCCAGGATGGAGAGTGATGTTGACCCTCCTCTCGACCACCTCCTCCTCCTTTACAACCTCCCCGGGTCCCACGAAAAATTACCTGACGGGTCCCCCGAAAATCTCTCCTCCCCCGCTCCTTGGCTGGGGAAGAGAAGTCCGAAAACCCCCCGCTGGAACCCAGGTTTGGCGGAGTCCTTCTGACACCGCCGATCGGAGAGAATTGGGTTGATCCAAATGTGGAAATGATGTAATCTGGGCAATCCAAGTCGTCATCCATATACCTCCAGCAAAAATCCTCCATGCTGCTGAGTTCTCAAAGGGTCGGTTCGTTCTGTCACGGAACACGTACAAAAATGGGAAGAGAACTCAAGTGCAAAAACAAGGAGGATTTAATAACAAAAACAGTACAAACACAAATCAAAACCCCACGAGGGGGGAAAACATAATAAATGAACATGAAACCAACACTGACTCTGAACATAAGCACATCAACAAGGAACTGGGAAGACGTATGACAACGAACCGACAAAGACTGCATACAAGAGGAGACTTAAAAAGGGAACAAATCAAGAGGGGACAGGTGGAACAACTCAAACACTAATCAGGTAACGAGGGGGAGGGATCAACAATCACAACAGCACATGGCACAACATAACAAACACCCATGTGCAACACAAGACAGGACAGACATGTGACAGTTTTAAGGAGAACATACTGTTGGTGTTGACTTATGAATTTGCACATGGTTTGTCTTAAAGCATATTATAAACACCACACAGACATATAAACAACATTAAAAGCAGGATTTTCACCACAGGGGGACTTTTAAAACAATGAACACACATTAGAATTGTTTAATTTTATATGAAGCGGGACGCCTCATGGGGGCGGCCATGTTGAAATCACATGACCAGCCGAATACAACTTGCTTTATCTCTGTAAATCTTGCTGTTATTGGACATTTTCACTGACAAAAATCATTTAACGATGGTTGTCAGCAAATAGTGCATTTCTACAATGGCATTGGTAACTGAAAACTTGTTCTTTTGCATATTTCTGCTTCCACACTACTAGGTGTCAGTAGAAGTCAGACTTAGAGAAGGGGAGAAATTATTTATTGTAAATACAATTACAACCCTACAACCTCAAATTTCTTAGGAAAGACATTAACTTAACTCACTTAAAACACTGAATGAATTGTTAATGCACAGACCTGATGTGGCAATGGTAAGTGCATTGTGTATTAAGTTATACATCTATTGAGCATTACAGTTATCCCATCTGGCCACGGCAACAATTTGACTTTCTGATAGTGACTTTAGCACAAGAATTCAAAGATGCTGATGTCACACCCCCGAAACTCAAGAGCAGAACATACTGCGGTGCTTCTGGTAGATTAACAGCGTTGTTTTCCCCATGCCTGGTGATAAACAGTGGATGCCCCTCTAAATCTATACAGCGCATTGTCTGACTCACTTTACTGCTCACACTTATGCATATAAATTTGCTTAATGGAGGAATGAGTCATGCAAATTATGTCCACTGTTGTAATATGTGAGGTTCAGCTGTTGTGTATTTTATGCGATCTATTTGCTGAGTGGAGATTTAGATGGCAAACATGAAAAGAACCTAAAAAACTATAGTAAGAGCACTTCCTCCCAAACTATTTTAATGGCAGGAAACTTTCAATTATTGGTTTATAATTGAAGGATCAACTCAAAGGTTCCCCTCAAAAATTCATTAGAAGAAATAAAAATAAACTCAAATGAACATACTGTTGTATTTCCAGTAAAAGAAAAGAATTAGACAGTGATGTCATTGACAATGAAAGTGGAATGCATTATAGATAATTTGGTACTGGACAAATTTGGTGAGACATGTTTGAAATTATATTTATTTTAATTTTAATTAAATTAAGATTTCTGAGTTTTGGTTGCAGTTCACCCAAAAAAAATAAAATTCTGTCATCACCCACTCACCTTAATGTCGTTCCAATCTTGTATGTCTTTCTATCATAAAAGAAGGTATTTTGAGGAATGTCTGTTTTTTTTTTGTTTTGTTTTTTGGTCCATACAGATGGAAGTCAATGGAAACCAAAACACTTTGTTTGCCAACATTCTTCAAAATATCTTGTGCTCTACAGATAAAGAAAGTCACACAGGTTTGGAATGAAATGATGGTGAGTAAATGATTGAATTTTCAATTTTTGGGTGTACTATCTCTTAAATAGTTCAGGGGTGATTACAGGACAGGAAATGACAGCTGAGGTTTGATTAAGTTGGCATGATAAGAGTGTGATTATGACTTCAATGGTCAAACTCTCAACCTACTTCCTGTTGACTACAAAACCATTACTGACAAGATTGGCTTGATTCTCATTACATTACACATCATGATGGGCATCAAATGTATTTTTTAGGAGTTACATTTGTCCATACTTTTTCATGTTTATGTGCATAAGAGTGGCTTTGTGTGTATTTATGAGCTTCAGTTTGTGAAACAGAAACTTCAAGTCTAAATATAAGAGGAATAATATGCATCACAAAGATCTTACCGGCTCAACAAATTCAAATTTCTTCTTCTCTTGAACCTCCTGGATTTTGAAGACGTATTCTAGCGAGGCGTCATAAAAGAGCTGCCTTTCCTTATCAATCTGAGCGTCAGCCTGGAAATGAACAAAGAGCGCCGTTACCCCAGAGACAGACAGAAAGCGATGACTGCCAGGCTTGTACGCTCATTTGGATGTGTTTGGGCTTTGGTTAATCGTTACATGTGAGAATTTATGGCTTAGCTTTGTGAGAATTTGTGTAACAACAAGCTAAACAAATGCATAGGAACATCTCTGAACAGCAGGAAAGAGGAATGAAGAAAAAAAAAAAAGGAACTAGAGCTTGTAAACCCTGAAGTTTTTAAAAGGATTAGTCACCCAAAAATGGCTATGGAAATTTGAATCATTTTTTACTCGTATGTTGTTTAAAACCCATATGGACTTTCTTCTGTGAAACACAAAAGGAGAAATTCAAGCTTTCAATTTTCAAAAAGAACACTAAGAACTATACAAGTTCATATTACTTGTGGGTTATTACGTTCCCATTTATTGCAATTGAATGGAAAGTGTGGAAAGTACATTACTAATAATTTATTTTTATGTTTCACAGAAGAAAGTCAGGTTTGGAACATCATGAGGGTGAGTAAATGATTAAAAAAAAAAAGTGAACTATCCATTTAAATAAATGACATCACAAAACTCACACATGCTTTGGCCACTGTTGTCATTAAAAAAGTCAACATGTACACAGTTTCAGTTTTACATTTGCTATTTGTTTTTGTATACTTTTAAGAAAATAAAACTTTTTTTGCAATCTGTTGTCTTTCTTGCATTGATTTGCATACAGAATTTTGATTGGACTTCATCTTCCTTGTATATATTCAACCATTTACTCACCACTATGCTGCCTTCATGTGCTATTGAAAATTTCCTACCTACCTCCTTCTGAAGTTGTAATTTTGAGCTTGTCACATTCAAGTGCTTTGTTGTTGAAAAGAATAGAGATTATGGAGGAGACCAGGTTTATTCTTGTCTATTTCTTGGGGAAATTTTATTAAAGCCAAAATGTATTGAAGATATTTAATTTTGAAAAAATATAGTGTCCCATTCATTGACAACCATATAAACTTTCACCGTGGTATCTTCCTGACGATTCTGGAATTTTAAAACATACAATATTCCTCGAATGGTTATTCATATATTTAAATATGCATTAATTTAACAACAAAAGACAACATGTAGCAGTAGTGGAAAAAATAAATAAAGAATAGCAGTCACAGCAGCAGACGTTCTCTCCTCCGCCATGTTTAAAGTTCATAGTCCGGCCAACTCGGAAACTTGGGAATCAAAATTGTCTCCCAGTACTAAATATGACTTTAGGCGTTTAGGGCATTCATGTCCTATTCCCGACTAGGAAACTGATATTTACTATAATTCTGATAGCACATGAAGGCAGCATTACAGTGCAGTTATTTGTTGATTCACTAGCCATGTTTTCATGCAACGTTGCGAATTTAACTTGTGCGCAAAATTAGAATATCACATTTGCAAATTAAGCACTGTTTCCATTCCATGTGTTCACGAGAACAAAATCGTCACTGAGAAACTGGCGCAAAATATATGATGTCATAAAGAATCGCATGCGCAGGGTAAGATTTGTGAAAGTGTACATAAGATTGCAAGCGTAAAGTAAATTTGCATGCGCAAGATAGATTTGTAAAGGTGTAAATTTCCTTTCAAGTGTAAGAAAAAAAATATTTGCAGAATTTTACTGTTATTCGTAAGTGTAATTCATGTATTTTGAAACTGCAGCTTCATGCTAACGCAAACTAAACATGATCTCCATTTTTCCGCGCTTACACTTTTGGCCCCTTTTTTTCTCCCAAATACGGCCAAAAGCATTGCAGGCCTGTGAACAGCAATTTGCAAGCGAAAACAACAGAAAACGAAAACCGAGTCAGGAACTGCAAAACAGATTGATCGCATGAAAAAAAGAAACTGTTGCAAATGTCTAAATGACTTGTGTGCATGGGGCAAAAAAGTTCCCGAAATAACCCGATTTGTACAGTTGCGTCTGTCTTTTAGCTGCGCTTACAGTTTTGGCACAATTCTCTCACTTATTGAGTTTTGCAAGCTTGAAGAAGAGGGCGGGTCCACCTTCTTCATGTAGCCAATCAAATGAGCTTCTTGCTGACTCTCGAATTACTCTTATCTGATTGGTTCAATAAACATGCCAGTCGCCAGAACACATATTTTTCTTCTTTTGGCTCTGCATCGTTCTCGTTGCCGAAATGGTACTTTTAATGCACACATACATATTAAATAAATAAATAAATAAATAAATAAATAAATGAATAATGATTGCTTAATAAGCTGTGCACCATTAGGCTGACTAAGGCTGACTGACGTTCATACTGAATTTCGAGCTGGTGTGTTAAGAAAGATAATTTCTGTATATTCAGTGCATGTATCCTGCTCATCATCATCCTCCTCAGCAGGCCATATTTCACTGAACAAAATTATAAACTCAACACTTTTGTTTTTGCCCCCATTTTTCATGAGCTGAACTCAAAGATCTAATACTTTTTCTGTACACAAAAGGCCTATTTCTCTCAAATAGTGTTCACAAATCTGTCTAAATCTGTGTTAGTGAGCACTTCTCCTTTTCCGACATAATCCATCCACCTCACAGGTGTGGCATATCAAGATGCTGATTAGACAGCATGATAATTGCACAGGTGTGCCTTAGGTTGGCCACAATAAAAGGCTACTCTAAAATGTGCAGTTTTATCACATAGCACAATGCCATAGATGTCGCAAGTTTTGAGGGAGCGTGCAATTGATATGCTGACTGCAGGAATGTCCACCAGAGCTGTTGTCCGTGAATTGAATGTTCATGTCTCTACCATAAGCCGTCTCGAAAGGCGTTTCAGAGAATTTGGCAGTACATCCAACCGGCCTCACAACCGCAGACCACGTGTAACCACACCAGCCCAGGATCTCCACATCCAGCATCTTCACCTCCAAGATCATCTGAGACCAGCCACCCGGACAGCTGCTGCAACAATCGGTTTGCATAACCAAAGAATTTCTGCACAAACTGTCAGAAACTGTTACAGGGAAGCTCATCTGCATGCTCGTCGTCCTCATCGGGGTCTCGACCTGACTGCAGTTCGTCGTCGTAACCGACTTGAGTGGGCAAATGCTCACATTCGATCTGGCACTTTGGAGAGGTGTACTCTTCACGGATGAATCCCGGTTTTCACTATACAGGGCAGATGGCAGACAGCGTGTATGGCGTCGTGTGGGTGAACGGTTTGCTGATGTCAACGTTGATGTGTTGAGATGTGTTGCACTGCGTGAGGCCACACCTGTGAGGTGGATGGATTATCTCGGCAAAGGAGAAGTGCTCACTAACACAGATTTAGACAGATTTGTGAACACTATTTAAGAGAAATAGGCCTTTTGTGTACAGAAAAAAGTCTTAGATATCTGAGTTCAGCTCATGAAATTTGGGGGCAAAAACAAAAGTGTTGAGTTTATAATTTTGTTCAGTGAAATATGGCCTGCTGAGGAGGATGATGATGAGCAGGATACATGCACTGAATATACAGAAATTATCTTTCTTAACACACCAGCTCGAAATTCAGTATGAACTCATATAGTCAGCATAATGGTCATCTTATTAAGCAATCATTATTTATTTATTTATTTATTTAACATGTATGTGTGCATTAAAAGTACCATTTCGGCAATGAGAACGATGCAGAGCCAAAAGAAGATGTGTTCTGGCGACTGGCGTGTTTATTGAAGCAATCAGATAAGAGTTATTCGAGAGTCAGCAAGAAGGTCATTTGATTGGCTACATGAAGAAGGTGGACCCGCCCTCCTCTTCAAGCTTGCAAAACTCAATGAGTGAGAGAATCGCGCCAAAACTGTAAGCGCAGCTAAAAGAAAGACGCCACTGTACAAATTGGGTTATTTTGGGAACATTTTTGCCCCATGCACACAAGTCATTTAGACATTTGCAGCAGTTTATTTTTTTACACAAAGGTTTGTTTTATGCGATTAATCTGTTTTGCAGTTCCTGACTCTGTTGTTTTCGCTTGCAAATTGCTGTTCACAGGCCTGCAATGCTTTTGGCCGTATTTGTGCGAAAAAAACGTGCCAAAATTGTAAGCGCGGAAAAATGGAAGTCAGAAGAATACAGATCATGTTTAGTTTGCGTTAGCATGAAGCTGCAGTTTCACAATACATGAATTACACTTATGAATAGCAGTAAAATGCTGCAAATATTTTTTTCTTACACTTGAAAGGCGATTTACAACATTACAGATCTTCTCTTGTGCATGCAAATTTAATTTACACATGCAATCTTATGTACACTTTCACAAATCTTACCCTGCACATGCGATTCTTTATGGCATCATACTACCTTCATAAAAATATCTGTAATAAAAATGAAAGTTGCTGCAGTCAGGGAAGCCACTCTAGCTCTGTTATCTTTCATCATAAATGACGAAACACTGTCATGTTATCTCGCGTTTGGATATATAACATGCGAGATGCTTTTGGGAGGGAATTAAATCAAATCATTTTGATGACAGTTTTTCCTCAGACATTTTAGAATGATCAATCCAACATTTGAGATGCTGTACAATGAAATTGGTCTGCTGGTTAATCCAGTTATCCAATCACATCCACTTTTTTTTTTTTTTTTTTTGTGGACCATAGGATTTATTTGGTAAATATGTTTGCATCGTAGTTAACGTGCTATCTTCTTATTGAAAAAAAATAATAAAAATCATCCATCTCAATTGAGGCCATGATTTTTTTTAATGCACATGTTTTGAATATATGTGCAGCTTGCAATTTTCATCCAGCGTTTTTTTTTTTGTTTTTGTGTGCAATATCCCAAAATGTGCATAAAAATAGGTAGATGTAAACATAGCTACTGTGAGTCTTGTGCACAGCAGACAGAAAGCAAGATATCATGATGGTAAGGCACTTCTAATACAGCACTGCATCAGAATTAAGACTAAAACCTACATTTAAAAAATTCTTTCTTGCAAGCACTGGTATTTCCTTTGGAAAGTGCAAAACTAGACTTATTTATGGAATGAATCACCTCTTGGAGAGCTGATTCCTTTTTTCTGGACGACAGGTTGAGATGTTTGTCCAGAGTGGAATAGTACTTTTCCGTCTCCTTGTCAAATTTCTTCTTTCCCTCCTATGAAAAACAAATTGTTTCTGGCATTAGTTGTTTAGTGTATTAAGTCAGTTCTCTGTGTCACAACAGAGTAACCACAGGTAAAAAAGACTTCAGTTGATTATGAACATGTAACACTAACATTTGACAGCTACAAAGTGTCTGAATACTTTTGTCTTTATTTTGAAAAATATATCTATCATTTTATCATTTAAAACCTAACAAACAAATCTTTTGTGAAAAGTTAAGTGTGGAAATCTTTCTTTAAAAGTGGGGACCTCTTATGCTTGTGATGTGCCTGTCAGGCCTCTAGGTGGCACTCTAATGCTTTATCACACAGAGCCCGTTCTTGTCTCCCACTGATATGTGTAGTTACTGCTTTAAAGGGATACTCCACCAGTTTTTCTTATTAAACTATGTTATTCCCTTAACTAAGACGAGTTGATACATACCTCTCTCGTCTCAGTGCGTGCACTATATCGCTCTGTATTGCCGCAAAACTATGTTAGCACTTAGCTTAGCCCATGCATTAAATATGGGCCAAGCAGAGAAGCGACCAAAAACTTCCACGTTTTTCCTATGTAAACACAGTTACTCGAGTAGTGTAACTTGACCTGGGCTGGTGACACAAAATAAACCGTTGCGCTTTTCTAAGCGTTTAAAATTGATGACTATATTGTATGGCGGAATACCATAACAAGTGCTTTTGAGCACTTCGACTTGGCGCAATAATATCTTCACTCGTGAAAAGTCCTCTTACCGGCTCCCGCTTCCTCTCCCCCTCCCTCTGACATTTCCGTCAATACAACCAACGTGACATGCACCGGTCTTTCGCCAGCTCCGGTCTGTTCTGGATCATATCTTTCTTGCCTCTCACGGTCCATAAGAGCTAATTCCTCCTCCGTGTACTCGGGTTCAAACAGATATGGCTCTGGGTCTGCTACAAAGAAGTCATAATCATCTACAAAGTCCGCCATTGCAAATGATCTGCAGTTTGCTAATAGCACAGGTAGTAAAAGTCACGTTGGTTGTATTGACGGAAATGTCAGAGGGAGGGGGAGAAGAAGCGGGAGCCGGTAAGAGGACTTTTCACGAGTGAAGATATTATTGCGCCAAGTCGAAGTGCTCAAAAGCACTTGTTATGGTATTCCGCCATACAATATAGTCATCAATTTTAAACGCTTAGAAAAGCGCAACGGTTTATTTTGTGTCACCAGCCCAGGTCAAGTTACACTACTCGAGTAACTGTGTTTACATAGGGAAAACGTGGAAGTGTTTGGTCGCTTCTCTGCTTGGCCCATATTTAATGCATGGGCTAAGCTAAGAGCTAACATAGTTTTGCGGCAATACAGAGCGATATAGTGCACGCACTGAGACGAGAGAGGTATGTATCAACTCGTCTTAGTTAAGGGAATAACATAGTTTAATAAGAAAAACTGGTGGAGTATCCCTTTAAAAACAGTTTAGCACATAATTTATATGTTACATGAAAATAAATATATTATCACTCTGTAATGAAATGATATAAACCAAGCTTAAAGATAATACTTAATCATGCATAGTTTCAAGATAACAAGATTCACCCCTTTCTATTCTCAGCAGACACATATCAAATCACACAATATTCTTTCCATCTCATTTTGAAAATATGCACAATCGCATGTCCATGGGACAGCTTTTAATAAGTTATCATTTCCTGAAAGATGCAAGCAGACAGAAAAGGTTTGCATATGTCTCAATGCTGACTCATTAATGGCACAGGTAGTATGGACTATGTTCGCATACGAGTGAAAGATTTCAAAATCAAACAAAAAATATTCTAAAACTTCAGCCAAAATAATCAAATTACAGCAACATAAACTCACAAAGTAGGCTCAATGTCATGGGTACTAAAAGTCAAGATGGCAAAGATTACTTTGTCATAAAACACTATTATTTTTGAAAGGCCATCAATGCAAATATGCTGTGTTGGCAGCACAAAGGTGTAGTTACTGTGGCTGTGTGTGAAAGCTAAAACAAATGCTGCCGGAGGTAAGAAGGTAACAAGGCATTCGAATCCAATGATAGTGTGACATTTTGTTTACTGAGATACTTTCATCTGATCGATTTTTGAAGGCTGCATAGATGTACCCTTTGCTGACTATAATATCCCACAATCCTGTGTTCAATCATGTCCGATTCCTGAGCTTAAAAATAAAAACTGCATCTGAAAGTTGTGCTTGGTGGTCAGTTTGTGTCTAAGGGTGTTCACACTTGGAGTTCGGTTCTCTTGGTTCTTTTGGTCCAGCAAAAAAGAAACTGATACATTTAGTCCTGGTTCGCTTAGTGTTTTTTTAACGCTTACTGTCATTTTTAACACTGAACTGACATATACAAAACAAAACAAAAAAACAGCTTTTATGATGTATATTTTGCGCTGGAACTTACAGAGCATCGAAAACAATGCTGCATAAATGCACTCGTTGTATGTGCGTACATATGGTGATATTTTTACTAGCTAAAAACTCACAAAAGGCTTATACAATGTGTAAAGGACTCACAATAGCACCAGAAATTCCTTTGTTACACACACAAATAAAGATCTGCTTCAAGATAATGCCATTCTGATGCCTTTACTGATCTGTATTGGACAACTTCACGACCATGGCGAAAAAAAAATGCTTGAGCATTCTGTCCTTTTGTTTTTAGGGTAACATTTTGCGACATCACGTCCTGTTTTTGGTTTGTTTAGATGTCTTTAGTCTGTGTTGCATTCATATTTCAGTCGAACCAGAGTTCTCGGCCCGCTTGTTTGGTGCGCATCAGGGTTCGGATGGCAGCGTTCACACTTATTCAAATTAACTACACTAACAGAGCAATTGTACCAGAAATTGTTTCAATCGAACCAAACCTATCAAGAGTGAACTCTAAATGAACGTTTTTGACCAACTTTTTCTACTTTTGATGTAATTTCTAGCAGGAAATTAGTAGTTAAACATTCTCTTAGTTATCACCAAAGCTTTCTATTTTGTTGAAGATCATTAAACCATTATGCTGGCGTTAAGTCTGTTTGAAAAATTTTGTGAGGTACCTTCTTGTGCAAATGCGGCCTGCAAAGCCTGATAAAGGAAATTTTCAGTGGAAAACTTGACCTAGTGCACGTTTTATAGGCTAGCTTTAGATGAAAATAAAGAGGTTGAAGAGTAAAAAAATGTAAATGATGAAGAGGAGAATTCTGAATTTAAAATTTGGATATCTATCTGCTCCTTCCATCCCATCACAAATCCCAAGATAACTAACTTCACGAGAGGAGATGAATTTCTACAGGAGAATCCACAACACTGAACCCTCCAAAGGCCCTGACTCCATTCAGTCTGTTTTCACACCTGAGTTGTCAGCCCAAGGCCTTTCATGCAGCGATGCAATACGTGGATTCTACAGTTATCGCAATATTCAAAGGTCATATGTAAATTTTAAAGTGCTCTATTTCTTTGCAGCAGTGCTGTTCTGAATGGGAGCATGGGAGATGACAGAGGGTCTGTTTGGACCACTGTCAAAAGAAACAAGCTGGTCTGTTTGAGCCAAACGAAAGAGTTTCATACATGTGATCCCAATCATTTTCGAACACCTCCCTAATTTTTCTATAAAGAAATGTGCAAAAACTTCCAAAAATGCAAGCAGAAGTACAAGACATTTTTACATTTTCTTAAGAAAACATACAGATAAATTGTAATACTGATCACAGTATGCATACTGCACAGTGTTCCCCAGGGTTCTGTCCTTGGGCCTTTACTGTTCATCATCTAAGACATGCTTCCATTAGCTAACATTATTCGTCATCATGGCTTTAACTTCTATTGCTACGCAGATGACACTCAACTTTACATCCATTCTCAACGCACTGCTCCTTTCCTTCTCTCTCATTCCTTGTTCATATTTCCCCACTCACCAAATCTGCCTTCGTTCACCTTTTACTGCTATAATCGCTTGTTTACGTCTGTTTTTAAATATCAATGATGCTGAGACCTTAGTTAATGCTTTCATTACTTTTTGGCTTGACTACTTTAATTCCCTTTTCTATGGCTTAACCAACACAACAATAAGCTTCAATATATTCAGAACTCTGCAGCTAGGGTCTTCACATATACCAAGATATCTTCCCACATTACTCCTATTCTACGCAGAATACACTGGCTACCCAATCGCTTTCGTATTCAATACAAGATAGGCTACTACTTATCACATTCAAAGCCCCACATTAAAATTGTATCTGTATTGTCTCTATGCCTGCTGTCGTACACTTGTTATACTATTGTAAAGCAAACTTGAGTTTGCAGAAATTTGACGCTATGTAAAATAAACTTATTATTACTATTAGTAATACTGCATACTGGGGAAAAAAACAGCATGGTAATATGCTATTCTGAAAATAGTTGTAGTAATACACAGTCATGCAGTGTAAGGAAACAGCCAGTGAAACTCGAACTCGTGTGTATTTTCATTCCCATGGCCCCTTCATTAACCCCTGACTCTGTATAACAGCTACTGATATGACATAGCTAAACACTGCCCTTGAACAACAGTGTGCCACAACACAATTTTAGTAATCACAGTCCTGCATTCTTCACACTGTCAAATTTTTGACCATAATCAATAAATAATTTCATGACTGCATCTTAAGACGTTTCCTGTACTGTGTGCAGAAAAAGAGAAAACCTTTCCAGAGGAAAATGTAGAGTCTATATCTGAAAGAATCCTATGGGATAAGAATTAAATAATAAAACAGACAAATAAATGAATAAATATTTTAGATAGTGTGTTGACAGTCAATAAATGTCCCTTCGGGTTTGTTTGCTTTATATGAGGATGACAGTGGAATATAATATACTGCATCTTTGGGCTTGATGACTTTTTTTTTGTGAGCTGAAAACTGCAAAAAAAAAAAAAAAAAAAAAAAACCTGACTGAAGGAAATACAGAGAAAATCTCCTCCAGTCCACAAATACTCTGAAAGACAATCAGACTGAGACAGAAAAAGAAGAGAATTAAACTGAAAAGTTTAAAATGTATTGGTTACCCCATTATAGTTGTAAATCAATGCATAATTTAGTATAACCACAAAGTAAAAGTCAAACATTTTTTTTATTCGGATGATAATGGCTAATTTTAAATGAATATCTGCAAAAAAAAAAAAAAAAAAAGAAAGACTGTAATATTACGAACTCCACAAAAAGTCCACAAAAAACTTTAGAACTTGTTTATAACTAGGTTCATACTATGGGTGTAACGGTTCTCGGTAAAAAAAAAAATCGAACCGTACCATACGCACTTGCACAGCGGTTCATCTTAAATCTGACGACGCGTCTATAATATGGTTTATGGAAAATAACAACACGTAAAACAGACAGACAATATTCTGCTAATGCATGTTTCTGTCGATGAATACACATTCTGGGTTCCCAATACATTACAACAGTGTGTCAGTATGTACTGGATCCGTGCATTATATCTTAAAGTTGTTGTTTGATTAACATTAAAAACACAGACAGCAGAAATACAACAATTGTATCTTTGCTTTATTGTATTTATTTGTGCTGTTGCTAGTAGTTAGATTATTTGTTATTATTTTATTTATTTTTATTTGACAATTCTTTTTTCCCTTAACATAGCACATACAGAATCGTACCGAAACAGTAACACTAAAACCGTGATACAAACCGAACCGTTTTGTAATTTGAACCATTGCACCAGTACAGTGCATTCAGATTAAAAAAAATTAAGTCAGCAAAACTGAATATAGTAAAATATATTAAAGCCACACAGAGGAATCAAATTTAAAATACATAATTTTACAAATTGACAATTAGTCCCATTTTAAATGATGTGCAGTCACATGAGATGAAGAATCCAGTCATATCAGTGGCCTAAAAAAAAGTTTTTGATTGACCAGACAGTCCAGAGTGTGAGGGGGGAAATAAATTCTGCAAACAAGCAGTCCCCGTTGGACCAAAGAAACAAACTACACTGACCCGTAGATCCCACGCCACAGAGTGAGGAGCAACGTCAGGACCTCAAGGGCCTTCCACAAACACACAATAGCCACAGTCATCAGGAAATGCCTTAGTAGTCCAACACACAGCCACAAACACTGCACTGAATGGAGAAAGATTGCGGCAAATGGCTCCAAACTAGCAGGAAACAACGTAATATGTTGGGAATTTACATTTTATTGATTTGTGTAGTAAAGGACACAATAAAATAGACAAAAAGTAACAAACTCATTCACTAATAATTGTGTGGATTATTTTGTATTTGTAGGAGAACTCACGAAAAATCTCCACCTAATTCACAACCATAGACTGTAAAAAAATATGGACGTCGTGTCCGTAACGTCACCCGTAGGTTTCTGAAGAGTGTTTTTGAAGCCTAAAGTGGGCGGGGCCAACCGTCGCCATCTTGGCAGCTCGTCATCTCTCGTCACTCCCGGATAAAAGAAAATGGGCAAAGAGGCGGGACGTGGGTGGAGCTGAGGTGCTAATGCTATGCTACTGGCCTTGCGCTAAAGTGACAGCTGAATGTAAAAGTAAAGCCAATAGTTAAAGTTCATATTTTTGCCCTTCGAAATACTATAATAATTAAAAGACGTAACTAAAAGTGAGACTATGTGTATCGTGATGCATCATTATTCTGCTAGTTAAAAATGTATTATCATGCAGTAACTTACAATATTGCTCTGAGCTTGTACTTGTGACAGTGATTCATGCAGTCAGCGCGGCATCGCACGTCAAGTTTGTAAAGAGCTTTATTCAGTTCAGTCGATTTTAAAATCTGATTTTGGCCGCCTCTCAATTTCTCAAATGGGTTAAACCAAAAATATTACCTCAGAAGTTCAAGTAAATGCACTAGAAATCCGCACTCATTCAAGGGTGTGCATCTATTGCATGGACGGAGAGAAAGCACTGACACCTGCAGGATTTCATGTGACTGTACTTTTTATTTAACACTTAAAAGTTAAATAAGCATATCTGTTCCGTGAGAGCAACGGTACCGCATAACGAGTGTAACGTTAGCCTGTATACTCCAAAAAGCAACGAAATTGTCAGACATCCATTAGTGCATGCGAGGAAAACTACTGGAAATACAGCGCTGGTTGTTCTCTCCATACTCTACAACGACGGAATCCAACGGCGTGGGCAAAGGTATAATGCGTGTATTAAATTGTATGAAATAATCTCGAAAAAAGCACAAACACTGCAGAGATGACAAGTACAGCAGCTGCTGGAATCAGCTGAGGGTGACGTTAACAGATAGACAAACGTCGGCTAGCAGTTACAGCAGCCTCAATCCACCTGTCACTCAAGTGGCCACGCCCTTAATTATGCAGAACTTTAAATATTAATCAACTAAACGGATGAGTTATAAAAAAAATCACCCCCCTCACAGTTGTTATGAAAGGCAAAATTAGCTGTATAGACCAAAGCCACATAGAGAACCAGGCTGTAAACATGTTTTTTTCTGCTGTAAAGTTGGTAATTTTAACATGGGGGAGATACAGATTTGACTCACTTGTGCAGCCAGCCTCAAGCGGCCAGTCAATGATTTGCAGTTTAACTCACTTCCTTGTTGGTTTCACGAGAGAGACAGGGAGGTTGCCGCTTGTTCAAAACACGTTCGTACGCACATGAATTTGTTCTTAACCTGAATTTGTCTTTTTGGTGTTATGGAAATGGCCACCCTACTCACAAATAGACAGGCAGCGCATCTTCCAGAAACTATCCATTACCAATCTCTGTTTACACTGACTGTATAAGATCAAAACCATCTCGCGTTTCGATCGGTCGGGCAAGTAAAACTCTCTTTCACTTGTAAATTAAAAATCCTCTTTTCCCGGACAAGCAGACAAGTGTTAATGTCGCTCCCTGTGTTCATTCTCGGTGTTGTTCGTGCTGTAAAGCGGAACAGATGATCAGGTCATGTGCGCTCGCGCTGCCGTTCGCTTGAACTGAGGCGCTACAGTGATCGAGCAGAAAGAGATCGCGACAGCTCGAGAGACGTCTATGGTCTCACTCCAGTCTATATTAAATTAGCCATTTGTTATTGTGAAGTTTATTGTGCTTGCAATTTATGACTGTATAGGCTGAGAGAGTTTATGGCTTCGGGAGGGGCCGATGTGCGCATGCACGAGTTATTCAGAACACAAGACAAAATAAGAGTGTTCTTGCAAAACAGAACATGGCAAAATAATCGTTTTTACTCGATTGTAGTATTTTGGAGATCGTTGGGAGCCAAAATCGAAATTGAAATCGAAATTCGATTAATTGCACAGCCCTACTACTTTTATACAGGACCAGATTACAGACCTCTCATTAGCCAGCTTTACATTCGTATACCTGCGTTATTTAGAGAAACCTTACAGCAGAAGCTATAACACAGCTTTTCTTTCTCTTTCACTGTATATGAAATATATTTAGGATGAAATTAAATTGTATTATTTATTAACCATATAATATAATATTATATAATATAATATATAATTATAGTTGTGTTAAGATGAAATATAGCTTCTTCTATAACACAATTATAGTTGTGTTAAGATGAAATATAACTTCTTCTATAACACAATTATAAGGCCCCACAGAGAAAGTGTTTTTTATATAAGTGTGGTTTCAGTTGTTCCTATTTGTTTTTGTAAATTTACAATCAATTTTAGTATGAAAGTTGTTGGTGATTTGTTTATAAAAACATTTGTACGCAGATTACAAGAACAAATTTGTGCATACGCATGCTTGGTGAATGAGACCCAATGCTTCATGCTTAAATGCCAACAGGTGTCAAACTAAAATCCAATACAACTGGAATGAATAAAAGCTTCTTTAAATGTAACAATAAAACAATTAATAGTCAGGTGCAACGTTTAAATCACACTTTAAAACTAATTTTACTAATGAATTTTCTTAATCCATATGCCAACTGAGGTTAAAAATTTCTTTGACACACAATGGTCACAGACGCATTTGATCAAAATTAAGGGTGCTTTCACATTTGATTTTGAATGCGATGTCCGAATCTGAGGCCCTGTTTACACCTCATATTAAGCTGACCCAAGGCTGGAGGCTGGAGACCCAAGTTTGGTTTAAAGACGAAAAACGTACCAAGCACAATGTTCTCTCACCATTCCTGATTTCTAACACACATTCACCGTGTTCGCCGTGGTCTTACGGCTATCAGCATAGAAGTGAAACCTGCTGCTCTCCGTATGTTTTTCCGTCATCTCTGTGTGCGTTAATATGTAAATTGTGAGCTTATTTTGTCCATTAGATCGAAAGATCTGAAAAAACCTATACATTTTCCCACTCATAGATCCTCCCCTCGAAGAAATCAGGACAGAAATGGTTGAAAGTGTCGGACAGGTGTAAACGAGTATGTGTCTCCCTCGTCTACTTGTGAACCGATTGACCAAAATGCATCTTAATACCAGGCAGTAAACAGGGCCCGAGTTTTTTCTTTTCAAAAACATTTGGTTTTGTTTCCAAAGCCCCACATAATGGCACTTCTGTCTGCAGCAAATGTGCTGAAAATATTCTAAAGAATGTGGGAGTCTCTTTGCTTGCAGTGCATCAGTCTCGCTTGTCAGGAAAGTAGAAACAAACACATTTTACTGAATCATACATTATCACTAGCAGTTATCTACCACAATTTATTATGATTTAGTTCATATCAGCAGAAAACTATACCAAAGTTCACATGAACCGTACCCCAGACCACCTTTTTAAAGCGGACTCTGGTACAGATTCAAGTTCAGAAAACTGTTCACATCATCCAAACGGACCAAACTCTTATATCAAATGAAAGAGGTGCAGACCAAAAGCACTATTGTGATAGCACCCAAAGCTACATAGCGGATAAGTAGAACTTTGTGAATGGCACACATTAAAAATCTGTGGAAATGTTACGCGTCTGCTGGAACAGACTCAATAGAGGGCTACCCATAAGACATGCTACACAGTGTGATCCTGTTCTGTTGTCCCAGCAGGGCTTTTGTTGTCCATCAGGGCTTTGTTTCAGACCTTCAACAATTTACTGCCATCCTCTACTGACTTGACCTCACGTGACCTCTGCTCATTGGGTCAGTCTGAACTTCAGCCAGGTTAAAGACCACTGTGCCGTGGAGGGGGCCCTGCATGACAGACAGTCTTCAGATCCCCCACAGAGGGACAAAGAAGCCAGGCAGACAAACATATGTGCATGAGCACACACACACTCACAAAGAATCCTGGAGCCTGCGGAGCCACCTGGCCAGACAGGCTGATGGCACAGATTTTGAGTGATCATTGCCTCAGATACTGACAGCTCCAAGGGGAAACAAACCAATACCCCCCCAGGGCTGCACTGCACAAACAGCCCAGGCTCTTTCTCTTTATCCGTTCTCTCTTCTGCTTTTAGTCATTTGAGTCATTAGCCAATATTCCAATTTTCCAAACTTGGTGCCAAATCTAAACAATTGTGATGGAATGTCTTGCCACTGTTTATAACACTCAGAAGTTCAATTAATAACATTTCCTGCAGCTCAAACAGTAGAGCGTTAGCGCTTGCAACGCCAAGGTCATGGGTTCGATTCCCAGGGAAAGCAAGAATTGACAAGAATGTAAATGTGTACCTTGAAATGCAATATAAGTCGCTTTGGATAAAAGCGTCTGCCAAATGCATAAATGTAATGTAAATGTAATAAATATGATTGGATCAATTTACTAAGTAACAGAAGAGGAGAAAAGACAGACTGAGATAAGATGAGAGGGGGAGACAATAAGAGAGAAAAAGAGAACACAACATGAGAGAAGATGAGACAAAATGAGGGAAGAGTTGACAAGATATGAGATTAGATGAGCAGAAAGATGGACAAACAATAATAGAGGAAAGGAGAACACAAGACAAAACAAGATGAGAGACGAGAAGAGAAACTGAGACAAGACAAGTGAAGAATATTAGACAAGAAAAGAGTGATGAGGCAAGATCAGATGATGGAAGAGAAGAAACAAACTACGATGAGATATGAAGAAATGCAAGGACAACGTGAGATACGAAGAGAGAAAGAGGAGATGAGATTAGGCAAGCTGAGGGGAAAGGACAGAAAACAACGAAAGAATTAAAGCGAAGAAGAGATGACAGAAAACTAAGAAGAGACAAAGATGAGGAAAAGCAGAAATTAAACAATAGGTGAAGACAAGAGAAGAGAAGAGACAAGAACAGAGAAGAGATACAACAAAATGAGAGAAGATTAGACAAAAGGCCAACTGAGACAAGATGTGAAGTGAAAACAATAGAGACAAGAACAGAGGAAACAATATGAGAAGAGACTTAAGAGACAAGAGGAAAGGACAAGAGAAAGACTAGAACAGGGGAGAGAAAGACAATACAAGATGAGAGAAGATAAGAGAAAAGAAAAGACAAACTGAGATGAGACATGAGGAGATGAGAGAAGAAACAAACTAAGATGAGGAGAAAAGAGAGGACAAAATTAGATAGAGAAGAACAGAGAAAACAAGACAAAAGAGGAGAGGTGTAAACAAGATAAATACAAGAACGGAGGAGACGAGACAAAATAAGATAAAAAAAGTCAAACTAAGACAAGATAAGCGTTGAAAGATGAGACAAGGAGAAGAGACGATGAGACAAGATTAGAAAAGAAAAAAAAACAGATGAGAAGAGAGGTGAAGACAAAATGAGAAAGAGAAGAGAGAAGATGAGATGAGAGAAGATAATAGGTTGAGACTGAGAGAAGAGAAGACAAGAGAAGAGGAGACAATATGAGAGAAGAGACAAACTAAGATGTGAGTCACCTAAACGAGTGTCGCATCGATCTTTAAGTGTGATGGAAACGCCTGAAGCCTTGCACAAAATTTTATGATTTCATTCAAAAAGATACAGAATACGTATGATGTTAAAATGTGTTCTCAGAGACTGGTCGATTACACTTGAATTACTTATAAATGTTTCATTTTTACTTCTAATATTTGTAAAATGAGCTTAAAGGTGCAGTATGTAAGAATCACAAGATCGTCGTTTCTCCCGCCACCTGCTCCTCAGACTGGACGCTCACACGGGTTGCCAGTTTGAGGACACGCAACAGGAACGAGCGCAATGGACAATGAAAATTGGCAACGTGCAGTATCACAGACCAAAACAATAACAAACATTACAGCCTGGAAACGCACATTTGTTTTTCAGAGAAACGAGTATGTGAACTTAGCATGTTTCCTCAATATATGCAAACATATTATGGTATTTTTATGCTATAGTAGAGTGAAAAAGTTACATACAGTACCTTTAAATATATTAAAAATGATATAAAATATTCTATACTGTAAAATATGATTGAAAATAAAGGAATTATTATGCAAGCCAGTGGTTGTATCGAGTATTTTAAGTATTTAACCCCTTAAAAATCCGATGTGCCGTGGGCGGCACGTCGCATATTATTGCGCAATATTTTCTCGATATATACAAAAACGAAAAAATGAAAAGCTAAACATATCACATATTTTTGGAAAGCTGAGACTCTTGTGATTCGAACGCTGTAAACCATTTTAATATACACTAAACACAGCGGGTACAATCTGTCTCTTTATCAGACCACCAAACATGTAAAAACCGGAAGAAACTTACTTATAAAGCTTTCTGTTAGTCCACTGATCCATTACATTCCAACAAAATTGGTTTGGTTACACTGTAAAGGGCCCATACAATCCAATTCAATTAAGTATTTTGTCCATAACACATTTATATATCAATAAGCATCCACGGAATGCAGTAGTAGCCTTTCAAGTTAGCCAACAGAGCTATCACAACTTCGACGCATTCTATGTTCTAGCTTCACATGAGATGTAAACATTAAGAAAAAATGATGTCAAAATGGCCGCTGACCCCTGAACTTTTGATGGACAGGTCATTCTAGCCAATCGATTCATGCTAGAGGCTGATAGAGGTGTCCCTTTGTATCAATAGCCAAGGAGCGCCCAGTCCGGCTCTGGGGTGCGCCAATGAAGAAGAATGGCACCTCCCTCTCTTTGAGTGACAGTAAATCAAACCAGTTGTAATAGAGTATGGAAATGACTGTATTTTCTGTTAGCCAATGAATTTCTGTAAAGATTGATATGCCGCTTTAGTGGGATGATTCATCTGGTCATGCGTGAAGTCCGTGCGCAAAGTAGCAGTGATCCATGCGCCCGTGCGCAAAGACAGCATTGATAGAGTGAAACAAGGTAACATGTAAAATGGCAAAGAGAACTATAAAAACACACTTCTTACTTGAAGAAGTTATTGAACAGTGTACTCGCCGTGACAGTGATGAGTCGGAAGATGACATTTCTGACGAAGAGAGCGATGTTTCACCCATTGACTCGGTAGCAGAGGACATGTTTTGGATGTTGGACACGTCACTCTCTTTCTCGACAAGTAAGATTTATTATATTATGCTACATATTTGACTATATACTGATGTATGCGTTTGTTTTGAGGTGTACTTGTCAGGTTATGTCGTGTGTTTGGTGTGTTATGCCGAGTGTATGTGTTTTGTTTTGATGTGCAACATTAGCCTACCTGCTAACTTCTGTAGTCTAGTGTGCGCTCGTGCAGGAATGTTTGTTTATGTTTGTGTTTCTGTTGATATGTTTGTGAATACAGAAACAATGTTAATGTTTTGTAAATTACTTATTTATTTGTTTTTTTTTTTATATCACAGACCATCATCTGAAAAACATGTCGTTTTTATGTCCAAACAGGTACATCATGGGTGGAGGGAGTGGATCTCATGCCCTAATAAGTTACTACAAAGTCATCCACAAGACCCAGAAGTGGTATAAGGCACTTTTTAAAATCTTTTTATTTTTTTATCTTTATTATTTTTCTTGGATTCTGAAAAACATAATTTGTAAATAGTTTGAAATACATACACATACGTGTGTTTGTGTATGTATATATATATATTTATGTTCATTTTGTTATATATATATATATATATATATATATATATATGCATGTGTGTGTGTGTGTGACTTCTAATATTAAAGTGTTTTAGTACCATAGCACTTGTTTTGTAAAGCACATCTTTATTTGTAGAAAGTTTGGTTTCAAAAATTGAAAAAAAAAAAACACTATAATGTGTTTATGCTTCAGTTACTATGTGTCAGCAATTATTGACAGTGAATCTGGATAAGGAATATAATAGCTCTAAGTGTAACCTTTCATTAGAGTCCAAAATTATGACTGTAGAGTAAAGCATTCAAGAATAGCAGCATTTTATGTGTCTATGGTTACAAAGGGTCATTTGGAGTCCCCGAGTGGCCTTTTTTGCGGAAGCTCCTGGACATAAACTTAGATAAACATGTGTAAAACACTCATTTTCTAAGGTATTGATATCAAATTTTAAACTGGGTTTGGTAAGGCTTCATGCTGTGATCCCATTGTGTTTTCCAGCTTATAGCTCCCAGATGTAATTATCTGCAGGCAGCTGTTTACAACAACAAAAATGTAGGCGGATTTTTTTGGTCCTTTTTCAGTGTGTTCAAAGTTGTATTACTCAATACCAGTAAGACTTACAGTGATCCTGACTGTTTAGGAACAAACCTCTGAGTGTCACCTTTCAAAAGAGACCAAAAGCATGCATATACTCCAAATGGTTCAAAAACAGCATGCAATTTAATTTGGGTATGCCTTTTTTTAGGCATTTTAGGCTAATATTGCAGGATTTTTAAGCATCGTTGATTCATTTTTACTATAATACTAGCTTTTTTTTCTCTCTTTTTTTTACTTCATACATGAATTAATGTACGGACTAACTTAAATCAACCTATTATGCTGGGTTAAATAAACAACCCAATTTGGTGGGTAAAATTAACCCAACATTTGTTCTGTCCAATATTTACCCAGCCCTTGGGTTGAAAACAACCCAAATTGTTGTTTTTTTAACCCAGTGTTTTTTAGAGTGTGTGGTGCTTTAATTCACAATGGATACATTTGGCTCAACAAACTATGTTAATTTTGGGGTAGGACTTCCTGTTTGGGGATCAATGACAGACAGGGGGAGTGTTCATGAAACTTGGTTGCAAACAATTATTATTTAGCATTATTCTGGTTCAGTTTGCTGGTAGATGATGGTAAATACATCATTCTGTGAACAAAAAGTATATTCCTCTAATATTTCAATATATCATTGTAGAATAGATGTTTCAACAGTGCCCAATTTTTTGGAAGGCTCTTAAAAGCATGAAATAGCGATAGCTGAACAACTGCCATTGAAATGAATGGGAATACTAATGGCTTGCTTTTGCTATGGTAGACCTTGCTGTGTCTCTGGTTGTGCAGAAATGACATACTGCACCCTAAAAAAGCAATACTTGTGATGCTACAAGGTACATTAAAATAACTGATCATGATTGGTTCAAAAACCTTTAGCACAACAGTTAACAAGCTGTCATTTTTTATTATTAAGCATTATTATGCAAACATCAGTGCTCTGTAATCAGAACTGAATACTAACAAACCACAGTGCATTTCACTTCTCGTTTTACAGAAGCGTCGCACAGACAAGAGAAGCGTTCTTCCTTCAGCGTTTGATCTATCTTAGACTTAAAACCTATTATTTCCTACCTAGCACATGAGGGTAAAGGCCAGCTTCCCACCCCTTATTTTGAAACTATTTCTAGAGGCAAGAAGCTCCTTTGACAGCTCTCCTTCTAATGAAGGTTTGCAGTAATCCTTGAATGTGTCCGCCTCCCTTTGAGAAGAGTTATTTAAAAATACACTGTATTGCACACGGCACCAGACAGGAAGTGCCCCAGATTAGACGGGCCTTTAACAACGCTGCCCAGATGACCTGGACACCTACCCATTCATCTTGAATTTTAAAACCCTTGAAAAACCCGACAGAAAAAGCTCAGATACTAGAGGCAGCTCTTGTCTGGCCACAGAGATCATTAGTTTGGCTCCAAAGTTGCCTACCTAGACAGGATTGTAAGGCACCTTAGACCTGTTCCAAACAGTAGGCAGCATTGCATGCCTTGCACACATTATTCAATCCCAAAATACATTGTGAAAAACTCAAAGAGTCTTATTTTATTGTAATTTCATTTTAAGATTTCTGACTGTGGTATGGTATGGAATGGAAGCTTGTTTCCGGCATGGAAGAAAACTCGCAACTGCAAGTTTACATCTCACAATTCTGAAAAAAAGTCAGAATTGTGAGATGTAAACTTGCTATTGTGAGTTATAAGGTCAGAATTGCAAGATATAAACTCACAATTGCGAGTTACAAGTTTATATCCAACAATTTTTTAACAAAAAATTGTGTAATATAAATATTTATATATAAATATAAAAAGTCTGAATTGTGATATATTAACTCGCAATTGCGAAAAAAGTTAAAATTGTGAGTTTATGTCTCGCGATTCTGACTTTATAACTAGCAATTGCAAATTCTTATCTCACAATTCTGAGAGAGAATTAAACCTGTCATGAATATTCGCGATTTCAAGAAAAAAGTAGCAAAAATCACAATTACTTTTTATTTTGTGGTGGAACCAAGCTTCCATAGCACAGTTATTATCTCAATATCAATTAAAAATGATGCTTACTGTACATCAAAAAGACACTCAATGAATTAAAGATAAACAGCTTATAAAGTATGCCGTTTACAGCAAAAAAAAAAAAAAAAAAAAAAATCAGATCTGTTTGGATCTATAACTAAAAAATATTTTAGGATAAAATGTATAAATATTCTTTATTTTCTTTAATATCGTTTATTTTAACTGGAAAGTATGGATAAAAACATATCTATCTACTTAAAAAAAAAAAAAAACAGTTGCTGATGTAGATGCTAGACATCCCTTTAAAAGACATACTAGTTTAAATCCATCCATTAATCCATTATTTTACAAATGAAAGGACCTCTGTGAACATAAACAACAGATGATGCAATTCTTGCCCATGTTCACAGTTATTCCTTTCACAATGTACTTCTTTCAGTAACTGCATGTTTGCACAATGTTCAGAGTTTTGTGGTTACCTTGAATGTCATCAGATATGCGCCGGTCTAGGGAAGTGGGAGTGTGTCGAGTTTGACGGTGAGAATTTTTGTGTAAGCGAGGTCTAGTCTGAGGATCTCTGAATGGTTAAGGATGCAAACAAATCTTCAGCTCTGTATTTGCCTTGGGTTAGCTTGACCTGCCAGCTGGGAATGCAAGGTCTCAGAGATACACATAACTTGTATCTCGGAGTGCGACGCTTTTGTTCATATTGTACCTTATAGCATCCTAACTGAAAAGGAACCTCACAAGTTTCTGATTTAAAATGCACAAGCAACTCTGTCAATAGTTTCTCACACACAACACAAGTTCACTGTAAAAAGTGGCAATGTGCAATAATTAACTTAAAGAGCTATTTATAACATAAAATTACATTTGTTGCAAATTGATGTATTAAGGTTAGTTCAGTTAAGGTAAATTATATTTTTGACTTGAACAAAAGATAATTTAGATGTTACTATATTTTCAGTCTACTCTCATGAAACCTCAACCTTTTCTGAACTTATGCCTCCATTACTTTCCCTCTACATTGGTACAATGCACCATCCATCTCTGATATACATTCTAGTGTGTAGGCATCCTAATGTTCATAGTTGATTTTCAAAGAGTCTGACTTCCAAGAAGAGAATACAGTAATAATACTGTGCTCTTTGAAATGCATTCTGGGATCACATTGTTTGCAAATGATAGATAAAAATGTTTGTTTATTTTTGGACAAAACAAGGCATCTTGTTTTGTTAAAAAACACCATACAGTATATGCCTAAAAATGCTCTCTAGGTAGGTGACTCCCGAGATTTTAGAGTCATAATTTAGAAAGGCCATTCCACCAAAACTTTGGCACTTAAAATGGTTCATAAAGACATCTTAAAAGTAATCAATATGAACACGAACACTTCTCACCCGTCAAGCGACCGTGTTTGAGCTACCGTTTACCATATTTTATGAGTGTATGTTTGTTGATCAATGTTTATATGTGCATGAAGAGTTTGTTTTTCTTCAGAAGACTTGGGTTAAACCAAGGTAAATTTGTTGTAATCTGTACATCTCTTTTCTGAGGGTGATTAATTTTTTGTACTAGTAGTGTTTGTATTGTTACTTTAATGGTGGCTTTATGTTTGCATCGATCCAAGTTATAAGTTTAGTGATAGAATAATCATAAAGAATAATTCATATTCAAAGTTTCATTATTGCTGCTGCAATGTTACTTTGCCCAGCACGTAATTAAGAATAATCTCTAAGAATAATTCATATTCAAAGTTTCGTTATTTGTTCTTGCCCAATGTTGTTCCAAACCCATAAGCTTTTAGCTTATATTTTTAACGAACTCTTAGGTTTTTCTGTCCCTCCCTTCAAAGTCCATGTAACCAACATTTTGAAGATCCAAAAATATCATACATGCATTGTAAAACTAATCCATATGAATCAAGCATTTTACAATCCATTTTATAGTCCACACATTAAGGCTTTTATTCACATATAAACACTGATCAATACATATACATATAGCACTTAAAAAATGAGTTGTATGAGAACCAATATTTTCACGTGTCAGGCAAGCATGTCTGAGTTTCTGTTTAACATGGACTTATGTGGATTTTCAATGGATGGACAATTATTAAACGATGTTAAAAATATCTTTGTCTAAAGATAAATTAAAGTTGTATGGGTTTGGAACAACATGAGTGTGAGTAATTGATGACAGGATTTTCTTTTTTGGTTGAACTAACCCATTAACAATGTTGAGAACATAATTTCCTAATACACGATATATACACATTTTGACTTAAATGTCTGCCCAGACCAGTCCATGATCAACACGTTGAAACTTATTTCTTATGTTAAAAGAACAGGGCTCTGTGAATGATTTCAATTTCCATTGCTTTTATTTGCAATCTGGCGGTGACAGATTAATGTTTTTATGTCAATGCTGACTTGAATTTTTCATTTGAAAGTTTGAGGTGAAACACCAGGATGCTGTATTCAGCACTGGATGATCAGCCTTGAGGGACACATCATTTGTGAGGGCATCCAGCCGGCTTTTATGTCTGGGCTTGCTGCTGTTTTTTATACTTTCTACAATCTCAATCTTCAATACCAAGAAAATGTATATGTTCTTTGTGAGCAAACTAATTCTGAACAAACACATTTGTTTTTCAGGCGGTTCATCGAGATAAATCCAGAAAAAGGCACCAAGGCTGGAGGAGTCATATCAAAGCGGACGGGGAAGGTCGCCAAGAAAAAAAAAAAAAAAAAAACAGTGAACCCTCGCGTCTTAAAAAATTGATGGATTTTGAGTGGGACTTTATATAAGTATTACACACACACACACACACACACACACACACATTCTCTTGCCTCCTTAATTTTGCAGGTATTCACTCCAAATCAGGTGAATCAAGTCATTCACTATGTTTGTGTCCAGAGCTCATTTTTTGGACAGTATACTTATTATTAATTTGTTAAAGACTTGTTAAAGTAATTCAGAATCTGATTTGGGGAACATCTGGTTTATTTCTGTTTGTTGTGACTTCTAACCCTTAAAGGGGTGATGAACTGAGAAATCAAATTTTCCTTGAGCTTTTGACATCTAAGAGGTCATCATATTGTAAGAATATCCTGTCAATTTCAGAACTGAAAACGTCCTTGTTAGTCCAATAAAAGCTTTTATTGACACCAGGCTCAGCAAACGACTTTTTCAAAGTGGGGAACTATGACGTCAAAGAGGATAAAACACCACCCCCGCAGAAGAAGATCAACGCCTACTTCAACACGGCTACTTTAGCCCCGCCCACCGATTCGCGCATTACACGCATAGCTAAATAACATGGGCCTGCCTCGTGATGACAAACCGGATCGAGCTACCGAGCAATAAACATGACATTTACAAAATATTGTGCAGTGCCTGGTTGTGGAAGAAGACAGTCGCTGCATAAGCTTCCTCTGGATTCCAATAGGAATGCTTGGTTAAACTTTATTTTTAATGACGTTCCAGCTGATGTGGGTAAAACATTGTCCGTTTGTTCGCTTCATTTCACTGAGGATTGTTTTGTAAACAATACACAGGTCGAGACTGGATTTGCACCAATTAAGATTAGAAAACGGTGCTGTGCCTTCTACAGGTCCTTCTCAAAAAATTAGCATATTGTGATAAAGTTAATTATTTTCCATAATGTAATGATAAAAATTAAACTTTAATATATTTTAGATTCATTGCACACCAACTGAAATATTTCAGGTCTTTTATTGTTTTAATACTGATAATTTTGGCATACAGCTCATGAAAACCCAAAATTCCTATCTAAAAAAATTAGCATATTTCATCCGACCAATAAAATAAGTGTTTTTAATTAAAAAAAAGTCAACCTTCAAATAATTATGTTCAGTTATGCACTCAATACTTGGTCGGGAATCCTTTTGCAGAAATGACTGCTTCAATGCGGCGTGGCATGGAGGCAATCAGCCTGTGGCACTGCTGAGGTGTTATGGAGGCCCAGGATGCTTCGATAGCGGCCTTAAGCTCATCCAGAGTGTTGGGTCTTGCGTCTCTTAACTTTCTCTTCACAATATCCCACAGATTCTCTATGGGGTTCAGGTCAGGAGAGTTGGCAGGCCAATTGAGCACAGTAATACCATGGTCAGTAAACCATTTACCAGTGGTTTTGGCACTGTGAGCAGGTGCCAGGTCGTGCTGAAAAATGAAATCAGATGGAAGCATGAAGTGCTCCAAAATCTCCTGATAGCTAGCTGCATTGACCCTGCCCTTGATAAAACACAGTGCACCAACACCAGCAGCTGACATGGCACCCCAGACCATCACTGACTGTGGGTACTTGACACTGGATTTCAGGCATTTTGGCATTTCCTTCTCCCCAGTCTTCCTCCAGACTCTGGCACCTTGATTTCCGAATGACATGCAAAATTTGCTTTCAAATGAGCAAACAGTCCAGTGCTGCCTCTCTGTAGCCCAGGTCAGGCGCTTCTGCCACTGTTTCTGGTTCAAAAGTGGCTTGACCTGGGGAATGCGGCACCTGTAGCCCATTTCCTGCACACGCCTGTGCACGGTGGCTCTGGATGTTTCTACTCCAGACTCAGTCCACTGCTTCCGCAGGTCCCCCAAGGTCTGGAATCGGTCCTTCTCCACAATCTTCCTCAGGGTCCGGTCACCTCTTCTCGTTGTGCAGCGTTTTTTGCCACACTTTTTCCTTCCCACAGACTTCCCACTGAGGTGCCTTGATACAGCACTCTGGGAACAGCCTATTTGTTCAGAAATTTCTTTCTGTGTCTTACCCTCTTGCTTGAGGGTGTCAATGATGGCCTTCTGGACAGCAGTCAGGTCGGCAGTCTTACCCATGATTGCGGATTTGAGTAATGAAACAGGCTGGGATTTTTTAAAAGCCTCAGGAATCTTTTGCAGGTGTTTAGAGTTAATTAGTTGATTCAGATGATTAGGTTAATAGCTCGTTTAGAGAACCTTTTCATGATATGCTAATTTTTTGAGATAGGAATTTTGGGTTTTCATGAGCTGTATGCCAAAATCATCAGTATTAAAACAATAAAAGACCTGAAATATTTCAGTTGGTGTGCAATGAATCTAAAATATATGAAAGTTTAATTTTTATCATTACATTATGGAAAATAATGAACTTTATCACAATATGCTAATTTTTTTAGAAGGACCTGAATATTGGATCCGACAGGAATGATGCAACACACTTATGTGAGTAAAATTTTTATTTAAAAAATAATAATAATCTGATAGGCTAGTATTGCATTGTTACAGATCGTTTGATATCTAATAATTACGTGTACATGTGTATCAGTCTAATCGTTACTGACGAGTGAGTTGAAACTCCTTATAATATGCAAAACTGTTATCCACTCACAGCAGTGGGCGTTTACTTCCAAGTCTTCAATGCGAGACGCCCATAAAAACCGAGCGTTTTTGAGCTAGGCTCAAAACTAGGGTAGAAAATAGCCTATTACTTATTCATTTTGATGTTTTTGAATGTAAAAACCAAGCGAACGTCATAAGTTGACCTCAGACAACAATATAACATTTTTTTAAAAGCTGCCAGTTCTTTACTGTTTTTTAACTGGAAAATTTTTAACAGTGCACATTTACTGTCGCTATTTCAGAATATTAGGCCTATAAGTCCTACAGTACATTGATTCAGTCTTTCATGTATTCTGTAATTTACAGAAACAATTTAATAATCAATGACACCACAAGGATTATATTGCCGTTTGAGAGCATTTTTTATGAATCAGAGGATATTCTATGAAGTTCTTCAAACTTAGCGTCCTCAATTATTTAGCATACGTTGAGTTCGGTTGATCGGTAAAAGCCATTTTGACAGATTCCCCCAACCACCTATATGCGGAAACTTGATGGTTCTACACGAATCGCCTAGGCAGTGTGACATATTAGCTTCAAAACTAAGAAATTCACCAATAGACAACACTTTTGGGGCACTATTCATTTTGTACCTACATTCTAAGATTAGGGTAAACTAATTAGTTATATTTAACTACACAATGTGTAGTAGAATATCGGATATCAATAAAACACGTCAAGTTACATTTGAAAGGATTATTGCCGCTTCCATAGACATCAGTGTATATTTTACAAACTATAAATGTTTTTTTGGATTCTTATACTGTATTTAAATATCAGAAACAAAAAAAGAACGTCCTTCTAGCCAAATGCGAAAGCAGATTTAAATTTAGCAGTTGATAACTTGAATCTCACCGGTGTGATCGTACGCTTCAAAGGGTTAATCATCAAATGTAAAAATATTAGTTTTTGTCTTTAAGGAACTGTATAGTAAATTTGGTCCCACTTTATATTAAGTGGCTTTAAGTACTATGTACTTGCATCGAAAAATAAGTACAATGTACTTATTGTGTTCAGGTTGTATTGTAAAACACTTTTGCTGCTATTGAGGTGTGATACGGGTAAGGTTAGGGACAGGTGTGGTGGTATGGGTCGGTTTAAGGGTAGGTTAAGGTGTAAGGGAAGGGGCAACCGTGTAATTACAAATGTAATTACATAAATTAATTACAGCTGTAATTACATGCAGGTATTTTCAAAATAAGTACAAAGTAAAAAAATGCATGTACACAATAAGTCCATTGTATCAAATTATTAATTTCAATGTAACTACATAGTAGTACATTAAAGCCACTATATATAAAGTGGGACCGTAAATTTAAATTGAACTCTGTCAGTTAAAGTTTGTTGAGTAATTTCTACTTAAAGTTGACTTTGCTTTACTCTGTTTCAAGGGGCATTTTACTTGAATTAAGCCATGATAGTAAAGCATATGCTATCTAAGTAAATCATGCAGTAGATATTGTGTAAACAACATATCTACATAAAAGAAGTAATGTGGTACCCACCTGAACACAGAGATCGTGGTACACAATACACAATAACGGTAACATTCGTTTGGATCATTTTAGAGTGTGAATGTGTCATTCAAGTAGAAAACCAACTCCAGATGTCACAACATTAAGTTACTAAGCTTAACAACAAAAGCAATGATAAAACAGTGTAAATGCAGCTGGAAAACAGTGAATAATGCAACCTTATTAATCAATCACGCCCCAGTGCATGATGGGAACACCAGTATCAGAAAGTTGAGTAGGTTTTACTACATTTTTTTAATGTTGATATTTACGCTTTAATTTCTACAAGCTTAAATTGAGTACTAATATAGAATTTACTTTGTTTTTTTTTATTCTTGCCTGAACTAACTTATTCAGAAATGACTTTTTTTTTCTGTAATATTGACTGTAGTAGCACCACAGAAAATTATCACCACAGTTTTATCAGTATATTTAGAAGATGTATGTCATCTGTGATCTTCTGTCTGCCAATTTGTCTGCCTAACCACCTTAGGCAATCTCATAACGGCATGTTTCATTAGCAGAGTCCCGGTCAGGGCAGATGTTCATCCACCCCCTGCCGTCTGCCACCTGCTCCAGCCACCATCAGTCCAGAGGAGGCTTCACATGTGCCTCGTATCTCCAGCCGTCACTGTGACAGCAAACCATGTGCCCACATCCATCTTGACTCTACATTTCTCAGTAGGCCATGATGATCTAACTGCTGCTAGGCAGGGGCGGATCTACAGGGGGGCAAGGGGGGGCAGGTGCCCCCCCACTCTAGAGCCTTGCCCCCCCAGCTGCCCCCCTAACTTTGATGATCCAAAAACTGTACCTGTAAAAACAACCTGCAAGCTTCTCAAAACAGTGAACTAAACGATACATTTACCAAAAGTGAACAATTTAATTTTTATTAAAGCCCTTTCCCCCTCCCCTTCAAATACTTAGTACGTCCCTGATTCAAACGTAGAGCGCCGTTCGCTCAGTCTGGCTCACACACACACACACACACACACACACAGCGAGTCTGCTGCGGTGCGGTGGCCCTGCAACCCGACTGGAGAGACTGAGCTGCCCCAGAGCCTCTGAAGGTGAAGTGAATTTCCCCAGGTGTAGTTAAACACACGTTTAACTTAAAGTTACATTTGTAATGAATGTATACATGCTAAAGACGATTCAGCATCAGCAAAAACAGCGAGTCTATTACGTTAGCCAAAATCAGCGGTCAAAACGCTCCCTCGTGATTTTAAGAGCACTCTTCACTTTGATTAGCCTAATTTTGATTTTAGTAAAGACAAGAACAGCTTAATAAAAACTATAAATTGTTTGTATCCATAATGTTTACTGATGGTCGCTGTTACGCCGACGTTACGTTACAACACACAATACAGTGCCAGTTAGGAGATCGATCATTTGATTAGCTAAGCAAATCCAATTCCTCTCAGATATCACAGCAAGGTTACAACTGGGGAAATAACAAATACAATTAGGATTATTATATTAAGTAGTCTAAACATAACTGGTGTGTGTACATGTGATAAATCTTTCTGATTTTATATTTGTTATATAGGCTATTATTAGCTACATGGCCCTACAGTGTAATGTAATACAAGGATACACCAGAGGTTTTCACATATTGACTTTTGTAGGCAAGAGTAGTTGAAGAAAGTAGCTGGAGCCTAACCATTAAGGCTAAAAGTCCTTGGACACAATTATTGTACTTTTTTAAAATATTTTCATTTAGGTTTTTATACTTTTACTTTTTAAAAGATGCACAGTTTTGTTTTGTTTTGTTTGAACACTGCACTGGGCTTATTCCTGTTGTGAATTAAAAACCTTTGTAGTGTGTAAGGGCATGATTAAACAATAACTACTGTGTTTTTGTGTTTGTTTTGTTAAAGCAATTCACATAGGGATTCCCACCGTCTACCCCTGCCACCCTGCCAAGACCTCTTGCCACCCCTTTGCCCCCCCATGTAAAATTTTCTAGATCCGCCACTGCTGCTAGGCAAACGGATACTTTTTAAAGTTCATAAGGTGATTTTTTTATGAGATTCTATCAGAAAAAAACTGCCATCTCAAGCTAAATTAATACATTTTAATCATTACGCCTTCAGTAAAGTAAAAGGGTGGGGACATTTATGTTTTCATTTGACTTTGACGCAATGCAGTGCCAGGCGCGACATACAGTCAGTGTTTTTTGCTAGTTTCAGCCTGACGCAGTTATCATTTTCACGTCCTGCCATCATTGCCACATTGTTTAAATAGCAAATGCATTTGCACCCATTAGTGCGCCCATGGGTGTGCTGGTCTGAAAACGAGGTGTGTTCAGGCGCATTGTTGGCACGTTGCTATTTTGAGGCAACTGAAATAGACTGTGCCATTGATCAACTGAAACCTGGTCTAAAGTCAATGGCACAATATTTTTTTTGGTCATTTAAAGAGCGCATTAGTAATGTGTGCCCATAGGCGGGTCCACAATGCGCGTACACTCTGCTTATTACACACACAAGGACGCCCAGCAGCACAGAAACTAGCCAAATATTAAAAATAAAAGATTTACAATGTAAAAGATTATTATTGTGTACATAAAGATATGGTGGAATCCAGCTTGTCCCGTAGATGGTCTGCTCGCACGCTTTAACCTCACGCACGAGCAGATCTGTTTCCTCGCTAGAGAAGCGTTCAGCCTTTCCGCTTGCAAATTCCGCCATGTAAATAGCAACCCGACATGGCACGAGCGCAACTGGCTTTTAAATAGAATGGGAGATGAGACTCTGATTGGTTTATTGCACGTTACGCCCAAAACACACCCATTACTCATTAAGAGAATAGGAACAACCCTTTTAGACCATACGCCGGGCGCCGACCATTTTTCCTGTCGTTGAACTAGCAAAAGTGGATTCGGACACGCCCTAAGTGCACTTGCGCCGTGTGCTTTAGACCATGTGCTCAGATCGTTAAAATAGGACCCTTGGGCATGAGGTCATGAAACTAAAAGGTGCTTCATAGCATGAGAATTTACATGTGATTCTTCTTCAAAAACATAAATTGTAGAAAAATGGCACATAATAACACATTAGTTGGCATGCATTACCACACAGTACAAGCTGGCACCAGCTATTCATTGTTAAAGTTGTGTATATGAGGGACAAAAATGGCACCTGTTTTGTAGAATTACCCAGCTGGCTTCCATGCAAACCTATTTTCAAGGTCAAGGTAAGAAGTGCTTGCTGCAGTTTTTAGTTTAATGAACTAGATAATACTGTTACTGTTGGTAATAAATGTATCGGCATATGTTAAGTTTGTGGTCCAGTTTGAGGGTGTAGCTTTATTTATAAGTTTTGGATCTGATATGCTGATTTGATGACCTGCTGGGGGCAGTTTTATGAGAAGTGTCTCCCAGAGAATTACACACGCCATTAGTTGAGATCATTAACTTCTGTTCTGGGGTAGATTTGTGCCGGTGACATTTTCAGAGGCAAAAGTGAATTAATTCCAAATCATTAACAAAAACAAAATCAATCTCCAGGACAAATTTAAAAAACTACAATAAATACCAATACTGTAAGTTTTTACTTGATTAAAAAAAAAAAAAGATTTATTAATTGTAACTGCATGGAGAAGAGTTCAATTCTTCAAAAATCCTTGTGTTCCTTTAAAGTTGCACAGCTTGTGATTCTGAGCTCTGTTGACCCATGCGTAAGTGCTCTCGTCTCGTAGTAAAAGCCTTGTACCTGTGAGGTGGTGGGTAGGGTTGCTTGGCCAACGGGAAATAAATTGTCCAGGCTTTGGGCTTGAGCGGCCCTTTCATCTGCCACTGACCTCACTCCGTTAACCAGCTGGAGCTGCAGCGAGGCTGTAATTCCCTAATAAGGACGTCTATACCTCCCAGCAACCCTCTGAACACTAAATTTGAGGGAGGGGGAGGCCTGGCAGCCAGCCGATTCCCCACATTCCCATAATCCTTTAGTAAGTCTCCTGACACCATGGCTAGTGTTCAATCCATTCTCCATATTTAGAGTGTGTTTATAGTAGAGGAAAAAGGGATAAGCTATTTAAAGCAAGTGGTTAAAAAGGAGACTAGGGGTGAAAGAAGGGTGATGATTTTTAAAGTCACCATGAAATCTTGTTTTTATGGAATATTGCAATATTTATTCTAAATTAATTATCTGTGCAAATCATCATCATTATTATTATTACTATTTTTAATTCATGTGCAATTGTAATCTTTAAGCAAAATAACTTCCCCTCTCTTGCAGCAACATCCCTTCTCTTCTGTGATGACGTGTTTACTGGCACGAGGGCGGGACAACCTGTCACTCACATGAGCTCGACCAATAACAAACCACAACCATCCAATCAATTCCTGATGAAACCATTTTACAAGAATATATATGGAAGTCTGTTTCAGCCAAAGATATATATTCCGAAGCTTGTGACTTTTCCCCCCGCAATTGACCGTTCGCAATGACCCGCCCCCTTTAGTTACTGTTGCTATGTCCAACAAGCCACGCCGCTCTCACGCCACACACCATGTTCTCAAATAGTGAAAAATACATTGCGGAGAAAAGAGGACACAGACAACGCACTGACAGACCAGGTTACTTTTGATATGAAAAAGTTTAAACTTTCAAATTTGGACATTTTTTAAAGAAATTTTAACAATAAATACCGTTTTCTGGCTCTTTAATGTGTCGTGACAGATTGCTGTAGTGCCTCTTAAAGCTGCTCGTGAACCGATCATCTCTTCCTTCTAGTTAATTTATAGCATCAAATAAACATGAAAGAACATAAGAAGGAATGTTGTTTTAACCGTGGAAATCAAATCCCGTTCAAATCCTCCAACGTTAATCTACTAACTCTCCTGACTGCTTTGTTGGACAAAAATGGCAGATTCCCCGGATTATGATTGGTCCAATCTCAAATTAAACTCTCTGCGAAGGGTCAATTGCAAATTTACATATGTTTTTTCTCCTATATTGCGTAATATAGACACACAATTCTGTCTTTAAAAAAAACAAGTTAAAAAAGTATTTTTTCCCTCAGAATTGGACTTTATAACTGCAATTGCGTGTTTATATTTCACGATTCTGAGAAGAGATTGATTTATGTCACAACAGAAGAAAATATTATCGCAACTTCCGTTTCATGCAGACTTTAATAAGTGCTCTTTCTGCAGAGAGAGGTCTTTTGTTTAGTCGTTACAATAAAAGACTGAGATGTACAGGTTACAACGCATGATACAATCAATTATTATAAAAAAACAAAAGAAACAATAAAAAGAAATGGTAGAAGTAGAAGTACATCAGGACAATAAAAAGGCATAAATGAAAAACATCCAACAGAGCAAACTCCATACGACTTGTGCATATTAAGTCTTTATTCTAAGTCTTCTGAAACTATACAATAATAATGCTAAAAAAACTATACAAACTTGGTTTTTGGAAAGGCATCAAACATTTTGCTAAATTTTTCATTCTGTTATCCACAGAAGAAAGGAAATGAAAGCAAATAATGAAAGAATTGTAATTTTGGTGTAAACTACCCCTTTAAATGCACTGAAAATCAAACATAATGCGACAGCGGTTGATCTCGATTTATGAGAATCAGTCCCTGGTTACACTGTGTCCACCCATCTGCTCAAAAGCAAAGAGAACACTGGTCCTCGGGTCCTGCAAGTGAACCTTCCACAAAGAGCAAGCCACAAGCACAAACCCCTTTCATGCAAAATAAATCAAAAGTGGCTTTGAGGTAGGAACATAAATCAGAGGGTTTGGGTTATGTACAGATGGCTGAACCTAATACTCGCCTTGAAAAGACACTCAGCATGTGTGTTTGAGTGAGTATAGGTAAATTTATGTAGGAGTGAGTGTAGTTGTACATATGTGTGACTGAATATGTGTGTATGATCTTTTAGATGCCCAAAGGGGTCAAACTGCTGGGTATTTTGATGTTGCTTATTTTAATGTACAGCGATGCAGACAAATGTGTATGTCTGTATTTGGAAACGTGTTTGTTTGGACTATATTCTGCCAAAGTCTGCTAACTGTGTTATTTATGATTTCAATTAATCCTTATAAGGTTTTTGCTGTTAACATTATTTGATAAACCTATTAAATACCTGAAGGTAATAATATGTTATGAATGTTTGGCCATTATGAAAGTGCCTTCATACCACTAACTAAAAAGTACCTAAAAATGCCAGTGACAGTGGTATGACCATGTTTGCCCTGCCATGTATTATTTGAAATATCTTGAAATAGCAAATAAATACTATAGTATATGAATATCGTAATAATTCAGTATCTAAGTGTACATAGTAGCATCATGATATTTTTTATATCCGATTTCATTACTCTACTAATGCCTGGTTCAGATTACACGATTTTGACACGATTTTGGCACGATCCGTTTGACGTAAGGTGTCGTGGGGATTCGTAAACGACAACGGCGTCGGGACGCAAGATTCAATAGTTTCATCTCGTAGAGTTTGTCATAGTGGACGACAACCGATGCCGTGTGTGTGTGTGAGTGAGTGTGTTTGTGTGAGTGAGCGAGAGTGAGTGTGTGTGTGTGTGTATAAAATAAATAAACAAAATAATAATACCATCATAATTACAGCTACAGATAAACAAGAGCAGCTGTTCATACCACATTTGGGAAGTACACTGACAGTACTATGGTATAGTGATGGTATTATCATGGCTCTCAATATACAGTATACTGAATGATTACAATTTTTATTGCTATTCAAAGTAATTTCGTATAATACTACGGTACTAACAAACTGGCCAAAGTCCACTGTACCAATGAAAAAGAAGTTGAAAAACGTACCTTAGTTTTACAAAGGCAGATTTGTAATGGCTGAACTTTCATAAAATATTATCTTCAGGTATGTAATCCATCAAATCATGCTAATTTCAACCATACATAACGCAGTAGTTTGATATACACATAGATACTAAATTATTACCATATTCATAATATACTATGGTATTTACTTGGTATTCCAACATATTTTTTAAAAATACACGGCAGGGCAAACATGGTCATACCTTTGGCACTTTTAATTTTTTTTTTTTAGTTAGTGGTATGAAGGCACTCTCGTAATGGCTAAACATTCATAAAATATCACTGTCTTCAGGTATATAATATATCCATAAAATCATGCTAACAGCAAAAAAGCCTTATAAGGAATAATCTAAGTCATAAATAACACAGTGGCAGATTATAGCAGAATATTGCAAACAAGATTTGTCCACAGTCTAAACACGAATGCGTTTACAAATGCACACACACACAAGCATGACTCCATTGCATATTTTAGCCATGTTGGTCCAAATACCAATGTATTTTTGGTTATTGTCTAAACTAAAGGGATATAGGATGACTTACTTTGGCTGCTCCGATCTGCTCTTTCCGGAATCTCTCCAAGGGTGTGATCAGAACATCGTCGGCATTCTGTATCTGCAATCAATCAAGCATAGATATAAGGTATTTCAAGAGAAAACACTCTTCATTAAACAACATTAACTTCAGTGAAGTTCACAGCTTTAATTAACGTTAGAAGGTTCATGCAGCATTAACACCGAAGGCTGAGAATTTGAAAAATCTCACTATTATGAGCAAATTTGTGGTGTGAGTTTACATTTCTGCAGGAGGCTTGTGAAAACATTCACACCAACACTTCAGAAGAGCAGTAATGATTAGTGTGATAGATCTTCATTCATCAGCATTCATTTAATGAGAATTCCAGAGAAGAATATTCAAACATTTGAGCAATAAAGAAATAAGAAAATGGCTTTTGTTTTAAACGGGTCATGAAACGGTATTGTCAGAGCTGAGAGAAATATGGCCATCAACAACCAGAGAGGGAGTTTTACGTGCTCAGATAGGCATGCATTTAAAAGCTGAAATATGTCTCTATATATCTGCGTTTGCTGTGGTTATCATAGTGTATGCCAGAAAAGACCCCCGCAGCAGACTGACGCTCTTTACAGCCTCACAGAGAGAACAGGTGACTGCATCAATTACATTTACAATGATGCTGCTATGGTGTCTGGGTATTTGCAAGGGCTCTGCTAGGTAGTTGATAGGATCTTATAGGTTGTTGCTAGCGCATTGCTAGGGTGTTGTGTGGTTAGTCACTTAGGCTTTAATAGGATGTTGCTACGTGGATGCTGTGGTTCTTTGAGTGATATAATATATTTTAAGTTTTTTCCTGATATGACCACGAACAACTGAGATCAGGGTCTAATTCTTTAAAGATCAATGGTTCTCAGCCTGCACATAGTTGATGAATTATGACGTATGATAGTAGGCATGATTGTCTTCCTGTAGTGCTCTCTGTTACACCAGGACTGAATCAGCCTACTTCTAAACATGCTCCTCATTTCTAAAAGCATGTCACGGAGGGGGTAGGGAGTGCTGTCCATGATGTTGTCCAGCAGCTTGGACATCATTCTCTTCTCTACAACCACCAGATGGTTCCGGCCTTCTCCAAAGAAAAAGCCTGCTCTCTTGACAAGCTTGTTCATCTTCTTGTTACTGTCCCAGCACACTACAGTGTAGAACAAGCCAGACAAGCCAACAGACTGAAAGAACATGTGCAGCTGCACACATTGAAAAACTTTTCTCAAGAAGTACATTTAGCTTTGGTCCTTCTTATAGATGAAGTGTCTCAGTGTTGTTTGTTCTTTCAAGTCTTTCATCATCAGTGTTAATCACATATATTATATTAATTATATTATATTATATTATATTATATTATATTATATTATACTATACTTCAGCCTGAGACATTGGGAAGTCTCCAGCAAGTGGTATTATATTATATTCACATATGTTCTGTTTCTCTGTCTTTGGTTTTAGTCATAGTTTTCATGGTCTCCATTTTCCCTTAGTTCTAGGCTGTGTCCGGAATTGACCCCATACCCTTAAATAGGCCACAATAAAACCACGTTATCGAGTGCACTCATTCAATCCCACAATCCACCGCAATTACAAGCGATGTAAACTCAAAAATGGGAAAATACCCATAATGCACTGTGAAAGTCGTGCCTCTAATTAATTCCCTCATCTGAATCATCCATCCATCCATTTTCCAAACCACTGGTTCAAGGGCTACAGTGTAATATCATTCAGGTATAAATGCATTTTTAATTGATTATGAAACTGATTAATTAAGGTTTATACATAGTTTCCATGAGAGAGTTCAAGATAAATCTTTTCATCTTACTGGAGCTGCCAGTTTGCCAAGTTTCAGATAATTATTAAACAGCAAGCGCAAACTATGCAAAAGTGGCAGCCCTTATGGTACACTCAGTGTCCGAATTTGCTCACTCGAGTGAACTACGTACAGTATATTACTGGACTAATGTAGGAAATAGTGAATGAGGGTATAGGGGGCAATTTCGGACACAGCCCAAGTCATTCCTTAGTTGTCATGGTTTCTGATTAGATCACCTGTCCCATTGCTTACCATCTTCTATGCATTTAATTAAACAGTTTAGTGTAAGGAAACAAGAAGCATCAAAGCAGCACATACTCTTCGTATTTTATAAAGTCTTTTTAATGCCACAAATTGCTCACACAATCTCGCTTCAAGTATTTTTTTTTTTGCAGTAGATTTTTTTGCAACGAATTGCAACTGCCATTGAGATAAATGGGAATGCTAACGGATAGCTCTCTCTACAGGTATTAAACACCTCCTTACCAAAAACATGCAAACATTAGGTCAGAATGCACATCTGCGTATGTGGAGCAGACCTGCCGTGGTGGCGTGACATTACACTCGGTTTGATTTACGGAGTTATTCTGTGCCGTGAGGGTGTGTGATAAAGCTATAACACAGCACATAATACCTGGTCTAATTTTAGAGAGACCTTTCTCCTCCACCATCTCTGGAGAGCGTCTCCCTCCACCCATAAATCAAGAGAATTGTTTTCATTGTCTCGAAAACCTCCTGAAACACACGGTCACCCTAACCTTTGCCTGACAAAGGCACACAAACCTCATCTACATCCGAATGCTCTGTGATTAGCAGCAAACCTCAAACCTTGCACCATTTCTATCCGTTTCTCATTTCATTCCTTTGTTTTTATTTCAATTTAGGAAGCATTGCTTCATTGGTATTCAAAGACTGCCCCCCCCGAGCCTTGAACAAAGAATTTTGAAAGCATAACTTTATCAAAGGAATTACTGGTTAGATTATTATTCCAACGCAAGGGAAGAACTGCGATGCAAACATCAACCCTGTGGCTAGTGGAGAGGATAATGGATAAATGTGGCTAACTGGAAAGTAACTCAATAAATACTCAAATTTCCAGCTCATTCCTTGATTATTATTTTATGACCAATGAATAAAGCATGTGTATTCAGAACTCTGAATAATTCGTCTGGCACAAACAGGTCTATGTTTGTGTGTGTCTTCCCAGGATAATGCTTGAATCTGAAAGGGATCAGATTTATATGATTTTAATGCATGAGCTGAATCGACACCTTGGCTGCAATTTAATACCCGTTTGGAGTGGAACGTCCTCACGGCTGATTTCATACCGTCTTAACTTCCCTGGCTGTAGACCAAAACATCCAGCGATGCAGTGCTCAGACACTGTGACTAATCTGAATCTGAATAACTCGATATCAACAGTGAAGGTTTTCATTGCATTTTTTCCTCTGTAGTTGCAGAGGCAGTTCTCAAGACACTTGACCTTTGGAATTCATTTCGGGATGAGCTGCCGTAATCAACCTTATCTGGAATGGCCTGTCTTGACGGAGCCTTTGAAGAGTCTCACCTGTAGGGATCACGTCACTGGAGACATCAAAAAAGGGCTTAAAAATAATAATTGCTCTATCATGCAGCAAGTTTATATAAAACATACATGCAAAAAGCTGGAGTGGTTTGACTTTACATTCCACTCATTGGAAGTGTTTAATATCTCAAGATACATCATGAAAAAAGGCCTAAATATAATGCTAAAATAATAGAATGTATGTGAAAAAAAAATCTAAAGGAAAAGTGCACAGGAAAACAGTGGATCTGTGTATAAAAATAGATGGGCGATATTTTATGGCTGGATGCCATAGTATTGTAGCCTGGCTCCGCCCTCCTACGTACTTCTGCTCAATTTTCATTTTTCTTCAGTGCTACGTCTGGGATTGTGCTGTAGTCTTTGGTTTTCTCCGATCAATTTTTTATCGGGCCAATCAGTGAATAGAGGGAGTGGCTGAGAACGATGACGTTGATGTTGTGCGTTATTTTGATTTGTAGTTCAGTAATGGCAGCGGAGAAAGATGCGTGCAAAGCCATTCGGTCCATTGTGGCAACGCTGCCGAATATCAAGAAGTTAAAGCCGGAGCAAGAACAATCTTTGCTTAGTTTTGTTGGTGGCCATGATGTTGTGGCCCTCCTCCCCACGGGGTTCGAGAAAAGTTTGATTTTCCAGCTCGTTCCGTTAGTGGTGAATGAGTTGACTAAGGCGAACGCTAGGCATACGTCACAACCAAACGTTAGCGATTGGTTATGGCAGATCCAGAGTGACTCTGGGCATATCCAATAGTTTTAGACTTCAATAGAGTGCCCGCCTACAAGGAAGTTAACGCTTGTCAATGGAGCGGTGCCAGACTCTATGTACAAATGAAATGAAATGTACGAAAGTCTGGTGGGACCAGGCTAATAGTATTGTACAGTGAGATTTTTATGTAATCTGAAGTAAATGTGACCATTGTAGAACTTGCAAGGTGTTGTGGAAGATTTCTGTGATGTTGCACTGTGATTTCTGATTTGTTTGTAAATTAAAGCATCACTGATAATATATTGGTTTCAAGACAAAATGTGTTCAAATTTATTTAATATTAAAGTGCCCCTAATATGCTTTTTCGAATATTATCTTCCATGCAGTGTGTAATATAGCTGTTTGTGAACGTAAAAGGTCTGCAAAGTTTTAAAGACTAAATTTGCATAATACCAGCCTATGCTTTTCATTGGCTGCCCGTGAACGACGTCTAATTTGACATGTCCTCAAACACTGTAGTTGTAGCTGAGGCCACTTCAAATGCACTTCAAAAGGATGAGGACTCACACTTGAATTGATACAGTAAAACCGACGCCATCGTTACTGTTTGTATAAATGTGTATCAAGCGCTGAGGAAGATCCATAGCTGAAATAATAATGTATATTTAGTTTCTGACAAACGCTGTAAGGTAGACAATTCGCAACAGACTAAGCCATCTGACCAATCAGTGCAGAGTAGACTCTCGAAAAGGAGGGGTTTATAGAGACTGAATCTGAGGTGACACTGCAATGTATATTATGAAAAAAATGAAAGTGTTTTTAGGCCTTGGATCCATGTAAATCTATTTTAGAAGACTCCAAAACAAAATTAGGAACCTTTCAAAAAAAAAAAAAAAAAAAAATGATTAGTAAATTATTTTTAAAAATAAAAACTCATTTTAGACATAAAAATACATACAAACAATAACAAACTCAGTTTCTACTTTTTTCCTATACATTCTTATTTCAGTGTAGGCTATACATTGTCAAGTGTTATAGAACCTGTAAGTGCATATGCATCTAATTTTTGTATCTAAAAAATATCTAAATGCACAAACAAACAAAAAAGACATAAATAAAATATTTATTTTAAGTGAAAACCGAAAATAAAGTTAATTTAATAATCAATTAATTAATGAAATGTATTCAATAATCAACACTCAAAAAAAACGTTTTTTCAAAAAGGCAGTTTTTATAACAAATTTTTAATGATATAAATAATAATAATAATTATGTTTCTACTCCAATTCGTTGTTAAAATATAAACATTTAAACAGTGGTTATATTAAAAAAAAATGTATGTCCGATTTATTCAAACATTAAATTAACATGTCATATTAGTGCATATATTTAGAAAAATGCTCTTCTCTAGAGTTTTTGTTTTCTAGCAGACTAAAGAGCTATAGACATTGTATTGCTTCTGTGTTTGATATATTGATTAAATGATTACATGAGAGATACATTTCAGTAAGTTTTACTGTTTCTTTCTACATACCTTCTGATGTTCATTCATGTTTATTTCATGCTATAATTACTAGTGACTACTTTTATCCTAAACTACTTACAAATGAATAATAATAATAATAATTCATTACATAGTGCTTTTCTCAGCACTCAAAGCGCTTTACATGGAATGGGGGAATCTCCTCAACCACCACCAATGTGCATCATCCACCTGGATGATGCGACGGCAGCCATAGTGCGCCAGAACGCCCACCACACACCGGCTTACTGGTGGAGAGGAGACAGAGTGATGAAGCCAATCAGTTTATAGGGATGATTAGGAGGCCATGATGGACAGAGGCCACATTTTTGAATGACCACAGAGAGTCAGGGCCTCAGTTTAAAGTCTCATCTGAAGGACAGATGAGGAATACACCAAGTGATTCATCTATTATACTTGTTAGCAGATATATTTGCATGGTATAAAGCTACAGATCACTTATACTTTTCCACAGCTCATTTTGTCTGTGTTTTTTTGTCTACTAAAATTTCTCTGAAATATATTTTTGCAGTCTTACGTCAGCAGAACAATCCAAAAACAAATTAAACAACAGTACAAGCCACTGAAGAGATGTGTCAATGGCCTCACAGCCTCGCTTTCATTCCAGACTTTCTTTGAAATGCATTGAACAATAGTGTTGTCATCAAGAAGACCACCTTAACTTTTACCAAGACCAGTGTGTGTTGAGACAAAGACAAGACCAAGACTTTGAGGGGTTGAGACTGAGTCAAGACCAAGACCAGACCAGCACTCCTTAAATTCATTTAAAAGATCTACATTTTCTGCCTGAGAAATGTCTTCAATTTAATCAATAATTACAATTAAAATAATAAGACACTATATAGAGCTGTTTCCAATTAAATAAAATCCCTAAAAACTAAATTCATCTTTGCTATGCAGAGGTGGCACGGAAGTTGCATCTGAATTTGTACAATTACAACTGAATAAATAATATTTAAATAAGTGTTTTAAAAATAAAATGTTGTTTATTGAACATTTGTTTGAAATCAATATCACATTTGCAATCGTGCTCATACTGTATTTGTGAAGGCAGCTCTTGTGATTTTGCTTAATTTGTTATAATATAAAAACTAAGATATGACTACTTTTTTGCAATCATATCTCGAAATTTGTGGTCATTTACTGTATATTGAGTACTTCAACACAACTGAACAATATATTAAGCTGTTATTAATTATAACTTTTATTTAATCATATGATAAGTTACAAGTCATAAGTTACTCATAAAAAACTTTTCATAAGAGATCAAAGTAAATGCCCGCAAGGAACAAAAGCACCTGGTTCATTCCAGGCATTTGAGAGCAGTCTGCTGTGATCTATATACGACTCTAATTGGTGTCAGTGAGGTTGACTGCAAAAATTTGCTTTGAGCTGAAAACTGAAAGTCTGCTGAATTCATTTGGATGGCGTTCAACAGATCTTGAGGCACACATTCTGCCTATAAACCTAAAAAGAGTGAAATCCATTTGGGCTCTATAGCTTTATCCATTAGGCATTTCATCAGCAAGGGACATCTTATTTCTATGATGAACTTGTATAGATTTTCCATGACAGCATTTTCCAACATATCAATTAAGTTGCGATTATGCTATGTGCGCTCACAGCGAGACACAAATCTTACTGAGTCGTTCTATCACCTCAGGTGCTGATGCAGTCTAATACCTGCTTCCTGGACAAACCTTCACATCCTTCACGCACTGAGGCTTGAGGCGACAGTCTGCGGACAGAGTAGATGAGCAGATAAGAGGGGTTTTTCTGCTCATGACTGCGAGGCTGCCTCATTTCAAGGTAATGCAAGTTGCACTCAAACTTCTCATTGGCAGCGGGATGAGGTGAAGAGTGTTTTGCTTTGACCAAATCAGATTTTATAGATGGGATGTTAAAATAGAGAACTGTGGCAGGTAGCTTCCCTCTGGTCTAAAAATAGGTAGGTAATTCCATTCAATTCCTGGTGCATCTATTACTTGTTCTAGAATTTTTTTTCACAAAACTGGTTCTAAATGGTAAATCCACTACTAGTCAAAAGTAGTAGTAAAATCTTTATTTGTCCCTTTGCAGGGCATTTTAAGCAGTAAGTAGTCGGAATATATATTTGTTTCTTTTTACAATGTTTTTAAAAAGTAGTAAAATAAGGAAGTAATAAATACTGTTCTATTGAACCTTCTATTCATCAAAGAAACCTGAAAAAAGTCAAGATTCCACAAAAAATAAGCAGCAAAAATTGATTTCAACATTGATCAGATTATTATTAAAAAATAGTACCAATAATATACACTCACCTGCCACTTTATTAGGTACATCTATTCTATTAACTGATTTTTAACGCTAATATCTAATCAGCCAATCTCATGGCAGCATCTCATATGCATTTAAGCAAGTAGACATGGTCAAGACAATCTACTGAAGTTCAAACTGAGCATCAGAATGGGGAAGAAAGATGAGTGACTTTGAAAATGGCGTGGTTGGTGATGCCAGATGGACTGGTCTGAGTATTTCAGAAACTGTTTAATCTACTGGGATTTTCACACACAACCATCTCTAGGGTTTAAAGAGTTAAATGGTCCAAAAAAGAGAAAATGTCCAGTGTGGGTGAAAATACCTTGTTGATGTCAGAAGTCAGAGGAGAAAGGCAAGACTGATAGAAAAGGCAACATAAACTCAAATAACCATTTGTTACAACCAAGGTATGCAGAAGAGCATCTCTGAAAGAACATTGAAATTCGAACCTTCAAGCAGACGGGCTACAGCAGCAGAAGACCACACCGTATGTGTCACTCCTGTCAGCTAAGAACAGGAAACAGACTATAGTTTGCAAAGGCTCATCAAAATTGGACAATAGTAGATTGGAAAAGTAGATGCCTGGTCAGATGAGTCTCAATTTCTGCTCCGATATTCAGATGGTAGGGTCAGAATTTGGCGTAAACAACATGAAAGCATGGATCCACCCTGCCTTGTATCAACAGTCCAGACTGCTGGTGGTGTAATGGTGTGGGGGATATATCTTCTTGGCACACTTTGGGTCCCTACCAATTGAGCATTGTTTAAACGTCACAGCCTACCTGAGTATTGTTACTGACCATGTCCATCCCTATATAACCATAGATAACCATTTTCTGATAGCCACTTCCAGCAGGATAAAGGGACATGCCAAAAAGCTCAAATCATCTAAAAAATGTTTCTTGAACATGACAATGAGTTCAATATACTCAAATGGCCTCCACATTTACCAGACGTCAATCCCATAGAGCACCATTGGGATTGGTGGAACAGGAGATTCACATCATGGATGTGACTCAGACAAATCTGCAGCAACTGCGTGATGCTATCGAGTTAATATGGACCAAAATCTGTGAGGAATGTTTCCAGCACCTTGTTGACTCTGTGTCCAGCCTGGTCTTAGCAAGGTGGCCGGTGAGTGTATTTGCCAATAATAATTGAGGACCAAATCAGCATATTAGAATGATTTTTAAAGGACTGGAGTAATGGCTGCTGAAAATTCAGCTTTTGCTTTCAGAGGAATAAATATTCTAATAGAAAAGAGTTATAATATTTTACATTGTTACTGTTTTACTGTATTATTCAGCAAATAAGCCTTGGTGAGCATAACAGACTTCCTTTTAAAAACAATTTAAAAAATGTTAATTATTCCAAACTTTGGACTGGTAGCATATATTTTATCCATCAATCTTTGTTCCCTCTGTTTGTTTTTACAGTAGTTCCAGCTGTGAGAGCTATGCAGTGTCTTTTATTCAGACACATTTGTCTTAGTTACAGTAACCTCAAATAAACTTCCCTGTTGTCTAGTTCTAGCTGCAGGGCAGTGATTTTGTCTTGAGTCCTGGGGTTACATTATAGTTTAGAGCATGTGTGTCTCACTTTAAATGCCCTCTTGAGTCCCATTAACAAACTCAGTAAACCTTGGAAACAATCGCTTCTTTTCTGTCCATCTACCCTCCCTGTAGTCACGCTCGATGTGACATTCCATAAGACTGGCCTCAGCACACAGTGTGCCCACACTGCGGAACGCAATCACAGCGAGGATAAACAAAAGCTCCAGGAGATTGGACAATTCACCATGTCTAGCCTAAACCAGGCTACAGTTTTTGCATAAACACAGTCAGTACTGCTTGATCAAATTTTTTTCAAGATCATTTATGACAATTAATGACATTTTCTTGCCAAATTCTCAATACTGCCCTGCAAAATAAAACAAATAAATAAAACAAATCAATATTAGTCCAACTGTAAAAAAAGGGAGACATTTTTTTTCCAACCACAAACAAGCTAGAGCTAGACACTTAATCAGCATATGCAAAGTAAATGCATAAATCTCTGCATTTCATGTAGTGACAAATATTTTAAACTATTTACCATATTTAACAAAAAAAAAAAAGTTATAAAAGTATTTGGATCCCTTTAATATTTATTTTGTCTGTAGGTAATTTGCTAAGTTAAATGTGTTACAATGTTACTGAGGTAAATTTTAACACTATATATATATATATATATATATATTATTATTTAAGTCAATAATAATATAAAATAGTATAATATATATATATATATATATATATATATATACACAGGTCCTTCTCAAAAAATTAGCATATTGTGATAAAGTTCATTATTTTCCATAATGTAATGATAAAAATTAAACTTTCATATATTTTAGATTCATTGCACACCAACTGAAATATTTCAGGTCTTTTATTGTTTTAATACTGATGATTTTGGCATACAGCTCATGAAAACCCAAAATTCCTGTCTCAAAAAATTAGCATATCATGAAAAGGTTCTCTAAACGAGCTATTAACCTAATCATCTGAATCAACTAATTAACTCTAAACACCTGCAAAAGATTCCTGAGGCTTTTAAAAACTCCCAGCCTGTTTCATTACTCAAAACCGCAATCATGGGTAAGACTGCCGACCTGACTGCTGTCCAGAAGGCCATCATTGACACCCTCAAGCAAGAGGGTAAGACACAGAAAGAATTTTCTGAACAAATAGGCTGTTCCCAGAGTGCTGTATCAAGGCACCTCAGTGGGAAGTCTGTGGGAAGGAAAAAGTGTGGCAAAAAACGCTGCACAACGAGAAGAGGTGACCGGACCCTGAGGAAGTTTGTGGAGAAGGACCGATTCCAGACCTTGGGGGACCTGCGGAAGCAGTGGACTGAGTCTGGAGTAGAAACATCCAGAGCCACCGTGCACAGGCGTGTGTAGGAAATGGGCTACAGGTGCCGCATTCCCCAGGTCAAGCCACTTTTGAACCAGAAACAGCGGCAGAAGCGCCTGACCTGGGTACAGAGAAGCAGCACTGGACTGTTGCTCAGTGGTCCAAAGTACTTTTTTCGGATGAAAGCAAATTTTGCATGTCATTTGGAAATCAAGGTGCCAGAGTCTGGAGGAAGACTGGGGAGAAGGAAATGCCAAAATGCCTGAAGTCCAGTGTCAAGTACCCACAGTCAGTGATAACCATAACACCTCAGCAGTGCCACAGGCTGATTGCCTCGCCGCAATTTCTTTCTGTGTCTTACCCTCTTGCTTGAGGGTGTCAATGATGGCCTTCTGGACAGCAGTCAGGTCGGCAGTCTTACCCATGATTGTGGTTTTGAGTAATGAAACAGGCTGGGAGTTTTTAAAAGCCTCAGGAATCTTTTGCAGGTGTTTAGAGTTAATTAGTTGATTCAGATGATTAGGTTAATAGCTCGTTTAGAGAACCTTTTCATGATATGCTAATTTTTTGAGACAGGAATTTTGGGTTTTCATGAGCTGTATGCCAAAATAATCAGTATTAAAACAATAAAAGACCTGAAATATTTCAGTTGGTGTGCAATGAATCTAAAATATATGAAAGTTTAATTTTTATCATTACATTATGGAAAATAATTAACTTTATCACAATATGCTATTTTTTTGAGAAGGACCTGTATATATATAATTGTTAAAATCCATCCATTCAAATACCCACTCGAACTTATAATACCCACTCGAACCCACTCCTAAATAATAATGATTCGGCTATGTCTATTAAACCTTATGTACAATCACAGCGAAACATTCAAATATGCGTTGCCGCTGAGCCAGAGAGAGAGCAGTTGTCATATATACAAAAACAGCTTTGCAAGCAGTTTTTTCAACCGCACACAGTATCATTTTTTTTCTGTCTTACAATTATTCAAATTATCACAGAAGTTCTGGGATAAAAGTTTAAAGTTTGAAAATAAAGACTGATGTCTACGGTAGCGATCAAAATGGAATAAAATCACCTTTTGAAAGTCGCTCCAAATAAAGATAGTATCAACTAGGGGTGTGCGATATATATCGTCTGTGATAATATCGTAATTGTTGTTTTAACTATGTGCGATTTGACATTATCGAGTATAGCCTATCGCTCACACACACCCAGAGAGTGCATGCATACTCTAAATGTGCACCCATACTAGTCTAATCTACAAGACTACATAAACGTAGAGTGCACGCTTTTACTGCGTGATTTAGTCTTTATTTATATAATTTAGTAATAAATATCACAAGAGTGCAGTTTTTCTCCAAATATCAGCATGATAACAAATGTGATCTTGATTTTATACAAGTTTAATAAACAAGAAGTTAATATTAAGTGACTTACATTTTAGACACCATATTGCCTGTTTTTGCTCTATTTCGCCAACGAAAATAGTTCAGAACAAAGCCACACACCGCGGTGTTTCCTTACTGAGTGAATCAGCTTTTTGTACGAATCATTTGACTAGGATAGATTAAGATGCTTCTTTCCTTGAATGAATCAGCCGTTTGAATAAATCGGTTGAATCTCAATTATGCACTCATTAACAGTGACTTGCTGCCACCTACTGGCATTTTTCAATTTCACATTTAAAATATCTTTTCTTGTTTTAAATCATTTTAAATATCAATATTCAATATTAAATATTGCAAAGATGAATTTTGTTGATACTGATTTAATTTGATTGGTAACTGCCCTATTGTGTCTTATTTTTATAATTGAATTTGATTAAATTTATGAAATTGACACAAAAGATGATGCATGCATATAATTAGGTTTAAAAAATGGCTTTATAAAGGTAAAAATGCCCATATAAGGTAAAATTCAATTGAAACATATTGGAAAAAAAAAAAAATTCTGTCACTGTTGTGAACTGACCACCACACAGAGTATTAAAGAATATCAAAAACTTTAGGAGTCGGCTGTCCACGACAGTCCTAAACCTGCCAAAGTACCAACACAATAAACACACTCAGTAAAATATCGTCTAATAATCAATATCGAAAAAATCACAGAAAATATTGAGATATAATTTGTTGTCAATATCGCACACCCCTAGTATCAATTACATTGTTTCACCAGAAGTTGGCGACAAGTGACAGTTAAAATGTCAAGTCAAGTCAAATATATTTATATAGCGTTTCACAATACAGATTGTATCAAAGCTGCTTCACAGTATCAATCAAAACAACTTAACAATGTATATGTCATTGAATCATTCATTCAATACATTTGTTCAAAAAAGCTGAATTATCCAGCAATGAAACAACTGAAGTGTATATGAGTGAGTCTGAATCATTCATTCAAACCGAAATCAAATGAATTAAATATTTTTCAATAGACTGCAGCAAATACACACACACACACACACACACACACACACACACACATACACATACACATACTCAGGGTTTCTGCAGGTTTCACAAAGTCAAATTTAATACTTTTTAAGACCTTTTTAAGACCATTATGAATTAAATTTAAGACCTATATCACGACATAAAAAAAATGTACAAAGGAGTCTCAAAATTACAAAATTGATTTATTCAAACTGAACATAGTACTGAAGACAGCGCCCGTACACCGAACGTTCCCAATTTAATCGCTTTCTTGCATAAGAAGCAGTGGCTTTAACCAAGCACGAAATTCAGATTTTTCAAGCCAGGTATCGCTAAACTTGCACTTCCCCATAGCTGAATAAAATCTGTTTTAAGTCTTTCTGTGGTATCCGAGAGACTCGCGCCAATAACACGAAAGCTCAAAGCTGATTGGCTGTTGCATGTTGGTCTATTTTGTAGTTGTAATACAGCGAATTATGTTTGGACTAGTGAAATAAGAAACTACAACACCACGGAATAAAAAAAAAAAAAAACATTCCAAAGCGCTGCGGGAGCATTTAAATGAGATATACATGGACGTAGGAAAATTAAGACCCGTTTAAAATGATTTAAGACCTAGAACACAATACTTCAGCAAATTTAAGACTTTTTAAGGCCTTAAATTGTGATTTTGAAATTTTAGACTTTTTTAGACTTTTTAAGACCCCGCGGAAACCCTGATACTGTATAAACACTGTATTTCATAAGATTTACCCCAGCAAAGCTTTTAGCACTTGGCTGCACTCACAGGAACTCAGATGAACTTCAATATACAGTAACTGCATGTCAAACTTAAGCTCATGAAAAAAAAAAAAAAACATTTTAATGCAAATCACATCAAATCGAAGCTTAATATGATGGTATAATAAGCTTTGAGTGGTTTAGGGCACAATGTAAGCATAAATGTTTCCTGTAACTCAAGATTACACAAATGAACACAACTGAGCAGCTGAGGGCATGTCTTCTTAATAGCCTTAATGTAAGACGGGATGTAAAAGCATGCTTTGAGCTGACTAAAACACAAAACAAGCTAAGAGGAACGGTGTTAAGAAAGGGATGAAATTACTAAACAGGGTGCAGGTTGAAGACAACCACACCTGGCTAGACTGACAAAAAGAGGACTGGATTTCACTGCTTTCACAACATTATCGGCTATAAGGACAAATTTGTTCTGGAAAGAGAATTTCCCTAAAGGATATGATCACCTTTAAAGAGAAGCACAACATCAGGCACCTGGCCCCTGAATACCATCAGAACTCAGCGGCCTTGAACAATCTCCAACCAAGCAGAGCACAAAACAGTTTCTCTCTTTCACACACACACACAAGCTTTCTATCTCTCTTTCTGCTGTCTCACACCAGGGGAATTAAACCAGACTTCGCTTTAAAACGGTGGAATTTGATAAGTCTGTGCTTCGCAATAACACACTTGGGTGGCTGGCACACACTCACACACGGATACCGATTTCTTCTGTGGCTTTAAGCCAAACAAACCATCATGACGGTAATAAAACCGTCATGCCTGTCTAGTGGCAATAACCCAGCTTCACCATTCAAACCATTCCAAAACTTCCTTAAATTAGTACTGGCACCAAAATATATATTTGAGTTAATAAACCACTCAAACAGGAAGTGGCACTAATATGAGACACATGTATCAGTGAGGCAGTGAGCAAAAGCAGCCTCTTATCGCTCAGTGTCTTTTCTATTTTGGGTTGTTGATTGGCTCCAGATGTGACTAGGGGACGCGGGGGGTTGGAGGACAGGGGGATTTTGTTTCAATTTCTAGTCTGTGAAAGCACACACTTTCAAAGCCGCAGGAGAAATTTGATGCAGGCTGCTGGGTTTGCTTTGAGTTTATTTGATAATTCCCTCAACCATCCATTCACACATCATTTCCGTTTTCATACAAACACTACCGTTCAAAAGTTGCATTAAAGGATAAGGATACATTAAATTGATTCAAGTGACAGGAGAGACATTAATCGTGTTTAACTTTCTATTCATCAAAGAATCCTGAAAATAAGTATGACAGTTTCCACAAAAATATGAAGCAGCACAAACTGTTTTCAACATCAGAAATGTTTCTTGAGCAGCAAATTATTAGAATGATTTCTGAAGGATCATGTGACACCGAAGACTGTGGAAAATTCATGTTTGTTCATTTGCATTATTATTATTATTATTATTATAAGCCCGAAACGTCTAAACCTCCTCCACCGCACGTTTCAAGCATCGGCTTCCAAAGTGTATCCGAAAAGTGAGATAACCTACTCCTAATATACTGTATGTTCTTTTACTTTTGATTTCCCTTTTAGGGCTCGCTATAACACCTTGATCTTGTCACATTTGTAATGTACTGTATTAGTTAATTGGACTAAAACTGTGTTTCTAGGCTATAGCTAAAGCACTGCACAGGGGTTGCTAGGCTGTTCTGTGTTGTTGTTAAGGTGTTGCTAGGTGGTTTCTAGGGATTTTCTGGTCCCAAATTCAATGTAATAATAAAGATTATGTGTTTAGAAAGCTGTCTTTGTGCATGTCAGAGGTTTAGACTTTTGGTGCAGTTGTGATTTTGTGAGTTGCAGACAGAAGGCTTAAAATCTGAAATGTCACTAAGCATTCGGATTGACACAAGACAGAAATACTAATGAAGACTTGGACAGATAATCACAATTCTGCTCTCATTGGCACATGCCAATAGGTCAGCATTATTGACAGTATAACAGCATCACAAGGGCCTGGCTTCAATCCCACTGAAGAGAACTGACGTTTGCATATATATACGGCTGCCTCGGATTCAGTCTGATAGCGGAGCGTTCCGTTCCATGACTGATTGGGCTCAGGAGATCAAGAATACACTAGCAACTCCACCACGGAAAATATTTGGAAAATCTACTTCCTCCCTTTCTTATATTCCTTTGTTCAAAAATGTATGACACAAGGTGTTGCTAGATGGAGCAATGAGAGACCTTCAAATCTCTTTTTCTTACAGGTTGTGGTTTAATCACCAAAGAACACTTCTGAAAAAGTGCACACCAGCCATTATATCCTATTAAAAAAGGCAATCTTACAGGCCGAAGTGATGAAACACTAAGCTGAAGACAACATGAAAAAAGAATGTGAACTAAATAAAGTGGAAAGTTTCAGTGACTTGCAGCTACATTCCATGTGGTTTCTCATTAACCAAAGCTGGCCCTGGATTAGTGGATGTCTGATTAAGCGGTGTGGAAAGTCAATCGCTGAAACAGAGAATGGACAGAAGCAGCGAGCCACACAACGTAAACAAAGATAATGGCTTCATTTCAAAACCTAGCCTGTCTGTCTACCGCCTAAGTACAGCTGTCTTCAACATCGGAATCCTAACTGAAATGTACAGTAACCTCACAAATAACTGATTTGCAATGCTCAAGGCAGCAACTCACAAATAGTATACACAGTATACTTAACCCACAAATGATTCAAAGGAAGTATTTTGCTAAAATAATACTCTATAATGAGCCAAGAACAAATTGGTTATTTTTAACCATTTGGCACAAAATGAAACAAGTAAAAAAGACATTTGACCAACAGAATATTTAGTAAACAGGGCAAATAAGCGTGAGAGTGCAGTTCTGCACGTGATCTACTGACGACGCGCAAATTAAAAAACACAGACGCAGCCGAATCATTTACATAATGACCAACGCAATCTACCAAGAGCAGTGCAAATTAGCTTCTGGTTTAAGACATGATCTTTTTGGGCGGTAAATAAGGGCACAAACACCAGTAAATTGACTAGCGCACACCTTAGTAAATCACCTTTCATGATTAATTTAAATACTCTCCTCCCATAAATTTTGCATCTAAAAGGGAAACTCCTACAAATGCATATGCAATAAGGTCAGTCACAAAAATAACTGTGTCTACGCCTTTTCAGCGCAAATTTTTCAGTAAATCCTGACAGTAGTTTTTTAACACCAAAAGAGAGTTTGCGCTGGTGCCAGCTTTTAGTAAATCTGACCCTAAATCTCTTGGCTCAATACAAAATAAAAACTTCAAAACTTAATATATTATTATTTATGATAATTTATTTTTATTAAAAAGAGGACCCCTAAAGCATGACATACTGTATCCTGTTGCCCATATTTGTTTTTGCCAGGTCCAAAATAATTTCACATGCTTTTGTGTAACTGTACATTTATACCTCCATTTGATCTCCATTCAACCTCATTGCTGTCTAGGTGAAAGATAATATTTCATTTGAGATTTTTTCTGTCCTGTGGGCTTCCTCTCAGTCTAAATCTTTCGAGTTTCTTCCTTGCAAAGAGTGTTGTTGCAGCAAACTATGCATGACGACTGCTAAAAAAAAGAGATTAGATGTTTAAGATGAAGGAGAGGAAAATGAAATCAAATCCACTGATGCAGCTATACTCAAACGTTTTGTTCTCAGTAAAACTAAAGTGTCCCCGTATATGGAGATCAGAGTGAGAGAGCAGGGGTCGCAGTATACGAATGAACCTTTAGAGCTTCACTCGAGACAAAGACGTTAAGGAGCAGTTCTTCTGCTGGAAAAACAACAACATGGGTCGCGAAAACAAACCATTAGTCATTTTATCACACTTCCTTTATCTTCTGTAACTTCAAACATTTTAAAGGAACCAAACATTAATGCTCCCTGTTGGGATCACTTACAAACACAAATGCATAAACACTGTTAGCCTTCATGTTGTCTACTGCCCATGTTGACACTGACAACAGTCTTCCAAGGAAACATCCTAACTGATATCTAACCTCATAAGTGACCAATTAGAACACTGTTCATAGTCAAAAAGATATGACTTCTTATGTGAAGCATATGGTAGACTCGACTCACAACTTGATTCCAATGGAGTTTGATAGCGTAATATTCTAGTTAGCTCTAAATAGCCCAATTTAAATTAGACTGAGCTATTTGTCAGACTTTATACTGTCACTGAAAGAAAGTATATTTATTATTGACTGCTATCTTTTTGACTTTTTTTCATCCTGATGAATTTTGGGATTGTTTGCATTGGTGTGAGGGCTGGGCAATATTGGCTCCCCTCCAGCAACCTCTCACATGACACTACAGAAATTAGCCAACGACACTGATTCAACAATCCAATTAATTCCCAATGGACATAATCAGCTCCAACTCTACATTTTTGCTCAAGAAGCCATATAAATTACAACAGGGAAATAATATGATCTCAACTTTCTTTTCATGACAATTTTAAGGTCAATTTTAATTTTCAATAGGTAATTTCATTAGGAATTCACACAACTGTGAACTTTTGCATGAAGACGAAAGATTTCACAACAGGTTCAATTGGGTTCAATATATTCACTGCATTGACCAACAAGAATCTGCTTGGTTTGAAATTGACTTCTGTGTGAGCTGTGCTTCATACATCGCTACACTACTGGCAGTAGACGATGGACATTTTTGCCTGCAAAATTCCACTGAAATGGAATGTGAATGCACCATTAGAATTGTCAAAACAAGGTATCCTAAGAGGCAGCATAATGTGTAAAATGAGAGGTGGAGCTACCTGACATCATGACTAATTAAAAAAACCGGATGGCTTGATTTAGTATTTGTCTGTAACCCAATGTAGTTACGGACTGAGTGCATCCCTGATGTATTATTCATCCCATGTAGTTAAAAATTTAAAGGTTTAAAAGAGCAGCTGGTAACTGATAACCACACACATCATTAAGGTCCCATTTTAGTGAGCTATTAAGTCTTTTGGATTATTCTCACGTCTTTTTGGTTGTGTTATAGGGATTTATAAATAAATTAGGCTGCATATTGCTGGAAGTGTTTCAACATTTAGAAAGTCAATAAGGCCCTAGGGCTTGACCTTGAACCTTTGGTGTCAAACTACAGTATAAGGGTTCAAATTCCCAGAAATGTACATCATATTACTGGAATGGTATGTGATATCCACCGGATGTCACTTGCGAGATGTGACGAGTGACCACACACGTCAAACACGTTAACCATAACGTCTCTTCTGGATCTCACTGGTGTGTCTGCTCTGAGTTCTGAAACACACACACCCACAGAAACCAGGGGCATGTACCATGAAGCTCACTATGAACAAACTCTTGGTTATAGGATTGTTTTCAATTTGACAAAACCAAACAAACCCAATCAGGTTCTGTTAGTATCAACTTTCTCAACCTATTGTGAATAGAAACATTTGACATTCTCCAGAGCACAAACAAAAATATGCACTGGATCGCTGGCCAAATCTGTTTTGCCTGTTATGCTATTATTACAGAGAAAACTGATCCTAGACCTGTAGTTATGTGCAGCTTTTCCCTCTAAAAGCAATCAGAAGCAAAAGCAGGCAGGGGAAGGTTAAGCAAATAATTTTATGCTCCCACAACCTGCACACACACGACTGTCTTACCGCCAGCACCCGCACTTGCCCATCACATCTTGTCCCGCACTGCACTCAGTTGCGTTGGGTCCCGCAGGAGAGTAGGTTTCAACCATAAAGGTATTTATAGTATGCATGCTCATTACTTACCAGCCGCCTTCTCTCCTCTTCCATGGTGTTTAGCAGCTGGGAAAACTCTTTGAAGGACTGAGCTGCAGGAGAAAAACAGAGTTATAAATCCATTTGTATTCGCTGGTTAAAGTTCAGACTTATATAATAATAATAACTTGATTCATGTGAGTCAATAGAAATGGAGTTAAGTAAATGCTGTTAGCATTGATTTATTGTCACCGCTACTTATATAAATGAATTAGCATTTAATATGAATGCAGAATGAACAATGGTGATTTTACAATGAATTTAAATCAATATGGAACAGTTAAAAAAAGACCTTCCTCCACTTCTAGTCACCTAAAAGGTGTGAAAGAGAAGTGTTCATTAATTTAGACGCCACTGATAGGTTTCAGGTACTAAAGCTTAAAGCGAAATTAAAATTAAAATTTTACATTTCATGTCATCTGACATCAGCTATGAATGCCATGTGACAAATCAGTCTGGAGCTGCGGGACAATGACATAATGACAATTTAACGGTTTAAGTGTCTCCAAAAAAAAAAAGAGTAGGCACTGGTAAAATATTTACTATAATATACTGAAATATTAACAATTTCGATGTTGCTTTTAAAAAGATTTATTCAATCAGAATATAAGGCTAATCAATGAACGGCTGCCAATAGAGAATTTGATGTCCGATATCTACCAGCAGCAAAACCTTGACCCAAGGGGAGCCGCTACATTGAAGGTAGTTCAATCCCAGGTAGAAGTGACATGTGACCTGGAAATTACTTTAATTCCCACAATCCCCACTAAGTCCTTGAGCAAAGCAAGCACTTAACCCAGAGGTTACACCAGAGATACTGGGCCTACAATTAGTGTACTATGATACTTGGAATTAAAAAAAAATCTGATAAATGACAGATAACTAAGCAGGTGTGTGAACAACTAACCTTGATCCTAATTTGCACATACATAAAATTTGCCATTCACTCAAGTGAAATGAAAAAGTTCAACCATTGGATGTTTGCATTTTGGTTAGCATGAAAAAAAGATATGAGTGACGCAAGTAAGGTATAAACAACTAACCGGTTGTTATCGCAGAATAAACCCTGACAGGGTGATCAGGACCTTGCCGCGAAGTCGTGTAATAACCATATATAATGCCCTTAAGTTAAAGGAAGTCTGCAAGTTAAAGGAATATTTCACACAAAAATAAACATTCTAGAATAGAGTGCATTATGTTTATGTGCTAATCTAACTAATCAATAATAATCGATAATGAAAAAAATTAGGGCTGCCCCCTAATGGTAGACTAATTGTTAGTCGACTAGAAGAGGCTTAGTCAAAACATGTTAGACAAAAATGTTATTAGTTCCAGAAAAGAAAACTGGTGGTGAAGTTACACAGTTGTGAGGGACAGATTGTTAACGGCGGGTCCTTATGGTAATTACAGTATGTCGGGCAAGAAATCCAAACATTCGCCCATGTAAGTACTAGCAACTTTACATGGCTGCTCGCTCTAACCCAGATAAATGTGTGCTGCTATCCAAGTTTTTATGTGGAGTGTGGAAGCTGGAGTAGCATATAACACGTTTACTGCATGACATGGAGGCGCCGGCGCGAACACTTGCATTCACTTAAAATACTCTCTTTTTGGTCTTATATCAAGAGTAGCCTAATACATCATTCAAAACTGACAAATTGTATTTGTGTGAACTCACAATAACAACTTAACATTGTGCTCTTGTAAAATAAAGAAAACAAACAGGATTTCTGCTGTCTCAGTCTCTGTGAACTTGAGCGCGTCAAAAAATACATCTATGGAAAGCTTGACATGTCTATTTTTTAAATGAACCGATTCAAATGGAAAACAAATATTCTCAGATTGTGTTATGAAACATGCATATAGGTGCTTGCACTACTGCTGAGTCAGCTTCGCCAACTTAATCACTGCAGCCCGAAAACACAAAAAAACAGCAGTTTACCAATAAATTATTAAAATGATAAGACAGTGTAGAAGCTGAAGTATTGCACGTTTTACTGCACGACATGGAGGCACCGGCACGATCACTTGCATTTTTTCCTGTCAACAGCGCAAACAACTTAAAATAGTACTTTTTGGTCATACAGAAAACTGCATTTATTTGTGTAAAATCGCAATAGAAACGAAACTTTGTACCTTTGTAAAATGGCAAACTCGGTTTCTTTGGACATCAAAAAAGACACCAAAACTCAGTTTATACTTGCCTCACAGACATGAGAAATCTATCTATAGAAAGCTTGAAAAGTCAAGTGATTTATCAACCAATTAAAGCGGGAAACAAATATTCTCTGATAAGATTATGTAATCCGTATGAAACGTGCATATAGGCGTCCACTACTGGAAATGACGAGTCAGCATCGTAAACTTAATCTCTGCTGCCGAAAACACCAAAAACATTATTAATAAATTATTAAAATGTTCAGACAGTCTCCTTGCTGTTTTTTCACGACACATTCATAATCATTACTTTTGCCGGTGCGCTGCAGCAAGCTTAATGTGCGCGCTTGAGCGCTGATTAGGCTATGTGTTATATATAGGCAATTAAAGGCTCATTATTATGATTTATATGGCTTATTAATATACACGTGCGATTGGTCGACTAATCGCTTAAATTAACAACTACTAGTTAGACTAGAAAAGTTTTGGTCGAGGGCAGCCCTAAAAAAATCTAGTATTTATAATCAATTTATTGATTAATCGAGCCTACTCACTATGCACAGAAAACATCTGCCAGTCACGTCACTTTACAGCAGGGAACAACACATTTTCTATGGACAAAACACATCTTCCCTGCTGCGGGAAAAGTGCACACTAAACATCTTCAAACAAAAGCTTATAGTTGACTGAAGCTTGCCCTGTCATGTGCTTTGACGGATGCATGTGCCGCTCAACGTGCTTGACGCGATTTCAGTGCATAATAGTGGCCGGTCGATTTAGATTTTTTTTATGGCCGATACCAATATCTTAGAGAGCAGGGTGGCCGATATAAAGCCAATAAATTTATAAGTCATATTTATTTTACATAATATTTCATAAATTAAAAAATAAATCTGTAAAATAAACTTCTTGATTCTGAAATCCTATTACAGTATTTTTACACGAATAAAGAAATTGTCACAAAAAAAATATGAATAAAGAGGAAGTAAACACTGCTACCAACAGTGCACTCAGTAATCTGTTAAGTTTGTGTGTGCTGGGAATCATATTTTTTCATGTACATGTTCTTAAGTGTACATTTGTAGACTGCATAAAATATCTCAGCTGAATTTGATTAAGTCTGCAAGGTTTGTGGAATTAAATGTTTATTAGATATTCCTAGATTAGTTTCAATTATATAAATGCACATTTGCTGAATGCTGACAGTAAATGAGAAAGTATTATAGTGTTTGCCTATTACTAATTATATTATTACAAGTAGTAAACACTATAATAATTTTGACCGTAAACTAATGAAGATGGAGAACGGGAGCCCTGTGTGCTCAGGCGCTGGCGTTCTCAGAGCTTGAAAATAAAAGTCCTGCTTCCAACACATCAGCTAAAGAGAAAAACAACCACTAGTGAAAAGCTTACATTTTGTGGTTGTATCCTTATCTGTAAATGTTACAAGGTCAAGTGAGTATTTCCATTTTGAATAAAAGCTCATATTGACAACAATGTTCTGACTTCAGTGAATGTGATACGCATGCGCATCAAACAGACGAAGCACAATAAAAAAATGACCAGTTTAAATTGTAACCCCCTTTTTTGCACATAATTGTACACAGCCAAGATAGATACATTCAATATATACATTCAATACATTAATACAATAACAATTTTGTAAATAATATTTTTTTTATCTTATCTTATAATTATATCTTAAATGCTTAGATTTATTCAAATAATCGTTATTTTAGAAAGCCCTGGTGCTTTCTGTTCCTGTAGCGTGCTAAACAGTCAAAACATTGTGAATATATGATATAAATGTATTTTTTAGTGAACTGTTTTTGAGCTTGGATTCCAAGACCATTGCATTTAGTGCTTCACTAAGACATACGCATCCTTCAAAATAATACCCGCCACCTCATCCAGAGTTGGCACTACCCTCTGTCTCTTGCTGTGGCACAACGGCAGCTTGTGAATTCTCAGAACAGCGTTTGTGTGCAACTGATGGCTCCATCGTTTCATTTAAACAAGATGTGGATGAGAGACAGCTGCCGTCTCCCCTGGATGGATTTTACCTCCGTTTGTGCTTGGACACTTGGTCAACTTCAGCCTGCCAACTCTATAAACACAATTATCAAACCATCGGCCCAGATAGCCTGTCCACTCTATTTGTTTCCATTCACGCTTCCTGGCTTTTAGCAGCCACAGCTGAACGAAAGACTACCATCTCCCAAAAGACACCAAAAACACCCATTAATGCCAGCCATGCACACAACACACTCAATATTAGGGCTGGGCAATATAATTTTTTAGCTACTGTATGTCTAGCTTTTGTTTAAGTTCAATATATAGTTATATATATATCTCAAGTAAATAAAGTCCCATTAAACATTTCACACATATCACAATGATGCATGTGCAAACTCCATTCATGCTGGTCACTTCATGTATCGAGTAGCTCATTATCTTTTCAAGAAGCTGATGCACAAATTGCCACAAATTCAACTTAAATGTTCAGCATCACACCCTGAAGCTCAACACACAGTTGCCTTCATTAAAAATAGCAAGACTAAATTATATTACCAGTGCTGATGCCGCTCTCTCCCATTGCGGTCTTTGATCTGAAATCAGCTGATGATAAATAAAATGAAACCAATTCTGTTGCTTTCGTTGATGTGAATTTGCCTGAATTTCACCAAAAAAAATAAATAAAATGGAAAATTGCTTCCATCAATATGTTGGAAAACTTATCAGAACAATTTCTCTTAAGCTTGTGTATCTTCCGATCTTCAACCAGATGGAACTGGATAATATTCTGATTGTTCCAATCCAATCTGACTTCTGACCTGTAATGCTGCCTGAATCATAATCATACACTGTTCGGTCATTGGTCATTGGTTCGCCATTGGTTTGGCTTGCTTAGCTAGGGACATTAAATGTAACATTTAATTTAATATTCAACAATAATATTGATCTGCCTGCATTGACACTATTATACAAGAACTGAACTGAGCTGGACGATGACATCACGGTTTACTCCAGAGGATATATATGCATATATATATATATATATATATATATATATATATATATATATATATATATATAAATATAAAAGAACTAAATTAATACATTTTTTAAAACAAAAATGAAATATCACTGAACTTAAGCTGGACTGTGAAACTATTTTCTCCTGGAAACAAACTTTTTTGCATATTTTCCAGTTATCTCAGTAAAGCTGCTTTGAAACAATCTATATTGTAAAAAGCGCTATATAAATAAATGTGACTTGACTTGTATATCTTTTAGTCAAAGCTTTGAAGTTATTAAGTAATGTATCATGTAGGTTCCTCTGGTATTTTATATAATGACCACTAGGAGGTTTCTTTGATTGGTTTTCCGTGAAGATATATACTTTGTTGTTGAAAACGAAAGTAAAAGAGTGACACACGTTCATTGCGTTTTACCATTAAATTAGAGTTCCGTGTCTTTATTAAAATCAACAAATTAATGATTTATCTCGCAAATTTTGGAACGTTATTTTTTTTTTTACTTGATCTTCGGATTATCCGCAGTGGCCACGGATATAATCGGGTTCCGCGCATCAATAATATGTGATCCTGGATCACAAAACCAGTCACAAGTAGCACGGGTAAATTTGTGGCAATAGCCAACAATCCATTGTATGGGTCAAAATTATCGATTTTTATTTATGCCAAAAATCATTCGAATATTAAGTAAAGATCATGTTATAACCAATGTCCACTTTAGTGGCATGCAGCTATATATGAATAATAGTAGGGGCCCACCAACTAAATATATATCTTAATGTTTCCCTGTGTATAGCCATAAACAATAAAGCCAGGAATTAACTTAGTAAACCTTTATATATGGTTTAGGAAACCCAAAAGAAATAAACAGGACAATACATTTATATGAACATAAAACTAAATGAAACCAGTCCAATGAATGAAAGCAGTATCCGCACAAATGTTCTGTAAAGTAAGACTTAATCAAAATAGAAATTGAATAGACAATGAAAATAAAATAAAATCTAAGCTAATCAGTTCAAGGTTGTAGTTGAGTGATTCTTTGGGTAACACATTTTAAATAACACATGGGTACCGAGTCGACCGTTCTCTGGGATGCGTTTTCATGATAATCGAATGTACCCAGTTTTAACGTTAGTTTTACCACAGATTAGCGACAATGTGTTATTGTCGCGTTAAATTCAACTCAACTAGCCCTAAACTTAACACAGTATGAGTTGCAGTCTGAACACTCCCCCACTCTTTTGATTGACAGGATATAATCGTAGATCAGTGCATATTTATATACATATATGAACTGATGATTTGATGATATATGGATGATTTAATGATTCATAAATAAGTGTTATATAAAAATTATATAAACATAAAATTTGCCAAATAAATTTGTTGTATAATTAGCTGTAAATAAAACCAAATGTGCATGTTAGACATTTTAGCAAAAAAAACTAAAGTGACTGTGCATTTATTAATCAGAATTAGAGAGAGTAAGAATCTGAATGTGAAAAGATAAGAAGAGAACAGGAAATGAGTGGGAGAGAGTGAGAAAGATTTGATGTGGAAGATAAGGGTAGAGGCTGTGGATAAATGTCTCTATTGAACTATATGAGGTACTTAAGGCAGAATATAGCGGCTAAAAGGGGTTAGAGCATATGTATCATTCACAGGTTAATGGGCAGAATGACAGAAGTGATGAGTCATTCTGTGAAATGGGCTTTTGGCTCAGGACAGAAGAGATCTGACATACATACATTTGAGAAGGACTGATGAGAGAGGCAGACATGGAATCGCCCTCTCATTTAGAAACACCAAATGCATTATCCATAAATCAAGACACTGCTTCCAAAAAAAAAAAAAGTCTTGTCTTCATTGCAATATTTCCTATGGAACAGGTAGTTTAGGCAGGACATATCGAAACTATATATATTTTTTTAATTTATTAATAAGCTAGGCTACTTGCAAGTCGGTTGAGTGGGGGCAGGGCATTAACAATCCAGAGAGCATTTGATTGGACAAAAATATGTGTAGTACAAGATGAGTCATCAAAATGTTTGATGTCAATCTAATCTGACTGCAAATATTTTATGTGCATGTCTATATATATATATATATATATATATATATATATATATATATATATGCACACACACACACTCACATACATACATACATATATACATACACACCACACACGCACATACAGCATACTTTATGACATGGTTAGTTCAGGTTGTAAAATATTATTGTGATGTGTGGCTGCCCAAAAGCTTAATATTTGATATTTATTCATTTGTTAAAAAAAAAACAAAAAAAAAACTTATCTTTAAAAATATATTTCAAAACATTGTTGAAAAAAATAATGATTCAAGGTGTAAGGGAAAAATATTAATTTCTACTTGATGGTTGCACTATTAAATGTTTAGATCAATTTCACACAATTTCCTTCTGGCTTGGTCTACAAATTAACAGCTCTGTTATGTGAGACAATGGGAAAGAGAGAGACTCAAAGATAAAAAAAGAGGAAAGTAAAAAAGAAAGTATGGTCGGCAACAGTCATCGGCGCATCGCGGTTGAAGTGAAACAGTCTTGTACTTTTTGGACAATTAATATTTCTATAGCTACATCAATCTTTCAGTGAGATTGATTTCAGGATAACTGGTGTGGATTGTGAATGTCACAGCAGGAAGTCATGGAATGAAATCGATAGGAGGTCAGGTGACCCTGTCTGTACTCCCAGACAGACTGCTGATGCGACGCAGACTGGTTGGAGCTTCAAAGTAGATTGCAGCTCAGCTACATCAAGATTCTGGTCCCACAGCACACAAGGGGTCCGGTCAAGTCACTCCGAAAGCTCACTTTCATCGATGACCAGATTGATTCCACAAGACAATTACATTTTTCTTCAGTAAGAGTAATCTTACCCTTTTAGGGATGGGACACTATGGGATCACAACAGAAATACCAGACACTTTGAAAACTTTCCATGAAGAGTGATAGATGAGAACTTTCTAGTGGTCAACTGATATGGGCTCTTCAATGATCGATGCCATAGCGGATGACTGCTATAATGCTGCTATATTACTGGGTATGATCCTTAAAAAAATAATGCTCTGAAAGTGTGAATCTTGCTTCAAAACTTGGTTAAATTAAATGCTTCATGTTACACTATGTCTACACCGGACGTGACAGCTGTCGCGGACAAAGTGACCATTGCAAATCATTGCAAATCCAGTCAGAAGTAGTGTGAGTGATTTAAATAAAACGGGGCATGAGTTTAATGTGGGGAAATTGTCATGTTGTATCGCGCCACATCTAGTGTAGACAGCATTACTGATTATAATGGGCTATAATGCGTCAGAGGAGTAAGAGGCCCTCTACCGAGGGCTATCCAGCAACACCGCCAGGCATCACAGAGGAGTTCGCCCAGCTGGTGGAGGACTGAATGGTAGTGCGTTTTGGGAAGTGGACCAAGATTTTTTTTCTTTTCTCTCCTCTCTGTCTCTCCTTATCCTTCCATCTCCTTTTCTCTCGCCTCGTCTGTCCTTACCCCCAGGTGCAGTGGCCGCCGTAACTGGCTCGAGTGCAGTCTCGAGGGTAAGGGTCTCCATAATTATTTATGTGGCAAAATGCAGTATAATAAATGGTATGACTGTATACCGTATCTCTTAAATGTCCGTCTAGTTTGAACTTGCCGCGCTAGCAACTGCTCTCTCCGTGGAAGCTTTGCGTTTAAAGACCTAATAAAACTCATTTCAACTCAGATCAATATTTCATGTCTAATTATTTACTTATGTGGCAAGTAGCCGTGTAATAAGCAAGGATAATGTACATCCAGCCGGTTGTTATCTCAGAATAAACCCCCTTCAAGCTGATGCAAGACCCCTCTGCTTCGCGTCGAGGTCCTCATCACCCTTTCGGGGGTTTATTCTGAGATAACAACTGAATGGATGTACATTATCCCTTACATAACATACCGCGGGATAGCGCAATGTACCAATCAGAATCAAGCATTCCACAGAGCTGTGTAATAATTAGATAGAATAACACTTCATTCATGTTTAAGTAGTATAGTATTTGATGGAAAATTATTTTTACCGTTATGTTTTCCTACAGAGGCAAAAAAGGATACACTGAAATTCAAGGCATTTCAACACAACTTCTGCTCACGTATTTGAAGGCTGCATTGAGGATAAACGTCATTTTATGCGACCTACTAGGTTCGTTCTACCTAAAGAACAAATGGTTCAACTGAATAAAGTACAGAGTTAGATACAATCTAGCTAGTAGTTACTAAGCCTCTAGTGTGGACTTTACATTCTAATTTAAGAAAGAACTTAGGAATGGCTGGTGCAACTCTACCCTGAAGAGGGTCTGAACGATTCACACAGTGTAAATATACTTTCCTTTGGGGCGAATGAATCCTGGTGTTGTGTCAGTGTTAAGCAAACATCCACAGCTACACACCTGGAAGTTGCATAAAACCAGTAGATCGGATCTTGCAATTTTGTAAAGTGCCTGGCCTGCTATGTTTGTGCACAGCATTCATCAGAGTGTCACTGAATGGACTGTGAACAAAATGCTGGATTCATGTCAAAGAGATTGCATTAACATGCAGTCACAGGATTCGTCAACATTCACTTGTCCATGGAATGTAAACCAAAATCATTCTGCCACATTACAAGTGTAAATCAATATCTGTAGCCCTATTATTTCCTACCTATCAATGCTTCTGTCCATTAAAGCTGTCCATTAGATAATCAACCATAAAATGTCTTTGTGTGGCTACCTTACAAAACATTCCCAATATGGTTGGCTTGCCCTACATCCTTGTTAACCAGACAAATAGGGGGGGAAATGGCAAATATTCACCACATTCCTATCTGACGACCAGACGTGGATATTAAAGGGCCAAAATTAAGGCGAACACTACAGGTGAATAGGGTAAAATTTTAAAATAATAGATATCACCATGAAACTTCCTCAATTGATTACTTACACAAGTATATAAAAAAAATGTATTACAAGTTTTTGAAATTTGTATGTTTAATTATGCAAATTAGGCATTATCTCATTAAATATGCACAATTTTGCATATATTTTCGGTAGATAGATCTGACCATATGATAAAGCCAGGTGCAAAATTATTTTTTTCATTTTGTTTACACACAAGATGAAAAAAAATTCAGAGGGATTTCAGGATATATGCTTTCATAGGAAATCAAAATAGACTGTCCATAGCCTTAAAATATATATATATTTTTGCCATGTTTTTTTTTTTATTAAAATGTCACATAAATCAGTCCAGGAATTATTCCTCTGAAAATATCTTCAGAATACTGCTAAGTGTATAACTGGAAAGTTTGGTGTACATAGGTGCTGCATAGGCTGAGAAGTTTGTACTGGAGAATGACAAAAAACGAATTTTGAGAAAACTGCATTTAAAGATTTAAATAGTAATTTAATACATTTCTATTGGAAAAAAATTGCATAAAAACAGAATAAATGTTCAGGCCCTTAGTAATAATAATATATAATATGTCAAGCTCATGAAAACTGATTATTTAATAACATGGCAGGCATATAAGGCCTAAAACTGCAGTAACTCAATGAATTAGCATTGGCAGAGTACACCACGTGATGTGTCTGAGCGAATCACGTTAGCAGAAACCAGCAGTAGCCAATGAGATTTCGTCATTAGCTTTAAATCCCCCTTTGGACATTCACGATTGGTTACTGATAGAAAGGAAATGCCCATATGTGGGTTATATAGCGTTGTGCAGGAGACTCAGAGCTGTACAACTATACCTGTCATGACAGACTTCAGTAAACAGACGGAACTCGGCATGTCGCGTTGGAATGCTAACTTCTTAGTAAATTCGGGAGAAACTTACTGCCGCAAGTAAACAAAATGTAATAAAATAAACATCTTAATGTATATTTTCAATGTTTTCTTTATAGCAGCTTGAAAGAACACATATTGAAGGAGTAAACTAGCCCAAAATCTCAAAACTGACCACTGCATAAAAAAATCTATGTTTTTGCCTGCCGTGTCTCGCCTAAACTCCATTATGGGCTTGCTTTGCCCCACCTCAACAAATTTAATTAGCTTTTCTCCCATCAGAATCCCTGGGAAAAGAAGGGGAAAAGGTAGTAGGCTAAATGACAGGTTGCTTTGTGAGATCGAGAGTACGGAAAGACTGGAAGCCAACTGTTAGATGCAGATGGTCTGAGTGTCAAGCCAGCACACAATGCACAGAGCAGTGCAGGAAGATAATAAACAAAGTAATGACACAGGAACGAGAAAAGCATAGAAAGAGATGAATGGATGCTAAAAGAGACAGAACAGAATGAGTGATCAACCCATCAGGGCATACGAACTCTCAGCACATCTGCTCAGTGCCCACTGTGGGGTGAGCAGTCTGTATTCTCCTTAATCTCTGACACAAATCACAATTAGTTACTCTGATCTTTTAAAGGGCTGAGCTGAGAGCTTTTCGTCTAGAATGTAAGCAAATCAATACAATACATTATGCATGCTGGGCAGGCAATCTTACCAAGACCTGCCTTGAGCTAAATCTGGATTGGGACAGGATTTCAAGCAAGCCCAATGCTTGCTTTCAAACAAGAATACATTTACTAATCAAAACGATGAATTCTAAATCCTTCAGTGACTGCTCACACGTTTAAGACTTTAAAAAGTTTGTGTTCAATAGCTGAAAGTAAAAGAGTCGGAGTGAAAGAAAAAAAAAAAACCATTGAAATCCCTTTATGCTCCAATGAACTCATATGAAATTTCCAGGGATAGGTCTTGATTAAGATGACAATCCAATCCATCTGGGAGAGTGTGCAGGACATTTGGGAATTGGGAAGGAAACTATTCCTCAGAGCATTAGGGGAACTTTCCATTAAAATGATCTCAGAATGGTTAAGCAGATTGTCTTTAATGGGTCTGGAAGAACATTTTATCGCTCAGATGTTGAGTTCATAGCTTAGGCGAGTTAATGCACTTCTCGGTTATGATTTACGTTCAATTTACTTTTAAGTTCAGTTTAATATAACACATATGTAACACATATGTATTTATACATTTCCTTGCATGGTTGCCACATTTTGGTTATAATTACTAAAGTTCCAAAGTTCCAAAAAAAACACTTGATTGCCTAATGTTTGTTAGTTTAGCTGTTATGCTAAAGATAAACTGATTTAATTTGCAATATAAATGCGATATGCAATAACTTGTTAAATGCGATATTCGAGATGCGATATAGTATTGCTTTAAGTGTGTAAAATCAATTTAAATTGTATTTAAAAATATTCAAAAACTGATCTGGTCTGATCATATTACTAATATACTGTATGCGTTTCACATTCTTTCTGGGAAAAGAAAGTATTCTGAAATTCTGAACGGAACAGCAGTGTTTTAGCATTACATAAAAAATAATGTCTCAAATCTGACAATGTAATTTTAACATCAATGTAAACGAAACAAATAAACCTAATATTATATTAATATTATATAAACCAATATTTAAATTCCAAGAGCTCTTTGCTCAACTTGGTAATATATAGTTTTATCAACCTAGAACTTAACATCAAGAACATCCAGGTAAACAATAACATCTGAAACTAGGGGTTGATGATTCGTTTTTTCCCCCGCATCAGCAGTTAAAAATAATAACAAATAGGCAAATTACAAACAATAAGACAAATACAATAAAACAAAGATACAAATTAAATAAAAAGAGCTCTATGTTTGAATAGTCTAAGTATATATATATATATATATATATATATAGGCTGGCAAGTAATAAAATGGTGATTCTATTGAGATATTCCATTTGTGATTTGTCATTCCTACATGCATCTACAAGACATGTATCAGCAGTAGCAGACCTCAAAACAGCAGTTGACCTCACACTTACCAATGTTCACCTCATCATCCGTTTCTGCATCACCAATGCACTCAAACTGGAACTCCTGTAAAGACTGGGAGAACTTCTGCACGGCTGCTGAGAGGTCTGAAACAGAGGAAAAGACATTTATTTACCATGAATTTCTGCAAGTGTAACGCAAGTAAAGAATAATTGACAATGGACCGTTGAACTATTAGAAAATATTGCACACCCGAGGTGGTAATGCGGCAACGACGCGAAGTGGAGTTATTAATGCAATTATTACAGAGAGAGAAAGATTAAGCGTGTGTGAAATTACCTAAACTTAGTCTGTGCATCTCTCAACAGTGTTCGGCAGCAGCGTCTCTTCAGTACTTACAGCGAAACTAAGTTTATTTGCTTAAAAAACAGCGCTGTTACTACCTCGTTAGTGAGAAATGTCATCGCTTTTAAGTTGCTAGCGCTGACAACACATTTCTGTGTGAGTGTGTGTCAGTACTGTATGTGTGTGCGAAGAGTGGAAGTGGAAGAGTATGTGCTTTTTCCATAATTTTTCGACAAAAAGTGTCGTAATTTGTAGTTTTTATCCCATTTACTAATGTTGTAGTCTTTAAGGACTTTTGAAAAAACTGAAATCATTTGGCGAAGTGATATGGACATGTAATGCGGTCAATACCTGCCATGAACTACTTTAGCTGTGTGTTTTCCTGAAAATAAATGCACACCTTAGAACGTTCATCAACCAATCAGATTCAAGCACTCAACAGCCCCGTAATATAAGGTTTAATTAAGGTGACAAAATCACTTTAAGGGGCCATTCACACAAAATGTTTTTCCATTCCAATGCTCTACTTTACCATTGTTTTATGATGTAAACACTCTAGAAATACGTCTTTAGCTGTTGACTCGCGTCTCGCATCTTTTACAGCGCCCAAGTTAAAAGAAGTGCAACTTTAAAAAAAAAACAAACACACATTTCTAGACCTTGCACTTTTTTTCATTCCACTGACCTGCGTCTCACATTTTTAACAACAAAAACCCATTCTGTGTGAACCAGGCCTGACAGAACTATCATGGTGCATAAAAAAATGTCATGACATTCAAAGACTTTAAAAACACATGAAAGCTAATTTTGAGCTTAAATCAAACTAAAATCGATCCACTTCAGTCAAAGGTGTATCCTCTATTCAACATGAAGCTATGAGTCTGTACAAAAAGACAAATAAATAATCTTCACTCCCTGCTGAGAGTAAATGAGCTCTCATTTGGCGTGCTAAACGCACAACTCAGTCATGAAGAGTGGGCGGAAAGGACTCGATCAGGAAACGCTAAGCAACTCAATCAAAAAAGGTAATGAGACTGCAGAGAAAAGCCATTTCATCATGTATTAAAGAGGTGATAGACCCGACTGCTCCTCCAAATACCAAGAAAGGCCTTCAAAAGCTCTCTGACAAAGAAAACTCTGAAAAGGGTTTCTCATTACTTTCTCCTTAAATCTTATTTTTGGAAGAACGTAGGGTTGGAAAATGGCTCTTTCAAGCTTAAGAGCATAAGATTTGTCAAAAGAGCAATATGAAGGGATTCACAACGGGGCGGGTAGGAATACTAACTTTGCACTTTTGACTGTCGGTTTGATAAATTATTCATTGACATCCAATCAGGCCACATGGTTGCATTGTAAGGCTCATTACATAGACCAGCGCTAATACCCAGACTGACACTGATCTGCTGCAAAGGAGGCTTGTAATTCCAGAAAGATCAAAAGTTCATTCCATATCATTCGCAGTACTGTGGTTACTTTGCTTTTAGGTTTAATGCAAGTGTAATTAGGGGCATTATGGTTCACTTATAAAATATATCCATAGCATTGACACTGAACACTGAAAAAAGCTGAGAGGATAGAAAAGTGAACATAAGGTTGTATTTGTGGCCATTTTTCCTTGTGATTTGCACTTAATGACTTTTGTTTTTATCTGAATAATTGTCTTTTATTTGTGCATTATACAATTTCAGCAAACTGTAATTTTTGTTAATTTTCTGCCCACTTTTTGACCTTACATGAAGGTCGAGAGTAGACAGAAATAACATTTCTGTAACGTCTGGCTCTTTGAGTCTCGTGTATCAAACATACAGAATGCAGTTTAGATCATGCAGAGGTCACTAGGGAGGACACAGAGAACACTGCAATCCCACATTTAGTAAACACTGGAACATTCCACTTCCAGAGTTCAATTCCAAAGGTTACAGATTATATATGAATAAATTAGCCATGATTACTAACTAAAGAAAACAGTGCAGCAAAGGACAACAGGATGTGATGTGATTTTTCCCACACTCCATACAAACAACATTAGGGTACAATTTTACAGGCTATTTAAGATCATGAACAGTGTTACTTTAAAGGAGTCATGTTCTACACATCTGTTGCATTTTTCCCTAAACTTCCACTTACAATAGTTTGTGGTTACAATACAAATTGTATGTTACAATAGTTAATGTTTGTCATAAACGTTAGAATTTTACAGTGAAATATCGATTTTCATGGCCGTTTTCTTTCCTTTATCTGGCCTAAAGAATTAACAAGGTTGTACTATATCTGCTACCTTTCAGACATATAACATCACATTTTGTAGAATAATCTGTGGTTTGTTATTCTATTGCACTTTTATTTAACTGACTAAACTATGAAGAAACAATTTCCAATGTTTTCACTGGCCAACATAAGTGTATTTTGTAAATATAAACAAATTTTGATTTTGATGGCTGCTGCAACACACTCCAAATAAGTTGGGACAGAGGCTAAATAAAAGTGAAAAAAAAGAGAATATAGAATATCCAAGTTAAACAGTTTGAAACAGTCTACAATGAAGAGGTGAATTGGTAACATGGTATTGTGATTGGGTATAAAATGAGCATCCTTTAAAGGCTCAGTCTTTGCAAGCAAAGATGGGTCATCACGGCTCACCACTTTGTGCCAAATTTCATGAAAGAATTGTCTAACAATTCAAAATTCTCGCAATGCAAGATTGCAAAGAATATAGGTCTTTCCCCATCTACCATACATAATATTGTGAAAAGTCGCAGCTTGTGTAGGTGAAGGCAGGAGACCTCTGTTGAATGTGCATGACCTTTGAGGCTTCAGATGGCACTGAATAAGAAACTGTCAAGTACTCTGTTAAAAAAACGTTGTCACTTAACAGTTTGCCTCTGCATCAAGAAATGCAGCTTAAATCTCTGTTTATGCAAGAAGAGATATACATCAATTCTTTGCAGAGATGCAGCTGAGTTCTCTGGGCCTAAGCTCATCTCCGACGGTCCAAAAGACAGTGGAAATGTGTGATGTGGTCAGATGAGTCCATGTTTTTAGATTGTTTTGGGGGAAAAACAAAAACAATTTCTCAGTCCTAAAGCCGAAAGGGACCATCCAGATTTTCATCAGCAACAGGTGCAAAAGCAAACATCATGGTATGGGGTGCATCAGTGCAAACGGCATGGGTGACTTGAAAATGTCTGAAGGTACCATTGATGTGGAAGTGTATATTGGGATTGTACAGAGACATACAGTATACTGCCATCAAGATGACATTTTTCCTGGGAAGCAAGACAATGTCAGGCCTCATTCTGCATCTGCGACACTCTAGTGGAAACTCTAAATTTCCAAATTTGAATGTAAAGAAATAAAATTCAAATTCAAAGAAATTTATAAAATTAACTTATTTTTCTATTGGCAAATGTCTTGCATCCTATTTAAAGAAAAGGCTTAACTCTAGTCATGGCTTCTAACTGAGATAAACACAGGAATTTACTCCAGGATCAGGTTTCATCTGTGGCCTTATGCGTCACCCACTGCACTGAGAGTGTATAACAAGGTTATCCACTGATGTGTTGAGTGAGCATGTATATCATCTCATGGCGTGCACCAGCTCCGAGACTCCAGGGTGCTGGTCAATAATCTGTTTGAGATGCGAGTCTGCTCAGTCAAGCTGAATGAGCCCCATCAATAATGCAGTGCCCTTCACCTCTCGTACCGCCAGACAGCATCACCACTGCAGCGCTGATCCACAACTACAGTACTTTCCTCAAGCCTTCGGAGAGAGCCTTAACGTATAACAGGCCAGGCTTTTTCCGAGATCAGAGGTTGTTCAAATTAAAGTGGGTGTCTTGAGGGGACAATGAGGGGGACACCTGCTGCTGTCCAATCAGCTTTCAGATTCAAAAGAAAGAGAAAAAAAGTGAAAGTGCACATGTGAAGGCCAAATATGGTAACCAATACTCAGAATTTGTCCTGTGCTTTTAACCCATCCAAGTTAGTGCACACACATTAAGAGTAACACTGCAAACCGTGGACACACACACCAGGAGCAGTGGACAGCCATTTTTGTTTTGCTGTGCCACCCGGGGAGCGATTGGGGGTTAGGTGATTTGCTTGAGTGCACCTCCGTCATTTCCTGCTGTTATTGAGAATCGAACCAGCAATCTTCGGGTTACCAAACAGACTCTAACCATTAGGCCACAACTGCCCCCAAAGCCGTGAAAAATCTCCCAAGTGGCCATTCCTTCCTGCATTACTTCAGCTCTCCAAACTGTCTCTTTATCTCTATAGATAATGGCTCATAGATCTGCTGTCCGTCTCCACAGAGCTGTCGCTTTGTGCTGCTTTCGTTTCTTCCTCTCACCTACAGTATTAAGTGTAGAACATGCTGCCCGTCACAAAATGCTGCCTTCATGCCTTTAGGGAATCGCTGAGTCAGGATTGTAAATGGTGAGTTGTTGGCTCTGTTTCAAACCCAAGTGAGCTTCCTCACTGCCTACGGTCTATAAGCAGTTGCCATCTAAGTGTATCAACATTGTAAGTGATTGAATTGAAATTATCCTCTTAAGGCAGGCATACACTGTGCGAATTTCGTCCGATTTTGAGACGAATTCTGACTCGTGCGACTCTTTTTCGGGTCGGGCCGATTTTCAGCTTTGTCGTGCGTCGTTTGTCGTGCAGTGTTCGTGCAGTATACAAGGGGAAACGAGAGGTGATTAACCTCTCCCGATCGGCAATCGAATGGTCGGATGAATTTCTGGCATGTCAGAAATTTTGGTCGCTCCTCGTGACTATATCGCACAGTTGAAGCAGAGCTACGAACCGATTGCCCTAAACTCAGAGTTTTTTCCCTCACTGCGCCTGCGCGAAAACAGATTTAAAAAAAAAAAACGAAAAGAGGGAACTCTTTAAGTTCTGTAGTTCAAACTAGCTACAAATTACTGTTACTTACCTCACATTACTGTTGCTTACCTCCAGTTTGCCCAGTTATTACCCACGTCTTCCAAGCTGCGATGTAGCACCGTGCCTCTTTTATTAATTTGTTAAACAATGTTTTTGAAATAAACCTGTTTTTAATTTTCATTGATGACTAATTATTGCAGTGTTCGGATAGACTTCATATTATAGACTGTTAATATAATTATATGCCTTTAATTCATTGTAGCCTAATCGACCTAAATGTTTTAGACAATTTTCAAAGAGGATCCTCATTGAAAATTTTCTAAAACATTTAGGTCGATTACAATGAATTATAGGCATTTCATTATATTATTATTATTTTATTATTCCTCAAGGAGTAAGCTTCTATGTAATATTTTATTATCCTCACAGCGCATTGCGGCGATGTGCTGTGAAATTATTGCGTGGCAAATTAATTATAATAGCAGATCAATTTAATAATAAAATTAGCCTTCCCTAATACTAATAATAATTTAATACATAAATTGGAAGTGCTAAGTCATCTTGATATTGATAACTGATGCTTGTTTTGACAATATCTCTGGATACATGATATCGTCAGTCTACCAGCCCAGCATGGGGGTTTATCGCACATATTTCACACGTATAGTGTGAGCAGTCAAGTCGCAGCTCGACGTTCGGACCGTATAGTGTGAGCACATAAATCCTGAGCTTTAGCTTTACATCGCATGCGATGTACTCGTTCAGTGTGAGTAGATACCTTGCAGAAATCGCATAGACATCGCACAGTGTATGCCCGCCATTCGGAAGCAACTTCATTAATAGTCACACATTTGTTAAGATATACAGATAATCTGTTTTACTTATATTTTTCCCAACATTAATTTTTTTTTTTTTTTTTTTTGGGGGGGGGGTATTGTATTTATAATATCAGATCATGGATAAAACGAAAACAAATCCCAAAGACATAATTTTTCTTTACATTAATGAAATAAGAGCCTTACAACTAGCCTACATGTTAACCAAGGGTATGTTTACACGCAACGATGTACTAAAAACGGAAATGTTTTTCCTTTGCATTTTTCATGTTGACAAAATGATCCCCGTTCACACAGATCGTCAAAAACGACAAAGATGCTGTATTATGCTGCCAGGCCAGAAGTTGGCGATGTCACTTTGTAAGGAAAAACTACACGCCTATAGACTAAAGGTAATAAGCATGCACATGACGTCACTGTTTTTGTAGTCGTAGTTTACACGGAAACTATAATGGTATCGTTTTCAGAAACTTGCACTTTGAAACCAGTTTTCAAAAGGTTGCGTTTTCAGACCCCCAAAACGGCGTTGTTGTGTAAATAATTATATAACGTACAATTTTTTTTACGTTTTTAGTCGAAAACGGTGTCGTGTAAACTACCTCTAACTCTCAAGAGTAATAGTAGATTGTTATGTTAGGGTTCGGGTTAGTAGAATAAGTTGGTAACGTTTATAACGCGTTAAGTGATACGTTTTTTCGAATAATAATTACAGATCGAATATTCGAAAATATCCCTAGTCATTACCTACCCAGTTTCAGGGGTAGTGAAGAAAAACATCCCCTTATAAGACAATAAGAGCTCAAAGGGCAAAACCAGATAGCAGACCAGGAGCATGTTCTCAAAAGGTCACATACATCACCCCTGCTGCCTCTCGAACCTTACTAGATTTATTTACTTATTTTTCTTTTCATTTAGTGTTTGTCACAAAAATATATCATGGCTGTGACGCGAGACCACCATCCTCAGAAGACTTGGAAAATAGCAGATACGGATTATGGACTACTTTATGATGCTTTTCTGTCTTTTTTGGAGCTTGATACACTGGTCACTGTGAACTGTCTGATTTTGTATTCTACAAAAAAACAGCATATATGTTTGGACTGACATGAGGGTGAGTAAATAATGACAGAATTTCTATTTTTGGCTGAACTATCCCTTTAAACACGATCCAATGTGCACAGAACATGCATGTCGGCACTTATCAACATTCCTGTTATGACATTAACAAGCACGACGCATCTGCTGGGTAATTTTGCTGCGAGTGTAATTACAGGGCATGCTGTGGAAACTGGCAGAGGCAGTGTGCACATATGACGGGCTTCCAGCCTGCTTTTATCACAGGTTTTATCTGATGTCACACCTCCACACAGCCTGCCATGGAAGAGTGCCTTCATAGCTCACTGCCTGTTAGGGAAAGGACATTTCCTCCAGGCCCTGCTACAAACAACAAGCCAAAGAGAGAGTGACGGTGCTTGTGTCTAATAGTGTACTGCAGATAGTGGGTGGCTGCGTGTATCTGTTTTTTTGATATATATGTTTTATATAAGTGTGGGTGTGTAGTGAAAAAGAATTTCAGTTCTGTCTTTACATTCCAAAATGTTTCATCAGTTAGTCAATAATGTGGCAAAAGTTCACTTGCGTTTTCGTCCTTTTGTGCAGATACAAGTTGTATATGTATGTACTGAAGTCAGTACATTTGTATATACTGTACAACCCAAATTGTTGTTAGGTTAATTTAATGGGAAACTATGTAAATGTTGGTCTATGGCATGGCATGATTGATGAACAATCATCAATAGAGTTGTAGTTGAACAAATGCAGAGTGGTGCCACCTGTGTGTGTACACTCATAGAAAACAATGTATTCAAATGTAATTTAACCAAAGTCCCTTTTAAAGCAAGTCGGTTCACTCTGTGGCCATCTTTGGAACAAGTACAGCCACTACCTGATTGAATGTGGAAACATTGACATTTCAAAAACTGCTCGTCAAAACTAGTGACACTAAAAATGGGAGCTTTGTCAATTTTAGCTCATGTCTAATCTCTCATGTTCATCTACAGTGTATGCTAGCACATTCCTAAATTTTTTTTTTTTTTTAAATCAGATAGGCCTATACACGTTTATAAAACATTGTGGTTTTTCACTCTCAGTAAAATGGAGCTTGAAAATATATTTAATCTTCAACATTTTATAAAATTATCTGTAGAATGAGAATGTCTCCTTGAACTATCACAGCCATCAGTAGTATATTTAAAAATAATAACTGTATTTTTTGTAGCATATTTTATTTAACTTTAACGCTTTATTTAACACAAAAAAAAAATTAAAAACAAGAACAAAATATTTGATTTCTGACAATTATCATGATCATCTGCATAAAATAATATTTGTGTTGCATTCCTAAATGCTTTGGAACGCATTTCTGTAAGTATGTGTCAAACTATTTGTGAAGTACAGAAAGTGATAATACCAATACAAATGTAGATAATAAAAGTGTTGCCTTGTCTAAAACACCTGCTTAACATGTTGCAGTGTCCATTTATCTAACATACTGCACAGCATTCAGAGTAGACCTATATATTTTCATAAATGTGGACACCAGCAGACCCGCTTACAACATCATTTATTTATCCATTACTGACTGTCACACACTGAAGGGGCCGTTAACATTTCCTTTGTTCGAGGTTCATGGAAAAGTCATGGAACAGAACTGCTAAATTACGATGTTCTTTTGAGGACTGACAGGTAATGTATTAGGGAACGTCTCAGAGAGAACTTGTATTCCTCTGATACCCAATCAGATGCTCTTGACAGGAAGACCATACTGATTTGCCACGAGAGCGGCCCATCAAAGAGACCCTCTTCCAGCTTAACAAGAAGCATGGGATTGTTCTCTGATCGAACCTTAGGAGTTCCCTGTTCTTTGATTCCACTCAGAGGGGATCGAAAGAGGAAGAGTCTTGCTCCAGGTAACGATGACAATCGTTCATCAGCCTCTCAGCGGGGGTGCCCATGTGTCAGCCGGAGGAAATCAGGCCTGGCACTCCTCCAGTCAGCACTTCTCTGAACACCAATCCCCCAGCCAGGCCTGCTGTATCTCCACCTAAACGACACCAACTTAAAGGGACAGTTCACCATAAAATGAACATTAAGTCATAATTTACTCACCCAGTTGTTGTTCTAATGCCGTATGCCCTTCTTTCTTTTATGGGCCACAAAAGGAGATTTTTTTTTTTTTTTGAATGTCCCGCTCGTGTTCGATCAATGAAATGGCAGTGAATAGCGACTAGCATCAAGCTTTAAAAAAAAAGCGATTACAGAATAATTCTATCCAACACGTGCAGTATATTCCAAGTGTTCTGGGGGTATACGATAGGGTGAAAAACAAACCAAAATTGTATGTATTAATACATAAAAATCCTGACCTTGGCCATTGGGCTTCAGCACACGGCTACACGATGTGCATATTCGACTCTATTAGTGCCTCAGTTCACTCAATGCAATGTACGCAATCATATATTAGTGACAATGTTGCTTGATGGTGGATCTGGTCAGTGTCAGTGATCAAAATATTGATTTTGAAGATGTTGAATATGACAGCTTTGAGAATATGGTTAAGATCAGGCCAGATGCTGTATGTACTGGGAAATGAGCTCTGATGATGACAGTGATGATGGTATAAAACATCTGCTCATATTGAAACCTTCCAAATTCCAAAAGGTAATGAAATATGCTTTATTTTATGCCTTTGTAATTGTTATTAAAATATTAGGTGAGTTGTACACTACTGTGGCAGTTAGAGGGCCATCCGTGTTAGATATAGATCCGGGTCGCTCGATACCTGAAATTATGTAATAATGAATGGTGAAACATGCATGCATTTAACTCTTTCCCTGCCTGCAATTGTTTTTAAGTTGCCAGCCACCGCCAGCATTTTTGATAATTTTCACAAAATTTTCATGGCCGCCAGAATATTTGGTTGTATGAATATCTGAACATGCAATGCAACGATGTATAAAACATAGATGGAGTAGATCGAGTCCATCAACACCCCTAATGCTTGCACAGTCAGTAACATTGGGCAGTTTTGATTTATATGCAGTTATTTTACATATGCAAAAGATACATATGAGATCGCTTGTTTCTGTGTCTTCTTCACATGTGTTTTGATCAGGAGATTCAGTAGGCTACTCTTTCAGAAGATGTCATAGTGCCCCCTACCGTATAACAGTGAAAACACGGAAAGCCGAAAAATTAAATGTCACGTCCTGCGCCACGTTGTATAAATAGCAAATACATTTGCGCATATTTATGAGCTGGTCTGAAAACGAGGTGTGTTCAGGCGCATTGTTGGCACGTTGCTATTTTGAGGCAACTGAAATTGACTGTGCCATTGATCAACTGAAACCTGGTCTAAAGTCAATGGCGCAATATTTTTTTGTTATTTAAAGAGCGCATTAGTAATGTGCGCCTATAGGCAGGTCCACAACGCGCGTACACTCTGCTTATTACACACACAGGGACGCGCAGCAGCATACAAACTAGCCAAATATTAAAAATAAAAGGATAACAATGTAAAAGATTATTATTGTGTACATAAAGATATGGTGGAATTCGGCTTGTCCCATAGATGGTCTGCTGGCACGCTTTAAACCATGCGCTCAGATCGTTAAAATAGTCGTTTTAATCGTTTTTTTTTATTTTATAAGAGCAGTAATTCTAAATGAACTGCTGTAACAAGGAATACATGTAACATAATTACTATATCCAAATAGGTGAATGTCTACGTTTATTCTGTGCTTCTTTTTTATGTTATTATGGTGGGCAAGTTTTTAAATGAAACATTTATAATTGAACCCTTTTTGTTACATAATATATAGCATAGACAACATAAATACATGTTGCAGTTTGCACACTGTTTGGAGGACAAAACTGAGCAAGATTTAACTTGATGTAATAAAACGTAAATAAAATGTGACTTTTTAATCCGATTAAGTGAATACATAATTGACCGATTATCTAGATTGGGCTAGATTCAACAGAATTAGCCCAGCTGCATTAAAATGGATAGACCACAAAGTACAAATGTTGTGTAACTTTGTTAAATGACAACATGTTGCCTTCTAAGACACATTATTTTGGCTAAAATATAAGGCACTGCATGTTTCAATCACAGAGAAGGCTAATCCTAGAATACATCTTGACAAGCAGAGTGGGAAAAAAACATGCAACATGATGGATGGAGCGAGATAAATGTTAAAAAAGAAGGATTTTAATTTATTCAATAAAAAGTTTTTTTATTGAACTATTTAAACTATGTATTTTTTACGCGTACAGAAGTAGTAAGCTTAACAATATGTTAAGTGCACTTCATGTGACTTTCTCAATTGATAGTTATTCAAACAAAGCCAAATTATGAAAAAAAAATTCTTTTTTGGCAAACTTTTTCTAATGCCATAGTGCCTGGCTTATATATTCTGGGAAAACTATCTAATTTCCAGCTGAACATCAAGCTAATACATACTCACATTTTTTCTTATTCTTTGTTCTTTTGAGGTTGTATTTTTCTGTGCTCAAGGGTGAGCGAGTACCTAAAGTCTGTCAGTATTTCCAGAGGCGGCTTAATTAGATGTTCCAGGCAACCCTGATGTGATGCGTCAACGTGCTGACAAAATTCTTCAACACACCCTGTCAAAAAAGTATATAAAATTTTGACTATTTGTTACCAACTTATGAAACAGTTCCATCATTAAAAAGAAGTCAAGGTAGCACAACAAACACACCCAGCCAATAAGATGCCCAAACATATTGGCCAATCAGACGGGTTGCAAGACTTCCATTACCGGCCTCGTTCAGATGGAAATACAAGACATGAGAACCACAAATCAAGAACAACTTTGTTCACAGTGGCACAACAGTCTCAGAAATGCATTAATTCTGGACAGAATCACTCTCACAAGTCTTACAAACAAGCCTCTTACAGCAAAAGCAAAGTGACATAAGCATCTCAGACTGTAATAACACAATGTCTACAAGCTGAGGAAAGACGGAATGACAAAACCAGCTTTCTTGGTGTTGGCTTTAATGCACTAGAAGCATAAAAAGCAAAACAATGCCTGAAATAAATTGCATTAGCAAAAGCCAAACAGCCATCAAGCAGAACAAACAACTGCATCTCGTTCAGATTCCATCAAACAGTGTCACTTTCAATTAGCAGCAAAAGAGCATATCGTTTAGTACAAATTGCTCCTTTCTGCTGAGCAAAGGGAAATGTTTCCGTTTAGCACAACACATCACGTATGCTAACATCTGCAGGGATTATTTAAAGATCGTTGCTATACGGATGAGCTGAATGAAGTTCAGTTACTTCTCACAATTCATCTGGATAAATTAAATTGTCAATTATACAGTACTGTATATCTTCAGATCTTGGCACCTGTTTTACAACATAAGACAGAAAGAAGTGTAATATGAAAGACAGACCATTCAGTGATATTGCAGGTCATGTTCAAATGATAATGCTAGTCATTTTTTTTCTGGCAACAAACAATATAATTTAGTTTTTCATGACCATCTTTCACCCTCTCACTAACACTTATTTTTAACCGTTATGCCTTAAAGGCTTCTGTGTTTATTCCATATTTTCATGTGAAATGAGAATCAGTGGTTACTTTGCTATCTGGTCCAAACACTTCCCAATTAATCAGCAACAGCTTCTTTGTAAAATCTGCATCACATTTTGATAGATTCACAAAATATTCCACTGAATTTAGGATCCTGTAAAATTATTTATTTCCAAATTTTCAGTTTAACCCCCCCCCCCAAACCCCCTCAAATTTTTTTTTGTTGTTTTTTTTTGTCATTTTTCTGGATTCAGTTTAAATTATTCAGTAAAAAATTAATAGATCAAAAGCCTGTCTAATCAATAGAATTTATAAATGTGAAATATGTTGTCTGTTTTATTTTTTCTAAATTCATAAGAATTTTGTGATCAAGGCTGTAACACATGAGGGGGGGGGCGCAACGTTTTTAAGGGAATAAAGGAAAAAGAAGTTCTCTAATTGTAGTTATGACGAATTTCATTAATTTGTAAATAATATTTTATTTTATAATATACACACATTCACTCTTATCCGTATGTCTAATATTTCAAAAACGCAAAATGTTTCTTGTCTTGTTTACATTCAGTCATGAATTACATGAATCATCATTTCAATTCAAAATAGCAACTTAATAAAGAAGTTTGCATCACTGCATATTACACTATACACATTTCTATCGTTGTTGTCAAATATTAAATGTTAAAAAAAGCTACTTACTACATCTTACTAGGGATGCACTGAAATGAAAATTCTTGGCCGAAGCCGAATAATAATGAAACGCTTGGCCGAAGGCTGAATACCGAGCGCAGTGTTTCACATTTTTTCCATTTATTTTGCCAATTTTTTCACAATTGCATTTAATTAAATAGCAAAAATATGCTTTTTTACTATTTTGTCTTGCTTTTCAGAGAAAAAAAAATCAAATTGCAAAAATACAATTTATTTAACACTGAATTTTTTTTTTAACATTCCAGCACATACTATTTAAACAAAGCACAATATAACTTAAAATAAATAAATTAGTAAAATAAAAAATATATTTTTATTTGGCCATCTTTGAAGCCCCCCTTCTTGAATAGCCTATGTTAGGCCTATAACTGACTGCTGAAAGAATGTAACTAAAAAAGTGCATTGAAAAGTGCAAAGAAAAAATGTGGATGAACCCACAACAAATGAATAACTCTCCTAGACATAAGCCTTCTTTTGCGGTTTACATACACTTTATCGTGGGCTTTGACAGGTTTGCATGGATTGCCTCAGATCATTTGGGCTTCAATATAGCGCGCTCTCCATGACGATTAGCAGATAAGGAGTTGCCATGAGAACGACTGACATCTCTCTCTTTTTATAGATTACATAAACAGAGAATATTTGTTTTCGTTTTGAATTAGATCATTTAAAAGTAGACAATTAAATGATTATAAAGATATATTGCCTTTGCCTGTGTGACTAGTATTGGCTGAGTTTTGTTTAAGTTTAGAGACGTGCTCCAGAAAAAAAGTTAACGGAAACAGAGAGGCAGAAAGCACACCCTGTTTATTTTCTTTATTTTACAAAAGCACAGTTTTGTTTCGATTGTAAGTGGACACAAGAAGACATTTAACAGTTTATTTTTTCATATTTCTTAAGTCTGCATTTAAGTGACCATAAATGACAGAGTATTTAAGTCTATTTTGCTGCTATGTGAAAAAAATCCAGCAAAACGTGGCGGCGCGTTTGTCAACTACAGAGGGTTAAAAGACGCTTTAGTGCTGCAAGTAAAGGGGGTCGCACACCGGACGCGCAGCTCAGCGCCGCGTCACGTCTTTTAAATTCGAACACATTACTCTCTATGAGAGTACACACACCGGCGGCGCCTGTCCGCGGCGCCCAGCAACGGCTCAAGACCTTGTTCAAAATCCTGCCGCGCCACAGGGCGCCCTTTACATACTTTTATATTAAATTTACATTTATGTGTCTCAAATCGTAGTTAATGTATATACGGACTTCACCCTGTGCTGCAATATACATTTAGTTTTATATTTATTAACAGAAATCAGAAAATTGCTGATGTTATCGGATTTTCAGGTGAGAGTTGTCCTAGACGTGGCGTGGCGCGGCGCTGAGCTGCGCGTCCGGTGTGCGACCCGCTTAAGGGTACAACGTCTGCCACAGATGCATCAGATGAGCTTCTCTTTTGTTATCTGCTCAAAGGGGGCATGTTGGCTGCATTTATAAAGCGCGTGCCTCTCACTCTACGCTGGTTACTATTTGATATCGCATCAAAAACGTCATTGTTCGGTCAAATTTATTCGGTCTTTTTACTTATTTTATCTAATTCCGAATAATTTCGGTTGCCGAACATTCTTTGCATCCCTACATCTCACCACACTCTTTCACTGCTAAAACTAAAGCGTTGAAATTTCACACTTGTCTTTGCTGAACAGTAAGCCTAAAAATGTAACATTTTGTCATCCAAACAACAAATAAAGAAGTGTGTATAATCAAGTGAAGCAGAGCAGAATCAAGAATCAAAAAAATAGTAGGTGGACAATTTGGCCATTTCTAATTATTTCTAAATATTTGTATACATTTAATTAATCTTTTCAAATGTAATCAAACAAATTTTTTTTTTTTTTGGCAAACAAATAAAAGAGGTTCACTGTTAAAATTAAAACATGGTTAAAAAAAAAATGTTATACTTCTTAAATAATGTTTTAGTAAACTGTATTGTTGTTGTTGTTGTTGTTACTACTTCGGAAAAGTACATCTATTGTACAACAGAAATATATTTCTGTCATAATTTCTTCAAGTTAAACTAAACTTTTATTTTGGCAGGTTGTAGTGAAGACCTTTGAATTTCTGTGTATCTGACGATAGTTTAATCAAATGAAATGGTGAAATGCTTGTGAATGCTCATGTGTTCATGTCTTCATATAGAGAGACGGCAGACGCTGAAAACACCATGGGCCCTATCATAAACCCGGCGCAATGAATGTGGATTCAGACACGCCCTAAGTGTACTTGCGCGTGTGCTTTAGACCATTATATAAAATTTGACAAATTCTATTTTTATGACATGATTCAGTCTGCGTTTTCCACATTGTGGAAATCATAGAGCCCTGAATTGTGCCTTACGAAACATTAGCGATCAGTGACCTTGAAAAACAATAAATATAAACAGCCCAGCATCTGGCAAGCATCTCTTATATCGCTCTTACTGTTAATTATATGCCATATGGAATAATAGTATCCAATCTCCTTCCTTATTACTTCCCTTTGATTGGGCGGACCATATTAACGAATACCAAAAAGTCTTCTTGTTAACGTCCAAAGATCAGTTGGTTAATACAATAGCTGGGTTTTGCCAACTATGTCACAATACAATACACATCACAATACAGATCAATACAATCACAATCTCATAATAAGATCGCCATTGAAACTCTGGAGTTGTGTAATCTGCAGTACTGTATCAGTATCAATCAATTCACTTCGCCCAGAAACGGCTCTGACTGCACTGAGAAACAGTTACAGTATGAAACAGATACAGTTTCGGAGTACACACTTACTTAGATAACGTGCTGCTTGATTGTAAGATATTAAACGCATGCATACAGTAAATAAACATATTGATAGAAGGACCTGAAGAAACAAAGCACCATGAGGGAAAAAAATCATAATATATCGATATATATATCGATATATATATATATATATATATATATATATATATATATATATATATATATATATATAATTGTATTGGTAAAGCCACAGTTCAGTAAGTTTAGAGTTTCAGTTAATGGCTTGTTTGGCCTGAGAAGGAAGTTTTCAGTTCTGTATCTTTACATAGTACATGAAACTTTACTTCCATTATGTCACATATTTTGAAAGGAACCAGGATATTTAAAAAAAAAAAAATAAAAAAAAGTGGCCGTCATACTGTATATACCAGAATGGAGCAATTAGAGGAGAAAAGATTGAAAAGTAAAAGTGATTCCTGGTCATCTGACAAGTTGTTTAAAATGGAGAGCATATACCTGTAATAACATTAGATCAAATATTACAAAGATCTTTTTTTTTATTGAACTGATGAATAATGCACAATTAACACTAGGAACATGCATCAAAAAAATGGAAATAGGCCCAATTTAGATTTTGTTTTTTATGATATGAAACCTCAAAGGATAAAACAGGCTTTGATCAAGGTTGTCAAACCAGGAAGCCAAAAATCTGTTGTACTGTGAACCATTTTTGTCAACATATTTCTGCAAGCAATATACAAACAGCTAAACATTGTTTATGGTGTAAAATAGACATACATCTATTTTTTTTTTGTCTGCTGCAAGGAGGTATGATACAGAATGATAAGTCACATTCCATTAACCTGGAACTGGTCAAGATGGCTGGTATGGGATTTATGTTGCAAACCAGTGTTATTTTAGTATCACTGATATACTATTATAAGTAGATTTTTATATTGTCTGTTTTAATTTGAGTTACAATGTAATTTTTATTAGTTTTTTTATTTGACTATGTAGTTTTGTTAGATTTATTTTTAGTTTGTATAAACAAAATGAGATGTTTATTTAAATTTAGTTTTAGTTTATTTTATCTAAGCGAAAATGAGAAATGTTGCCTTGGCAAGTACATGAAAAAAATAAAAAAAAATTTAAATATTTTTTTTTTCAAGTAATGAAAAAGTTCTTTATACATTTAGTATTTGTTATTTAACAATGATAATCATACAAAAAACTAATATACTCTATCAAATTATCGGTACAGAGCATATAACAAAAGCAAATAGTGAAACACTGGTTTAGAAAATTGTACCGTAGGTATGTTCATTTAGCAATGCTTGATATGATATGTTAAATGATGTATTAATCGATGAATAGCGTTTCTCTGAACAAGGACATCAGGTCAAATCAGGCAACAGCTCTTGGGAGTGAATTTGTAAAGGTCAGAGCCGTATTCACACTGACATTGTTGTATATAGAATTGGCTATAGTGTAACATTTTCTAACACAGTGCAAAATAACACTGTAACTTGTTTCTTAGAGCCTTGAAGAATTAGAACATTTCACTGTGAAAATAACTCCCGACAATCCAATCTTTGTTCAGATTAATTAGTCTCTCAGCATCCTGAGTCTTACAGATACAAACTAGCACAAACACAGACACACACTTACAGTACTGTCAGTGAGGAAAGTTATCAGTGGGAGGAAAGGACAAGGCTACACAACATTGTTTACAACGCATTTCCTGTGGCAAAACCCCTGGAGCATTGCACTTACTCACATAAACACACAACACTCCCAGAAGAGTAGTGAAATCCAAACAGAGACATTACTAATGCGGAGATAGAGGAAGAGAAATGCTTTCAAATTGAATGCACTGCTTGTGCTTTGCAAGAGTGGAGAAGCACAAATGTCACTTATCAATGCCACAATGTGGGCTCGATGTTTTGTATGTCTACAATGTTGCTGCTAAAAGCTGCTTCTAAATTTACAAACAACAAAAACCACTCAAAATCCAACTTTTACAATATTTATAAATGACACAAGACACGATTATAAATACCTGGAAAGAGCTATAATTCGCATTTAGCCACTAGCATTGTCTCAATGGCTGTTGCTCAGCTAACCCAGCAGCACAGAATGTACGCAACCTGTTTGTTTCTATCTTTACTCATGACATCATGAGTGCTTAGTTCTTTAACTCTTTCTGTTTGCATTTCAAAAGTTGCCAGCCAGTGCAAGCATTTATCATTTTCACAAAATCTTCATGGTCTCCAGAATACTTTGTTGCATATTGTTGAATATCTGAACATGCTATATATAAAAAGAACAGTGCCCGGTTGCATAAAGCACCTTAAGTTTTTCCCTTAATTACGTATGATACTTAAGGGGCAATTTCCCCTTACCTAAGAGAATAACTTAAGGGTGTTGCATATAATCTCTTAAACGGTTCTCTTAGGTAAGGGAAACATTTAAGTGTTTCACGACAGCGATCCTGGATTGACGTTATAAACGTCTGTTGTTGCCATAGATACGCAAAACACTAACAATTTCGCATTTTAATCAAAGAGTATAGAATTTTGGACTGAACGCAACACAGCTGTCATAGAATTGAACAATACCGGTTCCAATTCAAAAGCGGTTATTGGAACTAAATAGTAGTTTCTAGTTTTTAATATCTCTATAGCCTAAACTAAAACGGCGTGTTGAATAATGTACAACAAAATAATGCTTATGGATCGGTTTATAATTAAACAATTTCGTCATAGAGCATGAAGCTGTCAAATAGGCTATTTATTTACCCCAATAACTTTTGGGGATAACTCCCGTTTCCATACACAGCACAATTTTACAACACCAGTAACAACAGCCCATGTTCCTCATGAAATGATTAACAAATTCATTGAAAAAGCCAAAACACAATGAACAGTGAGTAGGTGAAAGGGACAACACATTAGTCAAGAGAGAATACTTAATAGTAATAGAAGTTCGTCACAAAATGAACAGTAATAAAATTGGTGATGGTAAGTAGATCACATCATTTCTGCCTGTATTAACTTACACACAACAAATCAAACATTGTGCAAGTAACGTTAAAGTGCACACATTTATTTACGTTACTACAAATAGAATGGCAATGGTAAGTATATTAGCTGTTCTAACGTTATATGTTTTAGTCTTTAGTTTTATTATAATTTAATTCATCTTGACTGATGAAAACTTTGTACAACATGTTACATTTGATACAGAAAGAGAGAGTTAATGTACAGATGACTTAGCTTTAAAACTTTTCTGTAACGTTAGCGCTTCTGTTTGGGCTGTGAGAGTTGTCGATTTTGGGTCCGTAGTATATGATGGATTCTGACTCTATTGAATAGTTTCACCATGTAAACAAGAGTGTTTTTGCACTTTTCCTTGTCACACACAACTTCCCTGCACTCACTGTTGTACATCCATGCCGCTATTTAACCTACGTACGTACGCTGCTCACTTTAACGTTAATAAAAACCCTTTCTACTTTACCTCTCTGGATCTTTGGGGAATCTATGAAATGCTAGTTGATTGGTTGTACACTGGTAGTTGTTGCAGTTGATGGCAGAACACTGTTTTCTTTGTTTCCAATTATTTCCAGACATTGTGCTGTACAATTGTGCCAACGGTAAAACCGTTGGTTCAGTCCAAAATGGCGTCAGCGCGATAGCAGCGCCATCTAGCGATTGTTACCAAAACTGCAACGGAGTTTCGCCTCTTGTCACTTCTATACTCTTTGTTTTAATCAAATAAAGTAGGATAGGATATCGGAATGAATAAAGAAAAAAAAAAGAAAAAAAGATAGCCTAATTGGACAGAGGAGGAGAAATGCATTCTTCTTGATGAATATGATAAAAGAACAACAATTTTGAAAAGCAAACTAAATCCCAATGTAACTGCAGCAAAAAAAATAATAATAATAAAAAAAAAACAGAAACAGTGGGAAGAAATAATAACGGAAAAAATCAATGCAATGAGTCTTGACGCGAAGAGGAGGGTTCAGGAAGTCCTTAAAAAATACGAAAACATCTCTTTGGTCGCAAAAAAAGAGCTGAGCGCTTATAAGAAAGAAGCCAACAAAACAGGTACGATTAAGCAAGACTACGCTTTTGAGATTGTATGCACCGCCCCGTGGTGAAGAGTTCGCTTTATTGCTGTACAGTGTTAACACCCAACGATTACAAAACTGACCAACAGCTTGACCGTTGCGTTTAAATGACGGGAAAGAGTCCCCCGCAACCCGGTGAACCACTCTGCTGACAGACCAAAATTACATAAATTCAGCCATGTCGTCTTATTTTTGTCAGCGTTACTCTTAAGGTTACGATTTCCAAACCTTAAATTATACTTAGGGAAATGACCGTTAAGGGGTTTTATGCAACACTTAACACTTTTTAAGGGATTACTTAAGTGAAAAAACAGCATTTAAGGGAAATTCTAAGTGTTTATGACGTTTCACTTAAAGAAACCCTTAAGTAACACTTAAGGGTTTTTTTCTGCAACACCCTTAGGTTTAAGGGAAACATGGGCGAACTTAAGGGGAAATTACACTTAAGGTCCTTTATGCAACCGGGCACAGACCCTCTTCTTTTTTAAACAAAAACGAACAAAAAGCATTCTGGCATCTTTATTTTAGTCGATAAAGTTTTAAATATGGATATTTTTCTTACACGAACGCATCGCTTCACTTCAGAAGGCCTTTATGGAAGGCCCCATGAGCCGTGTGGAGGACTTTTATCATGGATGGATGCACTTTAAAAAATATACAGCCATTCACTGCCATTATAAAGATTGGAAGAGCCAGGACATTTTTTTTAATATAACTCTGATTGTATTCATCTGAAAGAAGAATGTAATATACACCTAGGATGGCTTGAGGGTGAGTAAATCATGGCGTAATTTTCATTTTTGGGTGAACTAACCCTTTAAGTAGACTACTTGACAGTTTCATGCATTTTTAGTTTTTACTAGTGTTTATTAGTTCTAAATGCTCCTGTTGTCGGCTGTGTTCAGGCTTAGGCTACATTTGATTTAAATACATTTAGGAAGTGTACGATCTTGGAGCAGATAAAATAAAAAGGGAGTTAATATCTGACTGCTTGTATTCATTAATTGAAATGTTGCCATATGCAGTGATATATTGCAATGCATCGTGATGCATTGTGATTTCGAATCGAAGACCTGATCATTGTAATAGGACTGAATCGTGAGACCAGTGATGATTCACACCCTATCATTACTGGAGATTTTCAGCTCAGTATATGGAGTCCTTCACATTCCACACACAAATCACAATGACGTAAGGTGAAAAGTACAACATTCACACACACGTATTGCGGGGTTTAGTAGGATCACATTGGAAATCTGTAATTCAAAGTCTAATCAGGTTAAACTTGATGATTTTGAGAAGTTTTAATGGTGACAAGTCAGATTGTCCCAATGCATACAAAAATCGCCAACCTGTACAGTACTTACGAATTCGGGCTTTAATGCACAATACTTCTTCCTAAATATTTCAACCAGTGCTGAAGAGCGATTGTGTGGCAGTTACACAGACATCATTATTTTAACATGGACAGAAATCCGACCCCATCATCCTTCTTATTCAGAGCTCACTAATCACCTTCATAAGGCAAAGGGCCTTTTGATCAGCAGCACCTCTAACCCATTTGGGCGGTAAGTAGTCGCTTCAGCTGAAGCTCCCCTTAATTACCTTGACAGACTCTCTGCTGCAAAATTAGATAGGACTAATCATGTTTTCAGAAGGGCCGAGGTTCATTTCCAACTTCCATTGCTGGGTGAGCATTGAGCAACTTTGAAGTAGAAAGAGATTGGCTTTGTTAACAATGCCACTCAACTAAAATAGTTTCGTATAGCTCATAAAATGAAATGTTTTTGTTTAGATTCACATATGCACTGAATAAACACTCACAATTAGATGAAGAACATGTAAATAGCAACAATTTTGATTTCATGTTGACTTTCAGCAAAAATAATGGTAAAAATGTTCTATCACTTAAAAATTGTGATTTGTGTGGGAAGGAACGTCTCAATTAACAGACAAATTTTAGCAAAGAATATTATCCAAAATAAACTAAAACACCTCTGGCCAAACACTCATAGCGTGCAGAAAATACCCAGCGTCCCATGAGAGTGAATTTGATAAGTACAGCATGTTCCTGGATCAAGATCTTTTTTTGATCCTGGAACAACATTCTGAAAAAAAAAACCAATCAGATTTGAAGGACAAGTTTAGAGTTTATGTCAAGTTCAGGCTTACAACCAGGGTTAGGTGCTTCTACATCAGTGTTATTCACCAATCATTTCCCTCTGATTTTAGGGAGAACTTATGGGTAGGGATAGGACTACAGGAATGTTGTTCCAGGATCAACAAAATATGTTGATCCAGGAACATGTCTTACTTTGAAAAGTCACGGTGACTGTCCCATGCAATAATCTAACCAGAATGTAATACTATCCCCGGCGGGTGTAGATTTTGGTATGGACGGTAAGGGCATGTCCCTACACATCATTTAAGAGTCTACAGTACAGACTAATCCCTAAAAGTAGCAATCACAATTATGACTGAATGTAACAATGTAAGTAGTGTAAAGTAATGTAATATAATGCAAGTAATATAAGTATTGTATGTTTCTGTCAAGTATTAAAAATGGTACACACACACCGAAAAATAACCAGGAATGGTGTCTAGTATGCAACTCCTAAGTATCCATACTGGATGTATTTTATATAAATGTCGTTCTACTACATTTACTTGCATTTGCATAGACACTAAACAAGAATGACGTGTTGACAGCATCTGAAATGTAAATCATTTACCAACAACTTTACAGTTTACGAATCCTTATTTTAAACTATGAATATTTAATTCATGAAATTAATTGGTTGATCCTATTGCATTTATGATCAATTAAATTGTTTTCAAATCACATTTATTAAAGGGATAGTTCACCCAGAAATGAAAATTCTTTAATCATTTACTCACCGTCAAGTTGTTCCAAACCTGTATGATTTTTTTTCTTCTGCTAATACTCAAAAAAATATATTTTGAAGAATATGGGTAATAAAACAGTTCAGCAGAAGAAAGAAATTCATACAAGTTTGGAACAACATGAGGGTGAGTATAGTAAATGATGACATCATTTTTATTTTCTAAATATGTTGTGAAAAAAAGACAATAAATATGCTTGCTGAACACGCTGTGCATAAAATTGTTTGCATAAAATACACCACAAATGCACCATAACATAATCATAAAAGTAATTAATTTCATTCTTGCACTGTAATCCAAATTTTCAGAATCCATATGACTGCATAATGTGAGGAACGGAACCAAATCCAAATTCTTATTCAGCGATCTTTGAATATAACCTCAGTACTAGCGGCTGCATCTATGAAATCCTGCACTCGTTTAAAATTGTACATTTGCCAGAGATGTATGACAATTGTTTTACATCAGTGTAGATTTGAAAATTAAGCTTTTCCCTGTTATGGTTAAATCACGGAAGCTACACCAGTTATTTCGCCAAGAGATCTCTTATTTAATATTTATATATGTTTAAAACATTCCTTTCCTTGTAAAGAATCTGTCAACTGTACAACAGTCGATGTACACATCATCATTGGATAACCTATGCACCAGTGGAGTATTGCATAGAACATAAACACATCCTTCTATGCAATCTATAGTCTAGCTCATGCATTTTAAACGTCATAAGATAATACAACTGATTATGAATACTAATAAAGAATAATAATACATAATATTAAATAATGAAATTATATTAAAAGATGAAATTTTAGTCTTCAAATGCTTATTGGCTTTTGTGTGCCTCATCACTATTACGACGTCATGTTTCAGGTACTGTATGAATTTAAATGAGATATGCATGCCTTTACGAAGTGGATCAGAAAATCTTAATTTTTCAGTGATTAGCAACTAAAATAAGACAAACCATGTGCAAATTCATAAGTCAACACCATTGCTGAGTATTTTCTCCTTAAAACTGCAGTGAACCAAAGACAGAATCAAAAACGCAGTTTGAAATCGCTGGTGTTTTAACGTCACAAACTACCTTAACCAATCACGACAACGTGATTCGTCAACGAGTGGATCTCTGAGCTGGTGTGAGTGAGTGGAGGCGGGGCTAATGTGGATATTCACAGAACCGCATATACTAAATGAGGCAAGGTTGTAGAGTTGCATTCAAGCTATTTTAAGGCATGAAAAAAATGTACAATATGTAATTTTGGTGATCAAATATGAGTTTTAAGGGATACAATGAATGACCACAGGGGGACAGATCACGTAGATGGTAACAACTGCACATATTCACATACATTGTTAGATCATTGTTTAGTAAACCACTGCAAAGAACGAGGAAATAATGGTTAAATAGCTCAATGAATATAGTATATTACATTAAGAAAAAGCCCAGATTCTAACCGACAGTCACTATGCGCTGCTGTTAAACGCAGGATTATGTGACCTTTACAAAAACATGCACCCCACTGAAGCATTGAATGAAGTGAACAAAATTGCACTGCCAACCAGTGACACATCAGTCTGAGAGACGCAGTATTATTCATTTGGGTTCATTTGACTTGAGAGAAGGATATTAAAAGTGTATTTGGATGATAAAAAGAAATGCTAGTTTCAAGTTTTCTGCTGGGCATAAAGCAAGGTTAAAATCACAAAACGCACAGGACAGAGGAGGATCAAAGACCTATTTGAAAAAGAGCTTTTAGGACAATTAGTCCTCTATACGATCTTGGGAATTGTATTTAGTTTTTTTTTTTTTTGTATTAAACTTAATTGTAGTTTTGTCTGTGTGCCATGTGAAGTAAGCAAAGGAGTTTTATGAGTGGCAAAAAGACAAAAACAAAAAACAAGTAACATTCAAATGGAAATTAAAACTTATGTCAATTTATTCACCGTCATGCTTTTGTTTTTCCAATGGAACAAAAAAGAACAGGTTTTTAACACTGCTTCTATGCTTTTTCCATACAATTATGGCTTTCTAGCTTCAAAAAGGATGTAAAAGTAGTTCATATGCACTGTAAACTCTTATAGGTTGGCAGAACTCAAAAAACTTAAGTCATCAGTTACACTTTTTTTTTAAGTTAAACTCAAAGATTATGTTAGTTATAACTTAAAATTCAGACTTTTTCTGATAATTTAATTTAAATATTGACTAAGCTACCTCTTATAACTTGATCTTTTTTGCAGTTAACTGCTTGCAAGCAATAGCACATTTGCATGTGCTAATATATTTAGCAAAGAGACTATCACTATACACTTGCATATTCACAGTTCAGCAACATCCAGCATATATAACCTCAAACATTTACAGCCCATCTTTGAATTAACCACAGGTAACACCACAATATGATCACCACAATAGCAATGTTGTTGCAAAATTGCAACATAATAGAAACCCATATAAATCCCAACATAACAGGATATATACACTAACACACCTCTCTTAATATTTGTGCACCAAATAAAACCCCAGTTAATTTCAACATTTATTCTTCTTATTCCATCTGACACAACGTATGCTGGGAACTAGAAATCTGTTGCAACTCATTCAGTTTAATTTCAGCTTAACATAATCAGTTATTGAGTTCATGTAACTTTTTTCTATTAAGTACAATAAACTCATTTCATTTAGTTGAGGTCACTGTCCTCTGAAGCCAGTTGATAGCTTTTTTGAACTTGATGAACAGACTGAAATTTAAGACATTATTCGCTGAAAATGTTGACGTCAATCCTAGCTGTATTTAGCACAATATTGAGAGTATGTGAGATAATTAGTTAGTTTTAACAAAGCAGTTGATCCAGTTCGAAAAATTATTCTCACTAACTCATGGTGAACAATCACATGGCTTCAGAAGACTTGAAGTCATATTGGACAAATTTATGACACTTGTATTGTGCTTTTGTGTACTCTTTTGAAACAGTCAGTCCATATTCATTTTAAGACATAAAAAAGCATAAAAATAAATATCAGCACAACCTTCAGAATTGGAAAAAGAAACAAAGCTTTGAATGACATGGGTGAGTAAATTATGAAAGAATGTTAATTTTTGGGTTATTTATTTATTTAACAACATTAAACAGTTCTCCTACTGTCTATTGTTATCTTTGAGCCAATGTGGCATTTACTAAAAACAAGTTATCTTTTGTTTCCATGTCTGAAGGTCAGCGGTGCCACATAATATTATCATTAGGTAAAACATCCATTATGCAAAAAGAGCAGCAGCAATTGTACGGCCTTGGCATGGGAATCAGATAACCTTGAGGGGGCAGAGGGCATATTGTATTTACCCACAATTTATCCAGATCCTCTAGAATCACAATTCCAGCATTCCACACACAGTACATCTACATTAATGCATTTGGCAGTCAAATACTAGCTGAAACCGTGTGAATGCTTTCACAGATGCATACAAAAATATACTGGAAATATATCAGCCAAGCACCTTTGGCATACTAATTTTAAAATTGTGCATACATCAACCTACAAAAAAAGAAGAAGAGATATCTGCCTTGATTTTTAAAAGCAGCTATATTTCCATCCAACTATTTTTTTTAAATTTTGGCATTTTGTGTAAAAAAAAATGCTGAATGAAAAAGCCAAGACACACGTAAATTCTAAAAAGGTGCATAAAAAAAAAAAACGTACGCGCTCAGTTTTTTTTTATCCAATAAAAAGACATGCGCATCAACTATGGTGGAATCACATTTACTGAATAAATTCCTCATGTGAAGTTCCTCAGCTCCTTTCATTTTTTACTGGTAAATTACCGTAAAGAGATCATGTGTAAACAGGACTTAATAAAAAATAAAAATAAAATGAAATAAAATACTGGTAAATCGGTTCTGGAAATTTACCTGTATGAGAAGTTGTAAGTTTCAAAACCAAATGTACAGTAGTATGTACAGCGATTTTGGATGCAGCAACAGCAAGGCCTTCTTTTCCATTCATCAGGTTTTGCGTACTATAGTAACTGCAGTAAGTAGTAAGTGCTTCTCTTCATTCAAGTGGATGAATAAAATGGCCAGCGTTTTAAATGTCATTTCGGATCATTGAAATCACAATCACACAAATTTTACCGGTATTTTGGCACTGATGTGTGAATGGTATCTTACCGGTAAAAAGACGGAACACAGTTGCTGAACAGCACATTTGTGTATCTACCAGAAAAGTCTGGTAATTTTTACGGTAATTTACCGGTATTGCTGTGTGAAAGGGGCATTTGTCTCAACAGAGTATGTGATTTAATAAAGTGGACTAACTAGTTGACAATTTCATTGGGCAGCATCAGAAATGTTGGTTGAGTCTGAAATGGCGGAGCCAAAGTATGTCAAATGGTTGGGTAGCTTATATTCACCTCCCAAAACTGTCTCACACAATTACGTTCCCAAACATCAGGGTTCCGCCTCTGAAGGCAAGATACAGTAACATGACAGCATTTATTGAATTGTGTCTGTAATTTATGATGTATGAAAAAAAAAGCAACAGTGGATTCCCCAATTGCAGCAACTTTCTTTTTTATTACGGATATTTTGCAATAATTTCTCAGTAAGTTTTGTTCTCTTGAACACAGGTTGGAAATATTTTATGCGATATTCCAATTTTGTTAAACTCACAACTTTGGAGGGAAACATAGCTAGTGTACGCTAATAAACAAAAGGCCTGTAGTGAAAGACTACACTGGGAATCACAACAGTCTCTATGTATCTGTGACCTCGATCAGTAAACTATTTGTCATTTAAAACTTTAGATAACCCCTGAATAGATACTATCACACAAACATTTAAACATGAACTGAAATAGAAATGTTGACATTCAAAATTCAAGTTCTCCTTTTCTGTCTCTCTACCCTGAACAGCAAAAAAAAAAAAGTCTTGGTAATTTTATAGTTAGGTTATAGTTTCAAAACCATCACATAAAGTAACATGATGTCACACAATAATTTATGAAAAAGGCTTGAAAATACATTTAAGACTTGAAACTCTTACAGGTATAGTTCCCCTAAAACCCTCATGGTTTGTTTTATTACAAACATTCTTTAAAATATCTTCTTTTGTGTTCAACAGAAGAAAGAAACTCATACAAGTTTGGAAAAACTTGAGGGTGAGAAAGTGATGACAAAATGTCCAAACTATCCCTTTAAATGGTCAACAGGGTAGTGAAAGGACTTGTGATATGACTCATGATATGAACTAACTGTCAGATGTACTGTTTCATTTTCAATAAACATTCAAGAAATCTTAGGTTAAATATTCAACAATACGCCCGACTGGGTAACATTGTTGTAAGTAACAATGCTGCAATTTAGCTTAAATTAAGTATTTCGTTTTTATTATTGTAATTAAATTCTTTAAAAAAAAAATGGTTTGGTAATTTTATCTTTGTTAGCCATGTTGAATATATGAGCTTCAGAAATGCTGTCAACACTACAATTAGTGTACACACTTATCAAATGTACTGACATTATTTACTTGTCTTCCTGTCATGCTGTAGAAAGAGTCCAAATGAAATCAATTTGAGTGTGACTAGTTTATTTTCTTTTTTTTAATAGAGTGAACACCATGCAGTAACAAGATAAATATTATGTTTTGGTCATTAAAATAATTAAAATGTCTGTGAATTGAATTCTTGGATACAACAGAGAAAGACCAGTAGGTGAGGCTAAAATTAATCATTTTGTTTGATGTGTTTAAACCAGCTACATTTCATGCTGTGTTACATTAGCTGTGGTAATTTCATCACTGGATTATTGGCTTTTACGCAAACTCGGATGTTTTTAATTCATCATGTTGGCTATTTGTCAAAACTTAGTTAGACGCCTACTTAGACTGTATTGTTGGGCATCACAAGCGCGCTTTAGAACACGTCTAGTGACCACATGCTGTCTATGTAGACAGCAAACTAGGTATTGAGTTACAGCCAACAAGAACGGTTAGAGAGATGCGGTTGTGTATTGAATTGAATGGAAATGTTTAGTACTCACTCTTGAGCGCGCAGATCAGCTGGTGTCCATCTTTAATCAGTTCTTTGATGAACTTGTTGGTTCGGTCCAGCTCGATCTCGTGACATTTGAGTCTCTCTCTAAAGTCTGGACTGTCCACAAAAGAGTCACTGAACTCTAGAGTCGGCAACCCCATTATCAGACCTGAAATAAAGCCTCACAAAACAACTCAGTATTTCCTCAGACACACTAACGGATCCGTGTCATCATCACCATCATCATCATCATCATCATCCACAGTCAAACGCGGGAAGAGTCGCTCTCTTGCAGAGATTCATGCGAAAGTTTCTCTTCACTTCCGCGCTCTGAACTTTCATCAAGCCAAACTTCTGCAGTCAGCCTGAGATCATGAGACTCCTGCTGGTTACATTAGATAACACCCAGAGACGTGCCATCTGTAATGGCTTTCAACACAATTTTAGTAAACAATCAAATAAAAAAAAGAAACATCTATTTTTCAAATTTTTTTGTTATTGTGACATTCTTTCATAATTTCTTTTGGTATTTCAACACAAAAAAGTCACAGAAAAAAAAAGCATCAAGATTGGCATGTTAAGGATCATCAGAACAAGTAGTTATCTCCTTAGTAAAGGTAACATTTTCATATTTTCACAACATTCAGTTGTAAATATGGTATTTACACTACATTTACTTTTACATTTTCACATATTTAGTTGCTTAGTAGGGGTGTAACGATACCCTCATGTCACGACTCGATACATATCACGATACGATATTATTACGATACTCCAAGATATGTTGCTTAATATGCTAAATTTTATATTACATTGTGGGTAAAGCTGAAAATCCAGAATTATTTTAGACGAATATGCTTGCACTCTTTCACTGACTAGATATATTTAAAATAATGTAGGCCACTTTTTACTGGTAACATAAGAAATTTGGCATTATCAGGACCCACAAATACAGGTCCTTCTCAAAAAATTAGCATATTGTGATAAAGTTCATTATTTTCCATAATGTAATGATAAAAATTAAACTTTCATATATTTTAGATTCATTGCACACCAACTGAAATATTTCAGGTCTTTTATTGTTTTAATACTGATGATTTTGGCATACAGCTCATGAAAACCCAAAATTCCTGTCTCAAAAAATTTGCATATCATGAAAAGGGTCTCTAAACGAGCTATTAACCTAATCATCTGAATCAACTAATTAACTCTAAACACCTGCAAAAGATTCCTGAGGCTTTTAAAAACTCCCAGCCTGTTTCATTACTCAAAACCGCAATCATGGGTAAGACTGCCGACCTGACTGCTGTCCAGAAGGCCATCATTGACAGCCTCAAGCAAGAGGGTAAGACACAGAAAGAAATTTTTGAACAAATAGGCTGTTCCCAGAGTGCTGTATCAAGGCACCTCAGTGGGAAGTCTGTGGGAAGGAAAAAGTGTGGCAAAAAACGCTGCACAACGAGAAGAGGTGACCGGACCCTGAGGAAGATTGTGGAGAAGGACCGATTCCAGACCTTGGGGGACCTGCGGAAGCAGTGGACTGAGTCTGGAGTAGAAACATCCAGAGCCACCATGCACAGGCGTGTGCAGGAAATGGGCTACAGGTGCCGCATTCCCCAGGTCAAGCCACTTTTGAACCAGAAACAGCGGCAGAAGCGCCTGACCTGGGATACAGAGAAGCAGCACTGGACTGTTTGCTCATTTCAAAGCAAATGTTGCATGTCATTCGGAAATCAAGGTGCCAGAGTCTGGAGGAAGACTGGGGAGAAGGAAATGCCAAAATGCCTGAAGTCCAGTGTCAAGTACCCACAGTCAGTGATGGTCTGGGGTGCCATGTCAGCTGCTGGTGTTGGTGCACTGTGTTTTATCAAGGGCAGGGGCAATGCAGCTAGCTATCAGGAGATTTTGGAGCACTTCATGCTTCCATCTGATTTCATTTTTCAGCACGACCTGGCACCTGCTCACAGTGCCAAAACCACTGGTAAATGGTTTACTGACCATGGTATTACTGTCCTCAATTGGCCTGCCAACTCTCCTGACCTGAACCCCATAGAGAATCTGTGGGATATTGTGAAGAAAAAGTTGAGAGATGCAAGACCCAACACTCTGGATGAGCTTAAGGCCGCTATCGAAGCATCCTGGGCCTCCATAACACCTCAGCAGTGCCACAGGCTGATTGCCTCCATGCCACGCCGCATTGACGCAGTCATTTCTACAAAAGGATTCCCGACCAAGTATTGACTATTGAGTGCATAACTGAACATAATTATTTGAAGGTTGACTTTTTTTTTTTGTATTAAAAACACTTCTTTTATTGGTCGGATGAAATATGCTAATTTTTTGAGACAGGAATTTTGGGTTTTCATGAGCTGTATGCCAAAATGATCAGTATTAAAACAATAAAAGACCTGAAATATTTCAGTTGGTGTGCAATGAATCTAAAATATATGAAAGTTTAAATTTTATCATTACATTATGGAAAATAATGAACTTTATCACAATATGCTAATGTTTTGAGAAGGACCTGTATTCCCCCATGGCATTATTATACATTATATTCAACTTTTATGTATATTAGTTTAATGTAGTACTGACACAAAAACTCTAAGAAACTTGATTTTTTTTTCTCACACAGAAAATTGTATTTTGGGTGAATTAGACACAATATATATTGTCTCTATCCACGATACATATTTATGCATTTTTGTATTGTGATAAATTTTGACACAATATATTGTTACACCCCTAATGTTTAGCATGTGTAGGATGAGGATGCATTAGCCAAGGTGGTATAGTAGCCTATGGGAAATAAAAAGACTGTACATACATTTGCAAATTTAGTTGTCATAGCACAAAACTAAGTGTCATATAAATTAAAATTTTGTTGAATAATTTATAACTGTTGACAAACAAAAAAGAATCCCAGAAAAAGAAATTCATCTGAAAGGTTATTCTATAACTCATATAAAGGCATAAACAATTATTTAAATTCGTTTTTAATAAATAGCGATGTCTGAAATGTACATCGAACTCGTGAAATTATTCAATAATAATCCCATGAATGAAAAAAAAAGTATTACATTAAAGAGTATTAATAGGAACACCATGCCACTCAGGTTTTACCTTTTTTCTAGTAAAATAAATTAAAAATGGTAAAAATGTCCTCAAATCTAAAAAAAAACAAAAACATGAATGTGTCCACAAATCCATCATTAACAAACAGACACAAAAACCTTTGATAATCAACATTATACAAAGTCACAGATCAATATTTTCTAGAGACACAAAAAAAGGGTCGTTTACACAACACAGTTTTTAACTAAAAATGGAAATTCGTATGCTTTTGGATGTTCATTTACACGACAACAGCGTTTTGGGTTTCAAACGGGTTTCAAAGTGCACATTTTTGAAAATGATACCTTTAAAGGGATTGAAACTTGTTCCCCGAAAAGTTATTAAAGATATCGTTAAAATAGTCCAAGTGACTACAGTCAGTGGCTCAATCTTAAGTTTATCAACCAACGAGAATACTTTTTCTGCGCAAAAACAAACAAAAATAACGACTTTAATTCAACTATTCATTTCCTTCTCTGTGGGCCTCTAGTCAGTTAGCGTAGTGTGATTGCGTAGAGCTACGTCACACGTAGGCTCACTATTGGCCGACGCTGGTCATGTGGGTGATGCGTGTGACGTACAACAACAGAAGCTTACGCTATTATACTAGTGAACTGACTCGTCGTTTGATAAATTTAGGATTGAGCCACTGTAGTCACTTGGACTATTTTAACGATGTCTTTAATAACTTTTCGGGGAACAAGTTTCAATCCCTTAGAAGCCTATGGAGGAGTGATCCAGCTCTCAGATCTAATAAAAAATATCTTAATTCATGTTCCGAAGATGAACGAAGGTTTACGGGGTTGGAACAACATGAGGGTGAGTAATTACTGACAGAATTTTCATTTTTGGGTGAACTATCCCTTTAACATCTCTGTGTAAACTACATAAACTGTGATGTCATGTCCATGCGTATTATGTGTCCACGCTAAAGATGCGTAGTGTTCTTTACAAAGTGACATCGCCACCTACTGGCCTGGGATGCATAATACAGTGGCTTTAGTCGTTTTCGCAGATCTGTGTTTACAAGGATCGCTTTGATAACATTGTCCTCTGAACACTAAAAATGTTTAGTACATCGCTGCCATGTAAACATACCCTCAATCTCAAAAATGTTGATATTCAGATGAAATGACAAAATTAAAGACACCATGAAATAAAAATTGACAAATAAACGATTGCATGTATGTATAAGGAATTTTTCTCTATTTCCTGCTTAAGAATGCGAACATCAACATCAGCATATACATCATGAATGAAAACAGCATATAGATCTGCCATAATGTTACTGAATGAAATGTCGACCCAGGACTCAATCTACTCCATCTATGGTTTGATTATCATTCTGAACCCGATCTGAATGTAGTCTTTGACAAAAATAAATTTTTTTCTGTTTTTTTTTCTTCACATTTTTTTGCTTTTTTTATGAAACTTACCTCATTCATGTGTCGGTCAAAAAATGCATTAAGCTAGAATAAAACTTTTTTTTATTTGTTTGTTTTTTAAAGCAGAGGCTCTGTTCTTTCTTTTGATATATTGCATGTTCAGAAATTCATACAACAAAAATATTCTGGAGGCCATAATTTTGTGAAAATGATCAAAAACGCTGGCGGGAAAAGAGTTAATTGCATAGTAAAAAAAAAAACTGAAAATGCACAACCGAATATAGTCGACTCATTTAATCCTCAGAGAGAGACAGAGAAACATATCAGAAAGATGGCTTTGACAATAGCTTGTACAGCCTGAAGGGCCATACACCAGTGTACATCTATCTGTGTGTGACATCAGTAAAGCTGCTGGATGTCTGATGACCTGCAGCGTTTCTCAAGGTCTGATGAAACGGGCCAGACATGGCTACAATAAACCAAACCCTTAAACAACTCCCACACCACCTTTAACCCAGATGTAAAACTGACAAATTCACATAAATATCAACCAAGGAAATAAAACAACCGGAATGAACTATAAAGTAACAGAAATCACATTTAGGCCTATATAGCAGTCGATGAATATTGTCAAGTCATATGGGCAGGTTTCTTTCTTTTATTCCCCTTTTCTATTCCAAACAGGCAACTGTAATTATACTCTCTGATAGATCGTGCCAGAACTAATGAGAGTGGGGAGAGAGTGAATTCTGAATTAATACCTTACTAAATGAAAGTAATTAGACTTCAGCCTAATTGGAGCCGGTAGAATCGGCCACATATACAGGGCACGCTGGAACGATAATGATGTCAAATTCCAAATGAGCATTCAGTCGACGCAAAGCAGGAGGAAGAATTTAAAACACTTAAGCCATCTTATTTGCATACGCCATGCTACATTTCCCATTACCCCAAAACTGAAAGACACAGCAGCAAACAAAACAATTGTGCAACATAATAGACAACCTATAAAGAGGCGTTCACACTGACAACCATTTGTAGCGAGACCAAAGGTCATCTATTTTCAATTAGATTTGGTGATTTAAGTTGACAAGACTATAGCGCAACAGTGACCACCTGCTTTTTCAGTGACGTTTTGCTGTTTATTTTTTCACATTTACTTTCTTCATTTCAAAACCTTTTTCAATAAGAGTTCTAAGCCATAGATCAAAATATTACAAACTGTGTTTTCAAGCAAAAGTACATTTCGCATAGGCTATATACATATCGGTAACACTTTATTCTTCAGACCCATCTATTTTTTCCGTCTGTCTTGTTAATGTTTCTACATTATTGCATCACAATTCTTCTAAAGAGAAAATAAATGTGATTTTTTTACTTCTGCAATGTTGCATTTCGTACGCAAAACTCAAATTGTAGAGCAACACTTTTGGTGTGCAGGCTGTTAATCCCCACAGATGTCATTTTCGGAAATTCAGTATTCAACCAATTCAATTTGATTCAGCGAATGTCAGTTCTGGTGACAGGGAGAATTGGAGTTATTTCACAGTCTTGTTGATGAACCAGAGACCTCCTCACAGCCAGCCTGAGACTCAGAAATGCTCCTATGATGGGATAATGACTGAGAGATTGCTCTGTGAATGTGAGGCTTAATGTAATTGTGTTGCCTAGAGGAGAATTCAGTGGGGGGGAAAAAGTTATTTAAAAAAAATAATTTAACCGCAATCGTACAATAGCAGGCTGCATGAGGCTAGGCTAATTGCAGTGTAGCACGGCCGCCTGTGGTGTCTTTCAAAGCAGTTTTCTTTAATTAGGATGATACCAAGCGAGAAAACAGCTACTGTAAAGTCTAATACACACTCAGTCAAACCTTACGACCACACTGCGATAGCACTGACATCACACTTACTGTACTCCCACATCATACATCAAATCCCACCCACTTACACACACGCAGGCAAAAATGGAGCACCAATGCAGTCAGTAATGTCTATGTCTGGTAGTTGCACACACAATAGACATCAATACGCATGCAACCTCATTGATTAGCTTCCCTGAGCGGGTTCGTTATTTGCAAGCTCCTGATTACATTTCAGCTGACGTCAATGAATTATTTAGCTTCTTGGCTGAGGTGTGTGTTTGGAGGCCTTGGCTTCACCAGCCACGTGAGTCTTCCGTGTGAACACACTAATAGGGTGTCCCAGGAGTCCTGTTTGACTCATCATCGTAATGAGCGGTGAAATTATGAATCAGTCAAGACACTTTAGTACAGATTTAACTGCTCAATGAGAGTATGAAGAATCAGATTGGGGAAATATTTGGGGCCAGATTTAATATATATGGCAAATTAGTGTGAAAGCGCAGTTTAAAAAAAGCGCAGATGGGAGTGGATGAACACAGATGCAATGACCAACACAATCTACCAAGAGCAGCGCAAATTAGCTACATTAATCTAGTTTAAGACATGTTTTTTGGGGGGCATATATGGCACAAATAAGTAAAGTAAATAAAATCACGTAAGCCAACAGATAACATCACCAGGCAAGCCCTAACATGGAACCCACAGGTCACGCAGAAAAGAGGCACACCAAGAAACACATGATGCCGAGAACTGGACGCGGAACTTAAGATCATGAAGATGACCTGGGACCACCTGGAGAGGAGAGCCCAGGACAGAGACTCTTGGAGATCCCTTGTAGACGGCCTATGCCCCAGTAGGGGTGGAAGGCATGACTAAGTAAGTAATATGGCACAAATACCAGTAAATTGACTGGTGCAAACCTTAGTAAATCACATTGCATGATTCATTTAAATACTCTCCAGCCATAAATTTTGCGTCTGAAAGGGAAACTCCTACAAATAACCATGTCTATGACTTTTCAGCACTAGTTTTTCACTGCGTGTCTTTAGTAAATAAATACTGACGGTATAGTTTTTTAACACAAAAAGAGGGTTTGTACTGCCGCAAGCTGTTAGTAAATCTGGCCCTAAAAGTTAACGGTTCTTGAAACTGCTTTGGAAGTTGGAACGATTAGACCTATGTTGTGAAAAGTGGCAAACAAATAACTACTGTATAGGACTTTTAAGTATCTGGTTATGGGCGGTGGACATAGAGGCATGGTGAAGTATTAGTGATGAGGATCAGTCACCAGACCAAATGGAATTCAGTTACAGACAAAGACGTTTCTGTCTTTACTCAATTTTAAAACATTCTAACCTTTATTTGATTTAAAAAAAAATCATATCAGTTCATATCATATAGACCTCAAAATTCGTAATTTATCTTGAATTTGTAATATAAACTTGCCCAATCATTCCACTTAAATCAGTGATTTCTGAATTGTCAATCTTTTGAAAGAAGAATGATTTAATTTGGTCAATGTAACATGAGTTTTAACAAACATGAAGGAATACAAAGGACATGAGATCAATGCTAACATTATCACGGCGTACTCTGTACAATCTTTCCTCAATGTACCAATTTGTATGCCCATGTCTTGTTTCAGTGTTGTTTATGATGCTGCATGCATTATTGTTTGTATTGTAATGTTGCATTTCTGTCAAAAAAACAAAACAAAAAATAAATGGCAGGAAAAACAAACAGCCAGACACTGTGAATTGCTGCTTACATGCATGTTTCCCCCTGATACTGGAAAATACATGCCTTCATCCAGCTGAATGACACAAAGCCATTTTTCTTATGGTCAACCCTGGGAAATCATTGGAAACTGGGGTACTAGGCCTGTTTAGATTAACTCTCTGTGATAAATGATACATTACAAATAACTTATGTTTACTGCTGTTGATAAAATCTAAAGCACCTGGAAGTTGTGCTTGTTCAAATTTTCAGGCTAAGTCAACATTTTCTCAAAACTCCCTACTGCAACTTTAACACAGCAGGTACATTCATAGTTTTTGTCAGACCGTCACAACCAAATAATTTACTACAAATATGAAGGAAGTAGCCTATAAAGCCCCCTGTAGTCCACTGGTCCATAACATTACAACAAAAATGGTTTAGTTACACTGTAAAGGGTCCAGCCCAGTGGTGTAGTCTACGTGATACGCAGGTATACGCCGTATACCCACTAGAAAATGTCCAGGATTTCCGTATGCCCACTAGTAAATGTCAAAGATCTCCGTATACCCATTTTAAAAAGCGTGAGGATTCGTAACAACATCGTTTTGTGAAAGAACTTTCATTCATAAATTCACCCCGCCGTGATGTCTGTGTTTGCGCAGCGACACGGATCGAATCGCGGAATCCAGCAACATGTAACTTAGCCTACTGTAAAGCAGAACGTCACGCAATTTGGCCATTTTTGAATGAATAAATCAAAAGTAATGATACAATGAATCAAATCTCGATATGTACTAAGTGACTATGAATATTAAAGCTCAAGAAGACTGCTATTGAAATAAACTCTGAATGTTCTGCATGTTTCTGTGAATGAGCGCTCAATGTGTGCTCTACTATGGGAAGCCAAACAAACCAAAAGTGGGACGAGACAGCGGGGGTTTACAGAGCTCGCGCCGCGCTGACCTGTCATCTGCGCGGTTCAATGGTCCGAGCCGCGCGGCCGATTCGTCAGCGACGCGCGGACGTGTTTCCTAGCGACACCAAATGGGCAGCGCGGCGCGAACAATCCTCACCAGCGCTGTGCTGACCAATTTAAACAGCGCAGCGCAAACCATACATACATGCAAATACATGTACAATAAAGAAACCCCTCCTTCCTTACAAAAAATTGGTTCTCTGCTGAAGTTTAGGAGTTTTTCCTTACAGAAGACAAAGAAGAAGAAAGACAAGATGAAATGCATACATTTCTTATGTTTATTATCTTTAATAGTGTTAGTAAAGAGTAGTGTTATGCGTCTATACTTTGAAGAACTGCACATATGTATAGAGGAGGCTATGGAAAGAGATGTACAAAGCATAAACTTCAATGACTTTCAATATCGTAGTCGTCTTGAGGAGCACGCCAACCTTCTGGTAATTATATCGGACAGTTTACATGTTCAGGTAATGTATTTTATTATTGTAGTAAGTTTTGCATTCAGCCATCATTTGTAGACTTTAAGCTTTTTATATCTGAATTCCATAATTAAAACAATCATTTGTTAATTTTGAATAAAATGTAAAACTAAAGATCGATTTTATGTTATTGATATTTTGTGATATTGATTTATAGGGTGAATTCAGTGTGATACACATATATATATATATATATATATATATATATATATATATATATATATATATATATATATATATATATATATATATATATATATATATATATATCTGTATAATGTTTTAGAATGACCTTGACCTCATCACCACAATCAATGAACTTCAAGAGGCTATACAAGACTTATGTCTTCTGGTGGACCATATTTTCAACCCTCCTGTGAACGCCTCATTTTCGATGATTTTACATACCAGGTGACGGCCAAGGTAATGTTAATTTTAAGTTTGACACAGCAGTTTTGCAATTATTATTTTTTCAAGGCTTTTTCTTTAGGTTCATGTAAATCAAAATCTGCTGTGCAGTGACACTGTCAGAATCTGTCAGTTGATGGGTCCCACACACACTACTCTTTACTAACACTATTAAAGATAATAAAAATAAGAAATGTATGCATTTCATCTTGTCTTTCTTCTTTGTCTTCTGTGGGGAAAAACTCCTAAACTTCAGCAGAGAACCATTTTTTTGTAAGGAAGGAGGGGTTTCTTTATTGTACATTTATTTGCATGTATGTATGGTTTGCGCTGCACTGTTTAAATTGGTCAGAGCTGCGCTGCCCATTGGGTGTCGCTAGGAAACACGTCAGCGCTGCGCTGACGAATCGGCCGCGCGGCTCAGACCATTGAACCGCGCAGATGACATGTCAGCGCGGCGCGAGCTCTGTAAACCCCCGCTGTCTCGTCCCACTTTTGGTTTGTTTGGCTTCCCATATGAAATGATCATGCACGCGCGCGAGGGCTTGTATTGCGTGCAGAGGAGATGTCATGAGCGCGCGCAGAGTATGAATGAGCTCGCGAGTTCCCGTTGTTGTGCCGAATTTCGACTCCCTGCCAAATTATTACCCCCCTCGTTGAAATCAGTATCTGATTGCCTAATCCTAACCCCACCCCTAATCCTAACCCCTCCCCCACATCTAATCCTAAACCTACCATACTAGGGGGGTAATAATTTGGCGGGGGTCAGAATTCGGCACCACACCGTTTCCTCGCGTGTAGATCTGTTATTCTCTCGCGAAAGTCATTTACCGCGCGCGCCAGCATCAGTTGTGCGCTCGGTTATTATTGGCATTGATTTGCCGCCATATTTCAGCGTCTAAGAGGAGGACATGCACACATTTGAACTTCATTGCAGAGCTTTTATGAGAGTCACTTCACAAGAATTTTACCATTTAATTTTATAAAACTATCGTCATTCATTCGTATCATATACACACTCACAAACTTTACAGTCTTCATGACAACCTGTCAAAATCAAAGTTTTGTATAACTTGAAGAAAATATAACAGAAATATATTACTATTGCACAGTAGAGTATACTTCAAGTAGGCCTAATAATAATAATAGTTTATTAAAACACACATAAGCTCAAATGTCTTTAATTTACAACCCACCAAAATAAAAGTTTTTAGAGATAAATAAAGTAACTCGAGGGAATTATAAAAGAAATTGCATAGTAAGATGTACTTTTTAAAATAATAATAATCAAATCTATTAAAACATAATTTTAAAGGAATATCACACAAGTTTTTGAAAAGTACATTTTTATTTGTGCTTATAATGTTTAACTCTTTTAATTGTCAGCTGATAAAACCTGTGCTTCAAGGACCATATTCATATAACATCTAAGGCTAAATGTAGCTCTTCACTGGCAGAGTTAGATGGCGATTAACACTAAACAGTAGAAAATGGGTGGCGGCGGCGGGCGGGCGGCTGGTATATCACAGTATACTCACTACAAAAAACTAGACTACACCACTGGTCCAGCCAATCCAATTTAGTTAAATATTTAGTCCATAACACAATTATATATCAATAAACATCCACAGAATGTAGTAGTAGCATTTCAAGTTAGCCGAAGTGCTAGCGCAAACTTTTATGGTGACCCGTGCGTCGTGCGTAAAGTCTACATACATTGCATATGTGACTCTTGGAGAGATGTTTTTGGATGGGGAGACATCACTCTCGACAAGTGTTGCATTTTACTTTGTATACTGAGGTATGCGTTTGTGTTTTGAGATTTTCCTGCTAACTTCTGTTGTGTTTTTGCTGCTCGAGTGTATGTAGATGCTCATGCACAGGTGTAAATGTATGTGTAGCAAGGTTAGATGTTATGGGAAGAAGGAGGCGGGAACCGACGAACATTCAAAGACTTTAATAAACGTAAAATAAACAAATACAAAATGAAAGTAAAGACAGCAGCCCCTCACGGACGACTGCTGTCACATATAACAAAACACAACATAAATCCAGGCCTGTCCTTCACTGTCGTCGCTCCTCCTTTTATGCTTTCGCTCCTCCGTGAGAGATAATGCTGCGTTCCAGGCAGGTTTTTGAGCATGTAAATCACAACTTCAAACCACGACTCACGACTTTGTAGCGTTCCAGGCCTGTCACGCCAAACTACCTGAGCGCAATATACATACTTATTGTTTCAGACACATAACATTGTAATACATAATCGTGTGTGTATTATTATCATTATTATTAATTTGATTGCAACGTTATATTGTCCTAAAGTATATTCTCACCATGTACCGCCTGCAGAAACACTGCATCTGTAGGGGCTGCCATTGTTGTTTTGTATGGTTTTGCGGGCTATGTGACGTCAGAGCTCGTAACTGGGAGTACATCGATCTAGTACGAGTTCACGGGTGGGAAGTCACGGGTTTGACTGCCGTACCAGGGCACTTTCACAGGTATAAGGTTGGAAAAACACGTGTTACAGGTTGCCTGGAACGCGGCATAAGAGACCGGTGCATCGCGCAGGTATGCTCATCAGTAATCACACCACTGGCCTCGCGCCGTTCTCCCACGGCCCTCGTCCTGCTCGCCACAGTATGTTTGTGTGTGTTTATATGTGTGTGTTTATGTGTGTGTGTGTTCATGCACGGGTTTGTTTGTGTGTGTGTGTGTGTGTGTGTGCGCGCGTGCGCGCGTGCGTGCGTGCGTCGTACATGCATGGTTGTTCGTGTGCGTGCGTTTCTGTTTACATGCGTGTGAGCATGTATAAAATAGTAGAATACATAAAAGATGTAAATGCAGGGTTCTCAAGTTTTGTCAAAAGCTTGGAGTGAGATCACATGCGGTTAGGGGAGGAGCCCTAATGGAGCCCCGCCCCCACCCATCCCCCAATTTTACCCATTGTTCATAATTAACCAGCACAAATGGAAATTATAACAATTGGTAAATCTGATAAATGACTCTTATATATACTCTTTAATGTTATATTTCAAAATTACAAACATACAAAAATATAACAAATTGCTCCAAACAGTTTGGAAAAACAAATATTTTTGCATTTTGAATGTGTCTAGTCGAAATGGTATAATGATTTATTGTGTGGTGGGACATTGTGAACAAATGGACATATTAGAGTATTAAGGTGTGTGTGTGTGTGTATGTGTGTGTGTTTGTGTGTGTGTGTGTGTGTACACACGAGTACACACTCCAGCTACATCTTCATTCCTTCCCATACCCACTAAAATTTCCCTTAGTTTCAGATAATGTAATGTAGCCAAACTGAGCCAAAGCTTCTGGCCTGGTTGCAAAGTAGTTGTAGAGTTTTTGACTGCATCAATAATATTGTATACGATGGGCTACATATTAAATGTTCTAGCCTAAAAATGTTAGACGAGCTTTCTTCCAACTTACCTTCTCCATCACGACGTGTGTTCGCGAGATGTTGTTACCTAGTAACGAACGTAGGCTACGGTGGCCGGGAATGTTCCGTCAACTTCCTTGTGTTCGCGTATCTATGTTGCCTAGTAATGAACGCAATCTGGCCGAGATACGTGCTGGCGGCAGGAAACTTCACTTTGTGTGCCTGCGCCTCGTATACAACGTTATATAAAGCTTGCAGGACAACTTGGTTGGCATTGCCTTGACAGCGTGAGAAATACAAAGTGTGGCGTGTGAGCGTGTGAACTGGTTGAATTGCGCGTGTCTCACGGCCGTAAATTATTTATTTATTTGTTTTTTTATATCACAGACAATCACCTGACATTGAACTGGATGAAGACTAGGAGTTAGTCAGCAAAAAGCCATATACTGAGGTACATGATGACAGCACCTCATCAAGAGAGGAGCCCCGTCCGTCACCTTCCCAGAGAGGTTCAATAACCAAAGAAAAACGATCATAACATTTGTAAATAGTTTGATATATAAACACACACACAAAAAAAATATATATAGGCTATATACAGAGCCGGCTTCAGACTGCGCTCAGAAGGGGGGCATTTATTTTCGATGGGTGGGCACTAGGTATGGGGACTTTTTTTCGGATATCAGATATCCTATATTTATTATTGCTAAGTGCCTTTTCTGTTAGCTATTACCATGAAGTGATGCAACCCATACAATAAACACATAAACCATTACACATTGTTGCAAGACGTGCAACTCTTAATAAATTTGATTAAATAAGGGTTAAATAGGCCTATAAAAAAATGCAAGACCGACTCTGACCACAGCTTTATTATAAACAAAGCTAACGAACATGCACACAGTCTCTCACTGACAGGATAATAGTTTAATTGCTATCTCACTGGCGGAAGAGAAAAAAGCTACACATCTATATTCTGCTTTGCAACATAAGCGTTTACAGTAGCATACTATTAAAAAAGCATCATGTAGTAGTTACCTTTATCAAAACAGTTTATCAGTTTTTCATCTGTTTGCTTTGTATGCAGCCAGGAATCTCGCGCCGACTGAAAGTCATTTCATTCAAGTATTAACGTGCAAGTGATTGAGGGGGGCGGCAGGGGGGTTTCCTCACAGCGCCACACTGTGGTTTTATGTTGGCTTTATTATATTTTCAGCTAATGAGCAGTTTGTAGACATATATTTTTATTATTTCTCACTGAAATGTGAATTAAATTAAACTGATATTATTTTGTAAATTATATCATAATTCAATTTGGGGGGGCATAAAAGACATTTGGGTGGGGCATTGCCCCCCAATGCCCCCCTATACCGCCGGCACTGGCTATATATATATATGTGTGTGGTTGAGTGCAGGTAGCCGAAGACGAGGACATGAGAACTTCAATATAGTGGATTTATTAACAAAACTCAACTTACAGAAATAAACAGGAACAAAAGAACAAATGCCAGGACTTCATAGAACACACAACCATACACGGAAGACACAACCATACACGGAAGACGACCAACAAACACTGAGGGAAAACAAGGCTTAAATGAACAGGAACTAATAGGATAATAAACTGAACATAGGTGACGGGAATAACTAATTAGACAGAGCGGGAAAACTAACAGGACTAAACCAAAATCACAAAGACAGGGGGGAAACAAGATCACAGAATATAACTAAACACATAGAAAACGTGACAGAACCTCCCCCTCGCCGAAGGCGCGTCCTCGCGCCGTATAACATCCAAAGGGGTGGGAGGGTGGGCGCCCTGGAGGCTGACGAGGGCATGGTGGTGCAGGGATGGGAAGCCTCCAGGGCGGAGCTGGTAGCTCGGGGAACCGGGGTGGAACAGGGCGGAGCAGGCTGTGGGCGTGGCCAGGGCGGAGCAGGCTGTGGGACCCTCGGGCGTCCAGGGCGGGGCAGGCTGTTGGACCCTCGGGCGTCCAGGGCGGAGCTGTGGGACCCTCGGGCGTCCAGGGTGGAGCTGTGGGACCCTCGGGCGTCCAGGGCGGTGAAGACCCTTCGGGTGGCCATGGCGGAGATATTTCTTCGGGTGGCCATGGCGGTGAAGGGCGCCATGGCAGGCTGTGGGACCCTCGGGCGTCCAGGGCGGGGCAGGCTGTGGGACCCTCGGGCGTCCAGGGCGGGGCAGGCTGTGGGACCCTCGGGCGTCCAGGGCGGGGCAGGCTGTGGGACCCTCGGGCGTCCAGGGCGGGGCAGGCTGTGGGACCCTCGGGCGTCCAGGGCGGGGCAGGCTGTGGGACCCTCGGGCGTCCAGGGCGGAGCTGTGGGACCCCTGGGCGTCCAGGGCGGTGAGGACCCTTCGGGTGGCCATGGCTGTGAGGACCCTTCGGGTGGCCATGGCGGAGATATTTCTTTGGGTGGCCATGGCGGTGAAGGGCGCCCCCCCAAAATTTTAATGGGGAAATTGACAGGAAAGGGGGGATCCGACAGCAACGAGGGTCTTGGGCTGGGCACGACCAGCGGTGGATCAGTGGGCTCTGGCGCAGGATCAGTGGGCTCTGGCGCAGGATCAGTGGGCTCTGGCGCAGGATCAGTGGGCTCTGGCGCAGGATCAGTGGGCTCTGGCGCAGGATCAGTGGGCTCTGGCGCAGGATCAGTGGGCTCTGGCGCAGGATCAGTGGGCTCTGGCGCAGGATCAGTGGGCTCTGGCGCAGGATCAGTGGGCTCTGGCGCAGGATCAGTGGGCTCTGGCGCAGGATCAGTGGGCTCTGGCGCAGGATCAGTGGGCTCTGGCGCAGGATCAGTGGGCCCTGGCGCAGGATCAGTGGGCCCTGGCGCAGGATCAGTGGGCCCTGGCGCAGGATCAGTGGGCCCTGGCGCAGGATCAGGGGGCCCTGGCGCAGGATCAGGGGGCCCTGGCGCAGGATCAGGGGGCCCTGGCGCAGGATCAGCGGGCCCTGGCGCAGGATCAGCGGGCCCTGGCGCAGGATCAGCGGGCCCTGGCGCAGGATCAGTGGGCCCTGGCGCAGGATATAGTACTGGACGGGGCCAGCACATCATGGGACTCGGAACTGGACGGGACCAGCATTTCAGGGAACTCATGGCTGGACTCATGGGCCAGAGCTGATGTGCGTGTAGCCCACACACACAGAATCACCGCAGACATCACAATCAGCGCTGTGTCTTCTTGTGTGGACTCACGTGTGGTGTGCTCAGTCTCTGGCAGGCAGGTGACGGGCTCAGGCTCTGGTAGACGTATGATGGGCTCTGGGGAATTGACGATGGGCTCAGGAACTACTGGACTCGGAAATGGTTGGAGTGGAAAATCTTCCACCACGTATTTCGATCCACATACCCATAGCGTGTGATCCACGAACTCCAGGAAAGACTGGTCGAGACTCTCTACCAGAAGTAGCTGGGCCAGAGGGTCTTTCAATCCACCCCAGAAACTCTGTGTAAGTTCCTCTTCCTCCAACGACATGTCATCATATAGATCTAAGTAAAGACCCGCATATTCTTCGAGTGAGCACTCCCTTTGAAAGAGGATAGGTGTGTTAATTGGTTTCACCTTTTTCTTCCGGTGACATCTCCTCTGGCTCATCTTCGGTTATTTAAAGGTTGGTCGTTCTGTCAGGTTGAGTGCAGGTAGCTGAAAACGAGGACATGAGAACTTCAATATAGTTGATTTATTAACAAAACTCAACTTACAGAAACAAACAGGAACAAATGCCAGGACTTCTGAGAACACACAACCATACACGGACAACGACCAACAAACACTGAGGGAAAACACAAGGCTTAAATGAACAGGGACTAATAGGATAATAAACTGAACACAGGTGACGGGAATAACTAATTAGACAGAGCGGGAAAACTAACAGGACTAAACCAAAATCACAAAGACAGGGGGGAAACAAGATCACAGAACATAACTAAACACATAGAAAACGTGACAGTGTGTGTGTGTGTGTGTGTACTAATATTCAAAAAATATTTGAATACCATAGGACTTGTTTTGTATCGTTATTTGCACAATTTTAGTTTCAAGAATTGAAAAAAAAACACTGTGTTTATGCTTCAGTTACTATGTGTCAGCAATTATTGGCAGTGAATCTGGACAAGGAATAGAATAGCTCTAAGTGTAACCTTTCATTAGAGTCCAAAATTACGACTGTACAGTAAAGCATTCAAGAATAGCAGCATTTTATGTGTCTATGGTTACAAAGGGTCATTTGGAGTCTCCGAGTGGCCTTTTTTGGGGAAGCTCCTAGACATAAACTTAGATAAACATGTGTAAACCACTCATTTTATATTGTTATCAAATTTTAAATTGGGCTTGGTTAGGCTTCATGCTGCGATCCCATTGTGTTTTCCAGCTAATAGCTCCCAGCTATAGTTATCTGCAGGCATCCGTTTACAAAAAAAAAATGTAGGCGTAAAGATTTTTCCCCCTTTTTTAGTGTGTTAAAGTTCTATTACTCAATACCAGTAAGACTACTCAACTACAGTGATTCTGACTGTTTAGGAACAAACCTCAAAGTGTCCCCTTTCAAAATAGACCAAACCATGCATATACTCCAAATGGTTCAAGAACAGCATGCAATTTATTTTGGGTATGCCTTTTTTAGGCGTTTTAGGGCAAATTTTACAGGAACGCGGCATAAGGTTTGCATGCTTTTTTAAAGTAAGTCTAACTAATTAGATTTTAAAGTGTAGTGGTCGGACACTGAACGGTCAAAGCTGTAAAAAAAACTATATGCAAATTAGTGCCCACAATGTCACATTAGTTGTAGTGCATTGTTCTTCGAGCGCTGCACACATATCTGTACGTCAAAGGCCCTTATGATTTACAAACAAACAACTCATGGGCGGAACTCGACAATCCCTGCAGATTTGTTGTAACATTGCGTGATCCTACAGCTAGGATGTATTGTCTCAGCGCCTGACATTGACTGCGATGACAGCATTGCATTTTCTTCCACAGTTTGACGTTTGAGGTAATTTCATAATTTCCGCCGCTCGGCTCGTCTGCAGGCGACTGCCTGTGGAGCTCTCAGCCTGTCACAGATTCCCTCTCCTCATGATTAATGACCCTAATTGAGATTCATTTCTTATCAATTAGAGTGTGGCATTTACTGCCGCACAAGTCCCCCTCCCGCATTTATTTGTGTCTTGACACAAAGCAAGGTCTTTTTACCCACAGAAACAGAGTCTATTGTTGGTGACACCCTTGCCCACGTGTAAGCAGAAAGGTTAGGGCTGATGACTTTTTCATGAGACAAAGTGGTAAGCACAGAGATAAAGAGAGAACAATGGGTTAGGGTGGGCAGACAGAGCGGGAGACAGGGAAGTGAGAGGGAATATAATTGGAAAAGAGAAGAGGAAGAGAAGATCTTTAAAAGAGGAGGAAGACAGAGGTGAATTCAGTGTCTTTGAAAACCTAGTGAACTGCCTTGCTGTCTGATGCGTATAGCTAACAAAAATATGTTCTAAGAATGTTTTGCTAATGTTCCCATTAAATTATAAACGTTCTCTGAACATTTGAAATGTCCCGTTTTTTTAAACGTTTTTTTCTTGGTAATGTAAACGTTGCAAAAATGTTTGCAAAATGATAATGTGGAACATTTCACAATGTTTAGAGAACATTCAAAACTAACAATTATATTTCTTAAAATATCTTTAGATTTAACTACGTTTCAAGAAGAAGAAAAAAAAAACGTTCCATGATGTATAAATAATGTTTTTGTTCTTCTGTTAATGTTACTGGAAGAATGTTTGTTCATAACTTTGAGAGAACTTTGCCAGAATGCTACCCAACATTATGAGAACATTCCCTGTTAGCATGGGTGCCTATATAGACAGCTTCCTTCTAAGTGTATGTTTACATGACAACAATGTGCAACGACGTTTTCAAAACAACGTTGTTCACCCGGATGCGCAAAAATGACTAAAACCGTTGTATTATGCATGCCAGGCCAGTAGCTGGTGATGTCTCTTTGTAAAGAAACACTACACGCGTTCAGACGTCAACGTTTTCACATATGTGCATTTTTGTAACTTGCACTTTGAAACCTGTTTACATTTTCAGCCAGTTCCCCAAAATGCCATTGTCATGTAAATGAACGGCCAAAATGAATAAAAAGTTTCCCATTTTTTGTTGAAAACGGTGTTGTGTAAATGCCCCCTAAGGCAGGGTTTCTTGAACTGGGGGTTGTGAGGGAACAGCAGGGGGTTTGTGACTTGATTAAAATCTAAAAATCTGTGTGTGTGTACATTGTACAGTGTACATGTAATCCTGTCTTAGAATTAGACCAATGATTTTCTCATAAGGAAGGATAATGTTGCTTCTTCTGAAAAACACTGTATCGGAAGTGTGGCTTTGATGCCTTCAAAAATCGACGGCTCACAAGGTTTTTGGTAATGAGTTAATGGGTTTATTGCTTTTCACTTTGAAAGAGCGGCCAGTGAAATACATTATATGCTGCTTGCCTTCCTTTCAGCAGTAAACTTTCACAGTCTTATCTATCACCTAAAAGGACATTAAGAAGAGTGGAAATTACTCTAAAACTACCTTCTTCCTTGCTCTCTTTTCCCCATTGGCTTTTAAAGCAAATGCACTGTTCTCTACGCATTGCATCCCAGGCTATAAAGATTGCAATTAGATGCCTTTAGATGCTGCTCAAGTAGAGGTTCGCCTATAAGACTTTTTTTTATATATACAGGTCCTTCTCAAAAAATTAGCATATTGTGATAAAGTTCATTATTTTCCATAATGTAATGATGAAAAATAAACTTTCATATATTTTAGATTCATTGCACACCAACTGATATATTTCAGGTCTTTTATTGTTTTAATACTGATGATTTTGGCATACAGCTCATGAAAACCCAAAATTCCTATCTCAAAAAATTTGCATATCATGAAAAGGTTCTCTAAACGAGCTATTAACCTAATCATCTGAATCAACTAATTAACTCTAAACACCTGCAAACGATTCCTGAGGCTTTTAAAAACTCCCAACCTGTTTCATTACTCAAAACCGCAATCATGGGTAAGACTGCCGACCTGACTGCTGTCCAGAAGGCCATCATTGACACCCTCAAGCAAGAGGGTAAGACACAGAAAGAAATTTCTGAACAAATAGGCTGTTCCCAGAGTGCTGTATCAAGGCACCTCAGTGGGAAGTCTGTGGGAAGGAAAAAGTGTGGCAAAAAACGCTGCACAACGAGAAGAGGTGACCGGACCCTGAGGAAGATTGTGGAGAAGGACCGATTCCAGACCTTGGGGGACCTGCGGAAGCAGTGGACTGAGTCTGGAGTAGAAACATCCAGAGCCACCGTGCACAGGCGTGTGCAGGAAATGGGCTACAGGTGCCGCATTCCCCAGGTCAAGCCACTTTTGAACCAGAAACAGCAGCAGAAGCGCCTGACCTGGGCTACAGAGAAGCAGCACTGGACTGTTTGCTCATTTGAAAGCAAACTTTGCATGTCATTCGGAAATCAAGGTGCCAGAGTCTGGAGGAAGACTGGGGAGAAGGAAATGCCAAAATGCCTGAAGTCCAGTGTCAAGTACCCACAGTCAGTGATGGTCTGGGGTGCCATGTCAGCTGCTGGTGTTGGTCCACTGTGTTTTATCAAGGGCAGGGTCAATGCAGCTAGCTATCAGGAGATTTCGGAGCACTTCATGCTTCCATCTGCTGAAAAGCTTTTATGGAGATTTCAGCACGACCTGGCACAGTGCCAAAACCACTGGTAAATGGTTTACTGACCATGGTATTACTGTGCTCAATTGGCCTGCCAACTCTCCTGACCTGAACCCCATAGAGAATCTGTGGGATATTGTGAAGAGAAAGTTGAGAGACGCAAGACCCAACACTCTGGATGAGCTTAAGGCCGCTATCGAAGCATCCTGGGCCTCCATAACACCTCAGCAGTGCCACAGGCTGATTGCCTCCATGCCACGCCGCATTGAAGCAGTCATTTCTACAAAAGGATTCCCGACCAAGTATTGAGTGCATAACTGAACATAATTATTTGAAGGTTGACTTTTTTTGTATTAAAAACACTTCTTTTATTGGTCGGATGAAATATGCTTTTTGTGATAGGAATTTGGGGTTTTCATTAGCTGTATGCCAAAATCATCAGTATTAAAACAATAAAAGACCTGAATATTTCAGTTGGTGTGCAATGAATCTAAAATATATGAAAGTTTAATTTTTATCATTACATTATGGAAAATAATTAACTTTATCACAATATGCTAATTTTTTGAGAACGACCTGTATGTACCTTTATACCCCGATGACTCACATGGAGGGGTTTGTCTGGTTAGGGCACCCCAGAGCAAATCTGAGGCTGGGATGATAAATAGCTTAGTTCTCCTTTCACATGATTTGTGAGTCCGTGTAGCATGTCTGCACATGCATTCTTGTTCCACTTGTAAGTGGTAAGCGCTCGTGGGGTTTTCTCCTCCACCGCTCGGTCTTCCTCAGCCCGATAAATGCTTCACTGCACCCAGCCATGCCACCCGGGTAATGTCTCCTCTGCGGGCAGGCATTTGAGCACATTAGAAATCATTACAGAGAAATCCAGTATCGCGTTGCAGTGCAGACACACAATAGAGGCTTTTAGGATGAAAAAACAAGGAAAATTAGATTTTATATTAGGGTATTTGATATTAATTTCTACAAAAATGAGCGGTGTGGATATTGCACTCTCTGGAGAGATGACATTTTAAGCTTGCCATGCTGAGACATGTATGCTACTTACAATGCTAATGCTTGTTAATCAGTGCCTGCTTATGAACCTCTAGGGGGCGCTGTTTCCTCTTTTCAGCTGACTCGCACAGATGCTGTGACAGACCTCTGCAACATAAGCTCAGGTTTTCTTGCTACATTTCTTCGAAGTCAAAAAGGCCATCTAGATATTTCCAATTATCAGAGAGCAAACAGATTTCAGATTTTTTAATATCCTTCTGGCCAATACTGAATCTCTGCATAATCACACTTTAAATAATGGAGGTATCTGAGACATGTGAAACTGTCCTTTCACCCTTCAATATAGGCAATATGAGCAAAATATGCAATACATTCAAAAGCTCCTGAGATATGAGATATTAAGCCACATCATGGTAGATAGCCTATATTGAATATTCACAATATACAGGTATTTGCAATTATTTTGCTGGAAATGTATATTTTTTTTTATTTTATAAATTGTGTGAATGCAATTTTAAATGTGCATCAATAGAAAATACATGAGAATGGTTTTATGAAATTGTATTTATATATGCTGAAAATGTTGAAACACGGTTGTGGATATAACACAAAATAGCAATCGAACAAAGTAAAACTGCTGAACATACAATATACAATATAACATATACACAACATTATATTTAGTTCGACCTCCTGAGGTGGATGATAATCATCTTCTGAAGGTTAACTCTGCAAAGCCTGATATGAAATAATAGTCAGAAAAATATCATTTTAAAGGTACATAACTTTTTGTGTTCAAAATTAACAAATCAATCAATACATCATCAATTCTTCATCCAAGTATGTGTTTATAAGTGTTTATATTTTAGACCTCGCGTGAAATTGCATGCATGTCACTCGGCGTGACTGTCACGTCATATCCGTAAATAGCGATAAAAAAATCCGCCCCGTCCAAATACCCACACTTGCGGTCTTTGCACCTGACCACTTGTCTACCAGCATGATGCATTTCCTCTATTTGGCAAGTATACTGCAAGAGGACACATCGCCCCCTTGAGGTTTCTAAACTGCAAGTGTGTATAAAACTTTTGATTACCCGATGGGACACATTTATAGTCTTGCAAAAAAAATGCAAGTGTTTAAAGAGCTATTATTTATTTTATTTTCAATACTTTGCATTTTAAAATAAACTTCTAAGGCCGTGTGTCCACCAAAGCGTTTTTTCACGCAGCTGGCGTAAAATTCCAATTGTTTTCAATGGGAGCGCCGCGTTTTTTAAACGCCATGAGCTTAACGAGGCACTGAGCGTTCGGCGTTTTTTTCACGCTGAAGCGCTGAGCGTCCAGCGTTTTTACTGGTCGCTGAGAGTTGAAAAATGTTCAACTTTTGGATAAAACGCAGCGCTCATCACTGTCACTTTTAACCAACCGTCCAATCACAGTGTAGGAGGGGCGGGACTAATATCACACTGACCAACTGTCATTCAACATTCTTTGTGTACAAGGACATCAACCAGCAGAGCTGAACAAAATGGATGAAAAATTAATATTGCTGGTCTCCGAACATACGTTTATACCAGATGACATCCCCGGATTACCACAATGTGAATTTAAAAAACAATGCTTGGAGGAACATCAGGTAAGCAGTCAGACAGCTGATCGGTGGGGGGCGGGATCTACATTAGTGTAACGTTAGCTTGCAAACCGTCAAAGCTAATTTTTTTTTAGATACATTTCTATAAATAACGCCCGGTAATCGGAATATTCTAATTGTTTTAAGTTTCACAAAATCTCTAATCTTTTTGTTCATACAAATTTCAGTAGAACAATGTCGTAAAAAGTGGAAATACCTGAGGGACACTTTCAAAAGAGAGAAAAATGAAGAGAAAGAGAGAAAGAAGTCAGGTTCAGGGACAGCAGGAGGCAATCGGAGGTGGAAATATATGTCCATCCTCAACTTCCTGGAGCCATACATCACAAACAGGGACACCTCTAGCAATTTGAATACATCTTGTGATGAGAATATCAGTGTAGTGGCTCTCCTTGAGTCTATGGTAACACCAGTGGAGGTAGTGTAGCATACTACGTGAACCTCAATATTATGTGCTGCTACATCTGTTTTAATTGTGTAATAAGTGCTGCTATATCTGTATAAAGAATTGTAGGATTGACATGTTAAATGAAAGGCTGTTATTATTTCTTTTAAAGGAAGGAATTATTATTTATGTCAAAGAAAGGAATTACTATTATTATTAGTAGTAGGCTATACATTTTATCTGTGTGTGTGTGTGTGTGTATATATATATATACATATACTTTTTTTTTTAAATACATTTTCTGATTTGTCCCCCACAGACATCAGATAAGAGCACACAGTCCCTGACCCAAACCCAGGCCAATACCACACAGCCCGGATCCCACTGACTCCCCTAATGTGCCACCACTCTGCACACCTGAAATTCCTTGCCGTACTCTTGCTCCAAAGAGAAGGGCTGAGCAAGATATAACTGACTATCAGCGCTGTGTGCTGAACGCCATCAGTAACAAACCAGATGAGGAAGAGCATTTTCTTTTAAGTTTAGTTGGTGCTTTGAGACGGCTTCCTCCACGCAGTCGATCTGAAGTTAAAATAAAATTTCAACAAATATTACATGAAGCAGAATTTAACAGTCAATAAAACACTATCATACACACATAAACAAACATACAGACAAGACACGCACATAAACATGAACTAATAGACTCACCAAACTACTACATGTAACAATCAATAATTATATTTTTTATATGGCAGTTTGATGTATTTATGAATCTGTACATGAAAAGTGATCATTAAAATAATTATTAAAAGCATTCATCTTTTCCAGTCATTTACTTTCCTCTTTTGATTTAGACTACTATTTTATTTTATTCGTAATGTGTAGCTTGTTAGTGAAAGGAAATATGCCCATATTCTAAGGTTATGGGTGGCTCTTAAAAGAGCCTTTTTTATTTTAAATTGGTGGTGGTCCTGGATGGTACTGATGGCAGTGGTCCTGATGGTGATGGGAGTAATTATGAGGCCTTAGATGACAGAATGCTGCCATGCAACTTCACCTGCTGGAGAGGAAAAGTAGGTGGTGTACCCTTTGCCTTATTTCCAGTGCTTCCCTAGAGGCATTGTTGCTGCCTGCTCGCTGGATGGGCTGCATGGCAAACTGTGGCTCTGATGGCAGGGGGACACAACTTCCTTCCTCTTCATCAGCATCCTCATAACGTAGGAAATTGTGAAGGATGCAAGTGGCCTTCACCACTGCATCTGCCACTTTTGGTGAGACACCAAACACTCTGTGGTAGAGTCTCTTTTGGGCAGCAAGTATCCCAAATGTACACTCCACCATCCCCCTTGCACGGGAAAGACGGTAATTAAACACACGCTTCTCTCTGTCGAGGTGTTTTCCTGGGTAGGGACGGAGAAGGTGCCTCTTCAGAGGAAAAGCCTCGTCACCCACAAACACGTGGCACAGGCTGGAGGTCTTCTGCTCCTGGTAAAGGTGCATCCTCTGGCAGGTCGAGGGTTCCCTGGTGGAGGGCCTTGCCAAAGTCGGAGGCACAGAGGGTCCCACCGTCACTGCTTTTCCCGTATGCCCCCACATCCACCATCCGGAAAAGGTACCGGGCATCAACCACTGCTAGGAGGACGATGGAGAAGCTCCCTTTGTAGTTAAAATACATGGACCCTGTTGAAGATGGGGTCTGTATTGTAACATGCTTCCCATCGATTGCTCCCAGACAGTTGGGGAAGTTCCACAGCCTATGGAAGTCTTCACCGATCCTCTTCCAGTGATGTTGTTCAGGGAAGGGCATGTATTCCTGGACCATGAGAGACCATATTGCCTCACACACTTCTTTTACCACCCTTGCCACTGTGCAGTAACCCACCCTGTAGCTAAAAGCTATTGACCTGAACGAGTCTCCTGTTGACAGATACCTGAAATAAATACAGAAAAAAAGTTGCAAAGGGCCATTCGTTATAAGTTAAATAAAACATCTATTTAAATCATACTTCCCTTAGGTATAAATACAATAAGACATCTAGCCTATTTATATTATGCTTTAATTATATAAAAGTATATTCAATTCTAAATGTGTTTAGATGTGTAAAATATCTTCAGTAGCTACCACTGAATCATAAATACCTTAAAATAAGGTAACAAAAAGTAAAATAAGCTACGTTGTACCTCATATGCAGTGATGAATGTAACTAAGTAGGCTACATGTAGCCTACTAGAATACAATTTTGAGGCACTTGTAATGTTACTTTATTTGAGCTTTTTTATTTTCTGCCAACTTTATTTCTAATTCACTATATTAAAGAGACAAATACTGAATTTTTTTTTTTTACTTCACTGCATTTACTTACAAAATACTTTTTTGCATTTTGCATTTTCAACTTAATAACACAAAATATCACTTAAATAAATTCGGAATAGCCTACATTTACCAATGCACTATACCTCAGACAAATGCAGAGACGTTCTTCCGAGCTGATGGCCTCCCGGTAGTTTGTGTCTCTCTTCGAAATAGATGGTCCAATTCTACGGAACAACATTTCAAACTGTGTCCTGCTCATCCGAAAATACCCCTTGAACCGGCTACCGTCCAACTTTAGTTCTTGAACCAAACGATGGTACTCGCCGAGATGTTTTCTCGCTCTCAAAATCTCATGAACCCACATAGACCGGCGTGTCCGTCCTCTCCTTCTACGTGGTTCATCCAAAGCAAGGGCCAGAGCAAGTACTCTACATTGTGTTGACATTTTAAGTGTGAAACAAATTATCCGTGAAATCAGTTACAAGTTAACTGTGCTGCGGATATTCTGTATCATAGCAACGAAGCGTCTCAACTGAAAAAAACGCTGCGCTGCCAAAAACGCTCTCAAGCGCCCACAGCTGGGCGTTTTCAGCAGAGCGCCTAGCGTTTTCAGCCGGCTAAAAACGCTTTGGTGGAAACACGGCCTAAATGTCTGTTCAGTATTCGCTATGTAACAGAGGACACAATTTAAAGGGGAACTTGGCAACTATTTCAACTTAATAAAAACCGTTTAGAAATCATTTGGATGGTTTAATAACCTGTTCCAGTGAAAATGGTGACTTTCCCCGCTCCCCCCAACTAACGTCCCGGTAAGTTGGAAATAGGAAGTCTCGTGAGAAGCGAGAACGAGCGAGAAACACGAACTGCTTTACGGCAATTCGACATAAACACACACGCCCCCCTCAATGTGTATGAATGTGTATTACCCACCTCGGTAGACATAGCTCAACACGATAAAGTTGGCCGGCTCCGATAATAAAAAATGCACATGAGCAGCGGTAGAAAAGGGGAAGAAAGTGCCTCAAGTGAGTTTTTTTACAACAGTGTTGTGAAATATACGCCCCACAGCTGTAGGGGGAGCTTGATGAGAAAATATGCGACAACAAAAGTGAAAATCAGCGAAGAAATAGCTAGAGTTACCGAGTTCCCCTTTAAAAATTGTGGTGCTTCTAATTAAGTGATAAAAAACAGTTGCAATTGTTTTACAAAATACAAATACTAATCTTTGCACCAATAAAATGAGCAACACTTTGTTGTACTACCAAATATATGCATCTAATTAATTTAAATTACAGTGGAAGGTTTTCCTCGACATCTCATGATTTCGGGGCATGTGAGTTCTTGAACATAATGCATGATGGGATACACTTAGCCTCGAATACCGCTCCGAAGCGGTAGCAGTGTGGGTTTAGTGTGCATTAAGGACACTGCACTTTGGCCTTTTTAAGACATGGGACACTCTTGCGCACTTACTTCCTGTCACATGCACGTGCTCTCAAGTGGCCAAGACCACAAGTGTGGGTATTTGGACAGGTCTTTTGGTCTTGTAGAATTACAATGGCTGCCGCGTGCGTCCGTTAAGTCCACGAGACCGTAGGGTATACCATTAAGTCATTTTCAGAAGGGTGCTCGCGTGCACTGATGCAAGCTCCACCCTGAAGAAACTTAGAGGAAGACTGCGAGTATTTAGGGTGCCATTTGGTACAGGGATTTTTTGTGTGTATGATGTGGGTGTGGCATAGGTTAGTTTTCAGTCACAGCGAGCAAGAAAGGTTGTTGACATGGAACAGGCTAAATCTTGAACCACAAAAGGCAAGATTTATCAGGGAATCAACGGTTAAAAAAAAAAAGCTAAACAGAGGAGACTCTGCTGGCAAAAAGAACGCAACAGAGCTCGTAAATTTATTTATTTTTTTTCGGAGGGGACATGTTCAGTTCACCTAGTTTTGTTGTGGCCACGACATTTTAACCCGTGGAAATGTGATATGTCGTGGCCATGAGATACTAATTCGTGGGAACGTCATATTAACTTGTGGGAACATGAAAATATTTCATTGCCACGCGATGTAAAGTCGTGGCCTCGAGATCCCATGTTAAAGGTGCTCTAAGCGATGTCATGCATTTTTTAGGCCAAAACATTTTTTGTCACGTACAGCAAACATCTCCTCACTATCCGCTAGCTGCCTGTCCCCTGAACACACTGTAAAAAAAAAAACTTGGTCTCTGCAGACACCCCAGGCTCCACAAACGGCAACAAAATCAAACTGGGCTAACCAGCACCACGAAACATAACAAACTGTTCCAGCCAATAACCGACAAGAAGGATTTGTGGGTGGGGTTTGGGGGGTTAGTGCGCGGAGGATGAGGAGGAGGGAGGGTCTAGCTAGCTTCCGTTTTGTTTGACAATACTTCGAACGTCAACAAGAAGTGACATCACCCAGGACAATATATTTTTCTTGTGGCCACGATTTCTTTATGTTGAGGGAACAACATATTTCTCATGGCCACGAGTTAAATACGTAAACAACCTGTGCAACCTGGAATTATCACAAATGGATAGGCCTATAATAGGCTTTTTTTTTTTTTTTTTAAGAATGTGAAAATAAGGACGGAATTAATGATTATATTAACAGGCTATATTATAGGCTATTATATTGGGTGTGATAGACAGCATTCAAATGAAGTTTGTTATTATCAATAAATGATTAAAGAATATGCAAGAACATAAAATAATATATGCTAGGCCTACAAGAAGACATTTTTATTCATCCCATCTCACAGCCTTTTAAATCCATTCACTGATCGTGTCTTTATTATTATGCCAATAAACCAAATTTAATTCAAATAGGTTACTAGTAATATACAAAAAGGTAAAAAGGGAAATGGGGAGGAAAATAAAGCAAATACATAACATTGAATAACATGTAACCACTAATAATAATAACAATATTAAATATTAAATAAAAAAATAAACGATCAGTGAATGGATTTAAAAGACTGTTATAAGCCTACTATTCTTTTAACATTTATTGATAACAAACTTCATTTGAATTCAATACAATAGGAAATATGTTAATAATAATTTCTTAATTCTGCTCTTTTTCATAATTAAAAATAAATTTTATAGGCCAATCCATTTCTGATAATTCCAGGTTGATATGGTCGTGCAGGTTGTTTACGCATCTCGTGGCCATAAGAAATAGATGTTCCCTCAACATAAAGAAATCCTGGCCACGACTTTACATCGCGTTCCCACGAGTTAATATGACGTTCCCACAAATGAATATCTCGTGGCTATGACATATTATCACATCGTGGCCATGACAAAACGTGAACCGAACATGTCCCCTCCCGGTCACCGTAGATTTGAAATGTTGTTAAAATGACGCAGAATGGTATATGACTCAACAGGTGAGTAAGGTATTTTATTGAAGAGATATATTGAATTTTGTATCTCTCTCACAGTTCATTGTAAAAATTATCTATTGTGAAGGGTCATTTCATTATCCATTGTTGTAGCGCTGTGCTGGAATTATTTTCAAATGTAAATTATACGTGTCGATCAATGGGAATAGCTACAGTAACAATTTCAGATCCTTTCCAAGTAATCTGGTTATATTTATTAAGCCTAGTACTAAATGACAATGTTTTATGAGCAGTAGGGCAGTAGGTAATTTTATTCAGAGGCCCAAACTGAGCAAAACTATGCAATTTGGTGCATTTGGAGCAGGCCAAACATAAAATGAAATTCTGATAGCTTAATGTAAATTCTAATGAGACCAGTATAACAGTATAGCAGACTACTTGCCAGTTGTCACTCTATATCTCCCAATGACGTGTGTTTTAAAGATGATATTTAAATGCTTAGTTTTATGATCAAAGCTCTATATATTTTGTCCACCACAATACAAACTTCAATGGAATACAAAACAATGATGATTGAGAGATGAACAAATAAATATTTCTCAAAAGCCTGATGTATCATATTTGATACTTGCAGTTTAACATATTTGTAAAAAGTACTAAGTAAACTCCTGAAGTAAACATAAGTTGCTTCAATCCAGTAAGTGTTCATCTTGTAATATTTTATTTAAATAATTCAATATCAATATTTCTTAAAGTTGAAGTCTAAAGTGTATATTTTGACTGATTTAGAATTGTACTGAATGGTCTTTTACTAAAGAAAATATGAACTATCAATCAGAAGACAAAGGGCATGTCATAGATTGTGTACAACATCTTTCAGCAAAGTTTTAATCATGCTGCTAATTTACATGCCTCAGAAATTTGTATATCAAAAATGATACAGTAGGCTTAGGGTTAAGCAGCTTATTTACAGACTGTTTGCTGAATAAAAAAAAAAAAACTTTTTAAAAAGGGTCCAGGCCCTATTTTGTACCCCATTCATGGAACGTGCCCTCTAAATATATTTTTACTGCATTTTCTTGCATTTCAGAGCAAATAAAATAAATATGTATATTGATGTAAGACTGAAAAATATCGACCCCAATACCACCCATTGACAACAGCAGATGCTGCATTTCAAATGTACTTCCTTCTATTTCTTTTCTCCTCCATCTGGAGATCCGTTGAGATCTGGACCCTCCGCTGTGCCGTGGGCTCAGGGTGTTACAGCTTCACTCCAACATCCCTTAGCGCCTGTTACACCACACAAATGTTGTGTTTAAGCCACTAAGTAGCTGCCTTGATCTGACTTTCAAAGCGAGCATCTGCAGTCTTGAATCGCTCTTCCTCCTCACTTTCTCGATTTTCATCCCGTTTTAAATTCAGTGTGATTGATTTTTTTTTGTGAGAGATGGGAAAGTTAGCTGAAGACACCCGAAACATGTTTACTGTGTGAGCTACATCGATGTTCGTAGCTCAAAGCCATCTTGACCTCATAGTCTGCGCTCTGATGTTGACTGGTCGAGGCTTTACATTTAATAAAGTGTAGAGTCTAGAGAAAAGAGCAGCATGTAGCACCAGGCAGCTATTTCTTGACATGCTGTCAGATGTAAGGCAAGATTTGAAAGGCACAGTAGTTATAATCATGTAATCATCACAAATAATCAAAACTTTTTTATTCCATTTCTAACAAATTCTTAGTTTCTATCTACAGCCCTCAAGTATGTGATTTTTTTTTTTTTGTTTTGTTTATTGCATACGTTTTCATTTGGTGGTAAATTTCGAATACATTTTAATGACGACTCATGATTACACACACCTTTAAATAATTTTCAACCCCGTTTTTAATGCACAGTCTGTTGAACCCTTAAAGGGATAGTTCACCCAAAAATGAAAATTCTCTCATTAATTACCCACCCTCATGTCGTTCCAAACCCGTATCCCGATTTGTTCATCTTGGGAACACAAATGAAGATATCTTAAATGAAATCTGAGAGCTTTCTGTCCCTCCATTGACAGCTTACGCAACTATCACTTTCAAGCCCCAGAAAGCTAGTAAAGACATCATTGAAGTAATCCATGTGACTCCAGTGTTTTAACCTCAATTTTATAAAGCAACGCGAGTGCGCACACACACACAATTTACCACTTTATTCACAAAATATGAATCTCCAGCTCACGAGAGCACCACGATGCATGCATGTTGTGTTGAAGCGAGGGCAGATGTTGCGTGAATACGCGTTGGAGATGCAAATTAACATTGGTTGTGCGCTTGTTTCCCTGGCGCATAAAAGTATCATCAGCAAAACTTGAAATGGCTCAGCGATTCACTGCAGAACAAGTTCTGTACGCAATCAAATATTAGTGTCACTGTCACTTGATGGTGGATCTAGTGAAGAAGCTGTCAGTGATCAATATATGAATTTTGAAATACTGTATATGAAAAGGATAATTTTGATAATTTGCTTGACGTCGTGAATGAGCCAGATGCTGAATGTACTGGGAAATGAGCTCTGACGATGACAGTGATGATGATAAAAAGCATCTGCTCAAATTAAATCCTTTAAAACCAAAAGGTAGCAAAATAGGCTTTATTTTTTTAGTTTGTTATTGTTATTAAAATAACAAGAGAGTTTTATACTACTGTGGCAGTTAGAGAGTCATCCATGTTAGACATAGTCAAGTCACCTATATTTACAAGTGATTTTTACAATACAGATTGTTTCAAAGCAGCTTTACAGAGATAACAGGAAAATAATGCAATTGCATACACAGTCTAGCTTAAGTAAGTTCAGTGATGGTTAATTTTTGTTGGAAAAAAAGTTATTAGTTCATTTATATATAAATGAACTAAATTAATAACTTTTTTAGCTGCTCTGGAGAAAACGTACTCGGTTACGTACGTAACCTCGGTTCTCTCTAGATGAGGGAACGTGTATTGCGTAAGTTGCTTACGCTACGGGTAAAGTCATCTTTTCTCGAGATATTGAAGCCAAAAATTATCCTTAATTTTGCATTTATTGTCAACGCAGTGCAGCAGCCAGGAGACCTAGAGCAGGCTATCTTGCGTGCTCATTGGCTGCCCTAGGGCAACTGCTGCAGCCTACCACTGAGCCTCGTGCGTGACGTCGCGCCCTCTACGCGTCACAGCCCGCCAAAATGGGGGTGGCTTAGCGTATAAAAGTCGGAGGCTGCGTCACTGGTTTCATCAGCTGAAGCGAAAATCGCTCGTGGCGCCTGCACGGTCGGGTTACGCAATACTCGTTCCCTCTTCTAGAGAGAACCGAGGTTACGTATGTAACCGAGTACGTTCTTTTACGAGAGGTTCTCTCGTATTGCGTAAGTTGCTTACGCTACGGGAACCCACTGTCAACGCCGTGCGCGCCCAGCATCCACTTCATGAGTCCCAGGGATTCCCGGGGAACATAGATAAGTGGAAACAGGTGGCCAGCAATGCAGGCCAGCACATGTTATAAGCACATTTAGAATATACAGAGCGGCTTTGCCGGTCTATATAAATATTCACCATACAGTGCAGCTCAACCAGGAGAGCTAAGGTCGCGTGAGAGTAGTCTGCGCATGATAAATCTGGGCAGGACATACACACTGCTCATACTGACAGAAGTCTAGCCTGCAGGGCGGGAACTTCCAGGTAATAAAACCTAACAAATGCCGCCTCACAAATGTCCTGAATGGAAATCCCGCTGGACCAAGCCCACGACGAGGCCACGCCTCTGGTGGAATGAGCCCTAACACCCAACGGGCATTGCAGACCTTTAAACACATAAGCGGATGCAATAGCATCCACTATCCATCTGGACAGGCTCTTTTTCGAGGCGGCGTGACCTTTGGTGCGCCCACCAAATGAAACAAAGAGCTGCTCCGAGCGCCTGAAAGGGGCGGAGCGCGTAATGTAAGCCCTCAAAGCCCTGACAGGGCAGAGGAGATTAACATCGCTCTCCCTATCGGATGCTGGCAGAGCCGATAGAGAAATGACCTGCGCTCTGAAGGGAGTGCCTATCACCTCAGGGACGTAGCCATGCCTTGGTTTAAGGATGACTTTAGAGTCATTTGGTCCAAACTCAAGACACGCAGCGCTAACAGACAGCGCATGTGAATCCCCCACACGTTTAACTTATGACAGAGCTGTCAGAAAAACGGTTTTGAGCGAGAGGTACTTTAGGTCCACGGAGTCTATCGGTTCAAAGGGGAAAGCTTTCAGGGCCTCTAGGACCAAGGAAAGATCCCACATGGGAACCGACGGGGGTTGCGGGGGATTCATCCTCCTTGCTCCCCTAAGGAAGCGGATGACCAGCTCGTTCCTTCCTATTGACTGGCCGTGCGTTGATTCAGCGAATGCTGCAATGGCCGCCACATAGACTTTAAGCGTGGAGGGGGACCTGCCCCTGTCCAACAGCTCTTGAAGGAAACTAAGCAACCACGATACCCCACATGTCCGTGGGTCCAGATTTCTATCGGCACACCATTTGGAGAACACAGACCATTTAGACGCGTAGAGCCGCCTCGTAGAGGGAGCTCTGGATTGCGTAATCGTGTTCATCACTCCTTCTGGCAAGACAACGGGTATCCGTTGATTAACCATACATGCAGAGACCAGCGCTCTGGATGGGGATGCTAGATCGAGCCGCGGGCTTGAGAGAGGAGATCTCTCCTCACCGGAATCGGCCAAGGGGCTGTGTGTGACAGCCGCGTCAGCTCCGGGAACCAGAATTGGTTCTCCCATCGCGGGGCTATAAGGAGCACCGAGTGGCGCGTTTCCCTGATCCTCTTGATTACCTGTGGTAACGGAGAGACCAGAGGGAAAGTATGGAGTGGGAGGCTGAGCCAGATTTGGGCCAGAGCATCCTCGTTCTTTGAAAAGAAGATCGGGCAATGAGCGTTGTCTTTTGACGCAAACAGGTCAGCTTCCGCTTTGCCGAAAAGGCGCCACAGTAACTGGACTGTTTTGGGGTGCAGGGACCATTCCCCTGGGGGAAAGCTGTTCCTGGACAGTTTGTCTGGGCCGTCGTTCAGATGACCTGGCACGTGCGCGGCTCTCAGCGAGCGCAGAAGGTGCTGGGACCATATGAGGAGGCGTTCCGTCAGACTGCAGAGATTCCTGGATCTGACACCGCCCTTACAGTTCACTTATGACACCACAGACATGCTGTCCGATCAGACTAGAACATGGTGGTCTCGTATGAGCGGGAGAAAGTGCTTCAGCGCGTTCTCAACCGCTATCATCTCTAGACAGTTTATGTGAAGGCATTTCTCTCGGTCTGACCACAGGCCAAAGACCGGTCTGCCCTCGAAGAGAGCGCCCCAACCTAGGTTGGAGGCGTCCGTCGAGATGACTTTTCGATATGAGACGGCTCCCATCGTCACCCCTCGCTGGTACCAGTCGGCCGCTAACCAGGGCTGCAGAGCTGAAATGCAGCTCTGAGTCACTCTGATTCGTCTGCAGCCGAGAGCCCAAGCTCGGTGAGGCAGCGTTGTAGCGGGTGCATGCTCAGTAGGCCCAGCTGAAGCACTGCTGAAACATTCTTGAAACGTTTTCAGAGAAGCAACGCTGCCCTTCTGGAAAGACGCAGCCAGGTGTCGCACACGGCGCGCACGCTGTGTCGATAAACGGGCCGTCATAGCCACAGTCCAGTTCTATCCCCAGAAAGAAAACTGACAAACTGGGCAGTAATGAGCTCTTGGTCCAGTTGACCGTGAGACCCAGGCTTTCCAGGTGACTCAGGAGCACTGTTCTGAGAGATAACAGTTCTATCTCTGACTGTGCCAGAATCAGCCAATCATCCAAATAGTTCAGAATCCGCATACCTGATTTCTCAGGGGAGCAAGAGCCGCGTCCATGCACTTCAAAATGTACAGGGTGCTAAAGACGGGCCGAACGGGAGGACGGTGTATTGATATACCTGGCCGTCGAAGGCGAATCTCAAGAATGGCCTGTGACGGGGTATTATCTTAATCTCAAAGTAAGCATCTTTCAGATCGAGAGATATAAACCAGTCCCTCGGGCGAATTTGCGCAAGGATTTGTCTGGTCGTAAGCATTTTGAACGGTCTTTTCATGAGAGCTTTGTTCAAATATCTCAGATCTAAGATAGGTCTTAGAGCTCCGTCCTTCTTGGGTACGAGAAAATAGCGGCTGTAAAAGACTTACTCGCTCAAAGAAGGTACTGGTTCTATAGCCCCTTTGCACAGCAGTTTGGCCATTTCTGTGCGGAGTAGATGCGCTAATTCCGCTTTCACTTTCGTCTCGGTCCGTGCTCGAAAGCGAGGGGGACGGCGAGCGAACTGTAGTTCTGAGATATTCTGGGGTGGTGATGGCGCAGTGGATAAGACACATGCCTTTGGTGTGAGAGACCCGGGTTCGAATCCACTGTGAGACACCAATGTGTCCCTGAGCAAGACACTTAACCCCTAGTTGCTCCAGAGGCGTGCGACCTCTGAAATATAGCAATTGTAAGTCGCTTTGGATAAAAGCGTCAGCTAAATGAATAAATGTAAATGTAGTAAATAGCCCTGTCTTATTGTGCTTAGCACCCACTCTGATATCCCTGGAATCACTTCCCATGTTTTTAAATGTATAGCTAGGGACAGAATGGCCTCCGAGTTCCGATCGCCGCACTTCGTTGGCTCGGGAAACTGAACCGGAGGTCTGGGCGCGGCGCGCGCGCCCTCGACGCTCGAATACGGCGGCTCGCTGACAGCGGTAGCTGGCTGTTTCATATGTGACGTCCCGATTGCTTTGAATGGGGAACGTTTTATGATACGCGAGCGCCGCCCGGGGCAAAAAGGTTGTTAGTAAGCGTGAGCGCTCATGAGCGGGCACGTAACTTACATTCATATGTGACGTCCCGATTGCTTTGAATGGGGAACGTTTTGTGATCACTTTGTGATGCGCGAGCGGCGCCTGAGGCTAGGTGTTTGTTAGTAAGCGTGAGCGGGCACATAACTTACATTCATAACCTGACCGATATGAGGCTGCTTTGGCCGGGGAACAGAGCGGGCAGATAGTAGGCGTGGGCACGTAGTTGTGGGCACGTTTCCTACATCTAACACTCGAGCGGCATTCGCCAGCTTTAGGATAGTGGGCTCTGTGAGAGTGAGAGACACGGGTATAGTGCTTGTGTGTAGGGGTGAACACTGAGATGTGGGCACCTTTTCTACACTTATGACACCATCGGCCTGAGCCGGATAACCAGACATTATACCCTTCTTTGTGATGCGCGAGCAGCGCCGGGCATTTATTAGTAAGCGTGAGCGCTCGTAAGCGGGCACGTAACTTACATTCATAGCCACGGGCAGAATAGCCTCCGGGTTCCGATCGCCACACTTTGTGGGCTCGGAAAACTGAACCGGAGGTATGGGGGCGGCGCGCGCGCCCTCGGTGCTTGAATACGGCGGCTCGCTGACAGCTATGGCTGGCTGTTTCAAATGTGACGTCCCGATTGCTTTGAACGGGGAACGTTTGAGATAACTTTGTGATGCACGAGCAGCGCCGGGCGTTTATTAGTAAGCGTGAGCGCTCGTAAGCGGGCACGTAACTTACATTCATAGCCATGGGCAGAATAGCCTCAGGGTTCCGATCGCCACGCTTCGTGGGCTCGGAAAACTGAACCGGAGGTATGGGCGTGGCGCGCGCGCCATCGGTGCATGAATACGGCGACTCGCTGACAGTGAAGGCTGGCTGTTTCACATGTGATGTCCCAGTTGCTTTGAACGGGGAACGTTTTGAGATAACTTTGTGATGCGCGAGCAGCGCCGGGCGTTTACTAGTAAGCGTGAGCGCTCGAAAGCAGGCACGTAACTTACATTCGTAACCTGACCGATATGAGGCTGTTTTGGCCGTGTGACAGAGCGGGCAGAGAGTAGGCGTGAGCACAGAGTTGTGGGCACATTTCCTACATCTAGCAATCGAGCGGCATTTGCCAGCTTTATGAGAGTGGGCTCTGTGAGTGTGAGAGGCACGGGGGTATCGTGCTTGTGTGTAGGGGTGAACATTGAGATGTGGGCACATTTGCTACACTTAGAGCACCACGGCATGAGCCGGATAGCCAGACGTTATACTCTTGAGATTTTTCAGGCGAGCGGGTTGCATTACCGGCTTGTTGGCTGCCGAATACATCGCTGCAGTAGCCTTTCTAAGGGGACTGACAGGGCAAGATGTTTCAATGGTGGTCCGGCCGTGGCGGGACTCAACCATCTTTTGAGAGATTTGTCTGGGTCGCCGTAGCAACGGCGGTTGTGTGCAGGTGAGCGGGTTGCATTACCGGCTCGTTGGCTGCCGAATACACCGCTGCAGTAGCCTCTTTAGCGTTCCCGGATCGAGGAGGAGGCGGAGTGATGAGAACTCGACCACTCCTCGCTGTCCGATGCCAGGATGGAACAGCTGTCACCTGGGTCGCTTCCTTCAGCTTCGTCCCCTGAGGCGGCGGCAGTGAGGGCCGAAGCCGGCAGCTGCGCGTCCGGGAGGGGCGGAGAAGGAGAGAGAGAAGCTGGCAGGATGTAATCCGGCGAGCTCTTCAGTGTGACCTCAGGCTCCGCTCGCTTCTGTGAACGGCGCTTCTTCTTGCGTGGTCCAGAGGGCGGAGTGACAGTATCCATAATGACGGCCTCGAGTCGAGGAAGCGGAAGCGCTTCACAGTGCACGCAGCCTCCCGAATCCAGGGCGAGGGCTGCATGTTCCGGGCCCAGGCAGAGAGCGCAGATCACGTGGCGGTCTCCGGCACTGGGCGGGGCTCTGCACAAGCCACAGGAAATGCGAGGCGTTTTTAGAAAAACGCCATGCGCTCTTTTAGAAAGTGAGTGTCGCAGCGGCGAACACTCACAGAAAGCAATAGCACTAAAAGGATACTCGTTGCCGGATGGCGTAGCAGGCACGGAAGGCTGAAGGCGGCAAAGACGACCGGCTTCCTCAGGCTCTTTCCTCTGCGTCCTGGTCGCTGGTTTCAACGGCGGCGGCTTCTCTCAGAGTCCAGCGATGCGGAGAGCTTCGCTGAAGATGATGAAATCAGTGACGCAGCCTCCGAGCCTGACTTTTATATGCTAAGCCACCCCCATTTGGCGGGCTGTGACGCGTAGAGGGCGTGAAGTCACGCGCGAGGCTCAGTGGTAGGCTGCAGCAGTTGCCGCAGGGCAGCCAATGAGCACGCAAGATAGCCTGCTCTAGGTCTGCTGGCTGCTGCACTGCGTTGACAATAAATGCAAAATTAAGGATCATTTTTGGCTTCAATATCTCTAGAAAAGATGACTTTACCCGTAGCGTAAGCAACTTACGCAATACGAGAGAACCTCTCGTAAGAGAACCGTTATGTCATTGTCCACTCATATAATGGTGTCAATGCAGGCAGATCAATAAAATTGTTGTAATATGGCGAAAAAGGCGACAGTGGCAAGGAATCAGGTGACCGAATGGAGAAAAAACCTTGGGAGAAACCAGGCTCAGTTCTCCTCTGGCCAACGAACGAAACAGTGTATGATTAAGATTCATGTCCACCATCTGATCTGTATATGAATATAGATGTATGAATATAGATCTGAGTTGCTAACGATAGAGTAAGTAAGTAACAAATAATAATGATTGGTGAAACATTCATGCATTTAAGGGTTAATGGGTTGTAGTTTGTACATACTGTACATTGTTGTAAAAAAACTCAAAAAGGCATTGATTATAAAAATTAAATGTGATCTAAAAATTGAAGACTGCACAATCTATTGTTGATGTCCATCTATCCCTCACCAACTTAAATATTGCATCTACTCTAACAGGGTCCATACCCTGTTTAACTTGGAAATGCATATCGGCTTGTGAAGACCTTCTGAGTTGCATGTAACAAATACTGTATAGAGTTTTATATGATTGCATATAAATAAGACCTTGACAACACTGACACTGCTCAATGTTTTTACAGTATGTCATATCTCTTTCTTCGCAGTCACACACTCAATTTACTGTCAATCTCTCAGCCTACAAGTAAGAAAAAAAAATTAAGAGAGTTTGGCTATTCAGAGCTTAAATTGATGAGGAGTTTGCCTCAGCTCAGGTGTGAGATGAATTTTTTTTTCTCTTTAAAGTTGCAGTAGGGAGTTTTGAGAAAATGTTGACTTAGCCTGAAAATTTGAACAAGCACAACTTCCAGGTCCAACCCCCTTGCTCTCTGCTGCGCTACAGCCCTCCCTCCACAGCTCCTCCCCCACAGCGGAGCCTGCCGTGAACGCGCAGACTAGTAAACAGGACCACCGATGACGGCGGATTATAAACAGTTATGGAACATTCACTAATAGGGACGAAACATCAACAATATGCTTTACATTGACTATGGCTTGCCCATACTTTGACTACAAACTTGGTCCTCAAATCATTATGTATTTTGCAATACATGTAACTTTATAACGTTGCACTCTTTCTATAAGTTATAAATAGCAAGTAAGATAACGTTAAAGGATTAGTTCACTTTCAAAAAAAACTTTTGCTGATAATTTACTCACCCCCATGTCATCCAAGATGTCCATATCTTTCTTTCTTCAGTCGAAAAGAAATTAAGGTTTTTGATGAAAACATTCCAGGCTTTTTCTCCATATAATGGACTTCAATAGGACACAAACGTTTCAAGGACCAAATGACAGTTTCAGTGCAGCTTCAAAGGGCTTTAAACGATACCAGACGATGAATAAGGGTCTTATCTAGCGAAACGATCGGTCATTTCAAAAATAAATAAAAAACTTTAAGTTTTATAAGCACAAATGCTGGCCTTGCTCTGTTCTGTGATGCACGTTCGTGACTCTCCTGTTTGAACTCGTTCATCAAAATGAACAAATCTTTTTCGAATCATTTCGTTCGTTGAATCAACGAAATGACTCCGAAAAAGACTCGTTCGAAATGAACGAATCTTTTTGCGAGTCATTTCGTTCGTTGAATGAACGAAATGACTTGGAAAAAAGATTCGTTCATTTGGATGAACGAGTTCGAACAGGAGAGTCACGAACGACGGTACGCACTCGCGCTGTGCAAGAGAGGGGTGATCAGCGCGTACACGAGCGTGATTGACACTGCTAAGACATTCCTCCTGGCTCTGATTGGTTGTTTCTGACCGGGAGCGGTGTATTTCTGCAAATGGCAATAGGACCACAGGGAGGAGCCAGAGGAGCTCGATTTTTCCACAGATTATCTGTCTCATATTCTACTGTGAGGACATAATGACAGTTTTAACAAATATTTGTTTACAAAAGCTACCTACTGGAGCTTTAATGGAGCTCTAGCGTGCCCTTACTGACGCATTAGTATTCAGATGATGGCTCTATTGCCGGGGCTGAGGAGGGGACCTTGATAAGATAGAAATGGCATTAAGAGTTTTCATCAGCGGCAGAATTACACAAGGCGCCTTTAGCCCCTTCTCCTCGCTCCCCGTAGGCCACTTTCTTGGAATTTTGAAGCATTGAGGCTTCTGCAAACTTTTTTAATCATGACTTTTCCTCATGGTCAGATTTATAAGTCATTAGTTTACTGTCCTGTCTAGCACTCTGTCAGTAAAGTGTATTTAATCTCAGGCACACTGAGGTGAGATGGAGAAATTAAACCCTCAGTGGCGACATGTGCTGATAGTGCATGCTCTCGGCAGTGTTTTGGCACTCGATTTACTAAAGGAATAATGCAAATCAGGTAGTGTCCTGGGTTAGGTTAATCACTCCCACTAAAGTTGCCATGTCTGTAAAAATTGTACACAATCATCTTTTTGAAATAAAAATCTGTTTACCGTCAAAAATATTTAGTACCTCACGCACCCGAATCTGTAGCAGTCGTGTCGATTAAACATACAATTTAAACCATTACTGTTTATCTGGAAAATATTTTTTGAACCTTTTTTGTTGTTGTTGTCTGCTTAATTTCAATGTGTTTTTCAATTTTTTTCAGCTGTTGGTTATCTCTATTGTCTACTCCTTTTTTTTTTGTCTTGTCTTTTGGATGCATCATGCCCTAGCAAGGTCTTTCGACTGAAACATTGCGTATCAAAGCTATTAAGTGATTCAGCAAGTTTGAGTGCTTGTTCATTTACAGGTTTTGCTGAAAAACAACATGCAAATGTGCCGTTTTGCAAATTTTGCCCCTCGGAGTAAGTGACAGTTTACAAACAGAATGAGAAAATTTAAAAGTGAAATTAAGTTGAAATTTCAAGGTGAAAAAATTATCTACTTCCTGTCATGTGTTAAAGCTTCAGTGCAGTATGTAACTTTTGGCCCTCTAGCAGTTAAAAAATAAAACTGTATGCATCTTGTCGAAGAACATTATTTGGGCAATTAAATAACATTTTTACTAGGGCTGGGCAAGTTAACGCGTTATTATCGCGTTAACGCATTTATTAATTAATGCCGACAATTTTTTTATCGCAGGTTAACGCAGTTTTTTTTTTATTATTATTTTGAAAGCCCGTTGCTCACTGGCTCTGAATACACATAGGCCAACAGTCAAACCATGATCACAGGAGGGGTGGGATGTTGGTCAGGCAGCAAATAACCCACCCAAACAAGCAGTGGAGAGAGGCAGGTTCTCTCTGGTGAACAGTTAAAGGGTTGCGCTCCGCGAGTGAATGACAGGCGCTCTATGGATAGTACCTATAAACCCTATAGATAATAACTATTTAGATTCTGGAAACTCACTAACAGCGAGCCGAGGATCAGTCTCTCTTCTAATGATTTGTGCTGCGCGTCCTTTATAAAAAGTTATAGACAATTCAACTTCGGCAACGAGCGGGCGCGGGCGCGTGCGTGAGGCGAGCATGACCGCAACAGTTTCACAGGAATGCACCCGCTTGTCGCTGCACCTTGTGCTCGACCACTACACCTCACTCTTGGCTGATTTATACTTCTGCGTCGGACTTACGCCGAAGACTACGCTATAGACTACGCGTTGGTTTTCATTTATATCTCTGCGTCGTTGTCCGCGTTGACGCGCAATTACACATGCAGAGGGAGCATGTGAAACCCGGGGAGCGGTTCTAGCAATCACAGCGCTTGGTACGCGTAGAATTGACATTACATTTTTGGAGAGGTGCACGTCAGGGTACGCCGAAGTGTACGCGCACTACACAGCTATGGCGTGAGTATAAAATATAAATTGTTTTTTTACTCTGTTTAATGTAATCTTACGTGGGAAACCATGGCATGACCAAACCTAAGCTACTATAAGTAACGTTGGTCAACTTATATCTGTAGTAGTGATCATGACCTCTGACTACTACATAGACTGTTTCTGCTGCTCCCTGATAAAAGATACCTGTTGATACCTGTTCAGAAAAAAAAAACAAGAAAACTAGACTCCTTTTAACAAACTAGATAAAAGTTAATGCCCTGGCAGTGGCAAATAGCTTTGTTTAAATATTTGATTCGATTGCATTAATGTTTAAGTTGAGATTTGAGATTACTGTGTAAAGGGAATACTGCTGGTATAAAAGCACCTTATTTGTTTAAAGTTATTGCACTTTTGTGTATATAGCAGTACATTTAAATCAAAAGTGCGCAATACACTACTTTAGAAGTCATTATTCAATTTTGCGCATAACAATGCGATTAATCGCAAGAAAATCATGCGATTAATCGCGATTAAAAATTTTAATCGTTGCCCAGCACTAATTTTTACATTTTATTTCGATAGTCAACTTTACATTCTACATTCTAACTATAAATAACTTTTCAACTACATGTTGCAACTCATTAATTTGCGACAACTAAATCTCATTAGAATGTTAGAAGGCTGTTAGGTTATAGGGTTTTTAGAATAAGTTGCCATGTACTTGCAAAGTTACTTAGTCAGTACTTAAAGATTGGTAGTTGACATGTAGTTGCAAAGTTACTTATAGTTAGTAGAATGTATAAAGTTGACTATCAAAATAAAGTGTTACCACGGTTTCTTTGTTTTTGTGATGATTCCCCAGAGGTTTGGCATTTTGGCAAGTTGTTATGAGGTTTATCAAAGTGTGTTTGGGTAAAGACATGGTTTGAAAACATTTTTGCACTCTTCCATTAATAACATTTTGGTACATATTGTTGCTTTAGTGTAGCTTTTTTTTGCCACATTATTTTCATTAGTTTGGTTTAAATGCATATTTCAAGGCAAGGTTAGGCTATATAGGAACCAAAAATGGGGTAATTGTTTTGCATTACAAGTAGCCTGGTAATACCAAACTCTGCTACTTCGCTTTGCTTCGTAGACAGAGTCTAGAATGGCATAATTGAAAAGTGTTTTCTTTCTCGCGGGGGGGGGGGGGGGGGGGGGGGGGTGGGGGGGGGGTGGGGTGGGGTGGGGCTTGTCTGAAGTATAAAATCATTGGTTACCCGTAAGTAGGGATGCTAACCGATGACCGTTTGACCGATGGTTGACCGTCTCAACGTTAACCGATCAAAGTTGTCGGTAGTCGGTTAAAAAAAAAAGTGATCTCTAAATTAGGCTATTATAGACAGTGGACTAAACACTACTACAGTTAGCCATCTCATTCCAATATATTTTTGTGTGAAGTGAACAAATCCCTCACACTCAATTTTTCATAACTCGCCTGTTTGTACTTAACAAGCCAATAAAAACATTTGTCGCGAGGTCACAGCGTTTGGGTTCGCGCGCTCACAAGGTTTGCGAAAAGTAAAGAATACAGGCTAAAACACTGGAGGTTAGAGCCAGGGCAGACGACAGGATGAAGCGTGGAAAGAAACGTAGTGTGTGGGACCATTTCACCAAAAAGAATGACACAGTAAGTTGCAACTTTTGTGATACAGTGCTTAAATACAGTAGTAATACTGTAGAAATACATTACATCTACATTTCAGTGGTAACAGATAAGGTGATGATGATCATCATCTTTCTTTATTATTGTTAGCACTACCTCAAACTAAAGCGGCGTCTCTTCGGAGCTGTCATTTTCTTAAATGAGCCGCTGCAATGTTTCAAATGAGCTTCTAACGCTAGACTAACGCCTTTATTTTCAACGCGATCACCTTGTACCCAAACCATTTCGAAACTAAGGAGCCATTTGTCCTCCGATTACATACAAGCTCCTCGGCGCCGCGTTTGCAGGACTCATGTTTAGCGCTGTAGGAGATTTAAAAAAGTGACGTGAGTGGAAGCGCGGCACCGGGGCAGTGTGTGTGTGTGAGCGGGAGGCAGAGAGAGATGCGACACAGTTGCGAAATTGCAGGCGCGGCTCGAAATGGCTGTTATTTCAAATAGCGTAGCATATTTTAAACTAATCGGTTAACCGGTTTCAACCGGCTAATGAGGCTCGGTGGTCGGTCAAGAAAATTTTTTGTTTCGCCATCCCTACCCGTAAGCCAATCACATAACGTTTGGTTATGACGTGTGTTATGCGCCAGCTCAGCCGCATCGAACTTCCACTGTAAACACATGTATGATGCGAAAACGAAACCATTGAGAGAAATACCGGAGTGAACATGGCTGTGAACGACTTTTGCAGATTATGTGAAGTAAATCTACGCATACACGATACAATCAGGGCCTCTAAACTAATATTTGACAGTAGAGAGAAACAACTATCGCCTTGCCGGCCTTTTGCCTCCCCAGTTTCTCGCTGACGATCGGTAATAATTGAGAAATTAAACTTTTCCCAAAACCTGTCGGGAGTAGGCCCACAACATCACCTCCATTCAAAATGTTTAACAAACACTCTTCTTGATCGGGCTTCGGTTTGCAAATGCCGGGAATATTCTCCTCAACAGAGCGAATTGCATCCCGTGTCTCCATATCCGCGTTCGTTTTCGATTTCCCTAACCTAAAATACAATCTTAAACTCGGCGCTTAGCGTCTACGTCACGGCTCTCAGCCCGCCCTCTGTTCGTTGATTGGCCGGCTGGAGGAAAAATGAGAGATAGGTCGCTATCTCAGACTGAGTACAGAGTACAAAGTACGAAGTCTGACGTAGTCAGGCTACATTACAAGAACCATAAATAAGTATTCTTGAATATATTCAAAAACATTTCTCTTTCTAAAGTTGTAAATGTGACATTTGCCTTTTTATTGAGCTTAACCTCAATTTTACCATACACATCATGTCATAATGATTTAAGAACCCATTTAACACGCATTCAATTAAAGTGGTATGTTTGGGAAAAGAAACCTAGTGGTTAGACTGAAGGGCCGCTTACATGCCACCGTTTTCAACTAAAAACGAAATACTTTTTATGCGTTTTGGCTGTTCATTTACACTACAATGCAAACTTTTGAAAATGGGTTTCGAAGTGCAAGTTTTTGAAAGCGATACCCGTATCTCAATGTAAACTATAAAAACGTGAATCTGTGAAAACGGTGACGTAATGAACATGCGTATTACGTGCTTAGTCTATAGTTTAGTCTCCTTCTTTTTTTTTTTTTTTGCAAATGAAAGGTTACAGATATTAACAGCAAGAAACAAGGGGGGGCGTATGGACATCATTAAAAGTGGTTATAAGAATTACACAAATCAACACAATATAAAAACATTTTCAACATGAAAAATTAAAAGTTCCTTACAACAGACTCAAGGATGATGTGTTTTCGGAGACTTTGTGTTAAAAGGTTTTGACATTTTCTTAAAGTAATGTGACTTTGTCAGAGGATAACATTCTAAAATTGGGATTACAGTGAATGTTTCTGGCTTTGTGAAGATGAAATTTAGACACACAAAAAAAAAAGATTGTCATTTGTGTCTATAGGCATGTGCTTTCGGCTCGAGTGCACTATAGTAAAAGAATGTGTCTTTCTTTACAAAGTGACATCGCCAACTACTTGTCTCGTATGCATAATACAGTGTTAATACTTAATAGTCGTTTTCGTGAATCCGTGTGAACGGGGATCGTTTTGATAATGTTGTCATCTGCACAAAGGAAAATAAAACTTTTTCCATTTTAAGCACATTGTTGTCGTACAGAGAGCTTTTTTTAGAGACTCTTTTTGGACAGGAAAGTTATTTATCCTTCTGAATGTTCTTAAAAACAGACACACACAAAAAATTGCATGTTGTCTTGACAGATGGAATGTTTGTTAACTTACCAAATTTTAAGATACGGAAAGTGAATCACAGACAGCTTTTTTTTTCCTTCACACTGGACAAAAAAAAATTATTCTGTTTTCAAAAAGCAAAAATTACCCTCATCAAATGGGAACAGGTTACACTTGGCACTTCAAACAGACTTGGAAGTATCTGCTGCGAGAGAACTCATTCTACAGACGGCAAAATTACCAGCAGACGATACAAAACAATAAAAACAACAAAACTAGTCTTTGTACACTATTAATAGTACCAAGTACTGACTCAACCCAGTTGTTGTCTAACTGACCATGACCATTTGCACAAAACCGCAGCACATGTGTGAGTATTGCGTTCATAGAACAGATTAATAATTAAGAAGTTATTATTGAGTAAATACACAATTTTGACAGTTGCTTTGCGTATTTTGTTTCACCAACAAAATGAGTTCCTAAAAAGCCACTGCAGAACAAACGATTCCCTTGTGAAATTATTTTGAAAAAAAAAAGTATTTAGCATAAAAGTAGGGCAAAGTGTACTTCTTTTTCAGAAGGGTTATTGCCCTCAGAGCAACACAACCTTGTTTTGTTGCTGAATGATTCATTGGCTGCTACCGAAATCGCATAATCTCTTGAGTAGAATGATTCATTACTTTGCTGCCCCTAAAAATGTATGCTCTATATAGTATGAATGTGTGTAGCATGAATGAAATTTGGACGTACTACATTTGCCATGTTGTCATTATCATGTGACCTACCAGCGCCAGTTGTGTCGCTTCACTGTCATTCATAAATTCTCTCCTGCGGCCTCATGGGATAGTAAAGTGTCCATTATATGCACACTTCAGAATCTCACTGTAAGTATTAATTCATCTGGATACTTTTTGCTTAATCTTTTAGTACTGTGAATTTGGGCATACTACTCTTATCTCATAATTTTATCTCATCGTGGCATTGCACTATAATACTTCAAATACATGTCGGTGTCTCCTAATTATTAATGACATTGAGTTTTCTTATCCTATGAGAAGACACTGTCTCTTATTTATTCATGACACCACGTGGTTCTTTTCGATGACAGACATGTCAAACTGTTAGATCGCGTAGTAGATGAGAGAGGCGTTCATGGGTCGCACTTGCAAGTGTTTGTTTTCGTTGTATAAAAGTTCAGGTGTGTTGCATGGCTTTCCCCGCAATGCTGCCAGGGCTAGACTCTGGCTGCGGGCCAACCACCCGACACATCGAAACTGTTGTGTGTAGCAAGCATGTTTCTAGAGAGAGCTAGGAGAACTGGAGAAAGGTGGACTTTGGCCCTATTCATCAAAGCAGTTTGCATCTTGAGAATGATGCGGTACCAAGTCTAGTATTGAATGTCTAGTATTGAATGGCTGCCGCATGTTCTGCTGCGACAACACAGTCTGTACACTCCACGTCGCCAGTGCGCGTTTGTCAAGTCTTTGTCTCGTCTACGTTTTCTTTTTACCTATGAGTCTATTCACCATCATGGCTAACATGAACTACTTTCGAAAAGTGCTGTGGACCATGGTGATCCTTTTACTGATTACCCGTGATCTCAGAAGTGCAGCGCTACACCCGGATGGGTTTAGCGGCAACAATTTCACCTACTCCCGCCAAGATCTTCTCGCTCTCCGGAGCTCCATCACTCCCGGCCTAAAACCATCGGATGTAATCCCAGCTGACATCCTACACAAGCCGAGGAAACGAGGAAGGCGAGGAGGGGTACGCACCAGGTTATGGAGGCGCTCTTTTACCCCCCCCCCCCCCTCAGTCGTGATGGCAAATGTGCAATCTCTCCGGAATAAAATGGACATTCTACACACCAGATGCCGAGGGGAGAAATCCTTTCGGGAAACTTGCATCATCGCGCTGTCCGAGACGTGGCTGAACGACTCTGTTCCAGATGAAGAGGTTAGCCTAGACAATTTCACCATCATCAGAGCGGACCGGACAAGTGATTCCAGTAAGGAGAGGGGCGGAGGGGTCTGTGTTTACATTAACAACCGGTGGTGCAATAACATCAGGATCCACAATAGGGTCTGCACACCTAACATTGAAATGCTGACTCTTTCGCTTCGCCCCTATTACCTCCCTCGTGAATTTTCCACTGTGGTCATCGGTTGTGTGTACATCCCGCCTGGCGTGAACACCAACATGGCAGCTGAGCTAGCAGCCCAGAATGTCCATGCCATGCTGAGTAAATACCCGGAAGCCCCGGTGCTTATTATGGGCGATTTTAACAGCTGCAGGCTGGACGGTGTCCTCCCATCCCTCGAGCAGTATGTGGATATCCCCACAAGGAGGGAAAGGGTGCTGGACTTGTGTTATAGGAACATAAACAACGCTTACACTGCTCGTGTGCAGCCCCCAATAGGTGCCGCGGATCACAACATTGTTTTCCTACTTCCGCAATACAAACAACTGCTGAAGAGGGAAAAACCAGCCACCTATAGCGTCGCAAAGTGGTCGGAGGATGCAACTGCACAACTGCAGGGGTCCCTTGCATGCACTGACTGGAGTATTTTTGATGGTGACCTGGATACAAAAACTGACGCCATAACTGACTACATCAAGTTCTGCATGGCAACCACCATCCCAGTCAAAACTGTAAGAAAATATCCCAACTCCAGACCATGGATGACTCACCAAATAAAACTCAAACTCAAGGAGAAACAACAGGCATTTCACCGTAAAGACTGGCTCTCACTCAGAGACATTAACCGTTCTGTGAAAAAAGAAATAATAAAGGCTAAACTAGCATACAAGGACAAAATAGAACAGGATTTCAGCAGCATGAACACAAGACAGGCATTTCAGAAAGTTAAAACACTAACTGGCACCACGTCAAAAGCTAGCACCCCTGCACCCACTGACCCCAACTCATTCACCAGAGACCTAAACAACTTTTATGCCAGGTTTGACAATAAGAACTTCACCACTGAGTGTGAGAGATTGCTCAGGAGCCTACCTACCCCTGAGCAGTCAGACTTTGTCTTTCCCACAGTGGAAGACGTCTATCAGCAGCTCAGGAGGTGCAAAACTGGAAAGGCCCCAGGCCCTGATGGGATCACTGGTAGGCTACTCAAGAACTGTGCTCTGGAACTCTCTCCTGTTCTGCACTCACTTTTCAAAGAATCATTAGAAACTGCATATGTTCCCACCATCTGTAAAACAGCCACTATCATTCCTGTCCCCAAGAAACCCCGCCCTTCTGAACTGAATCATTACAGACCAGTAGCACTCACCTCAATAATCGCCAAATGTCTTGAGAAACTGGTAATGAATACCATCCTCCCGGCTGTCTGCCCACAGCTGGACCCCTACCAGTTTGCCTACAAGGCCAAAAGAGGAACAGAGGACGCTGTAACATGCCTCCTTCACACTCTACTTCAACACCTGGACTCTCCTGGCCATTATGCCAGGATTTTATTTGTTGACTTTAGCTCTGCCTTCAATTCAATTCAACGCCACACCATGATAACAAAACTTCATCACCTCCATGTGCCACCTCTCCTCATTCGCTGGATCCATCATTTTCTCAGTGACAGACCACAGGTAGTAAGGGTGGGAAGCACCACATCCACCATCATTACTGTCAATACGGGAGCCCCCAAGGCTGCGTCCTGAGCCCCTTTCTCTACACTTTGTATACCAATGACTGTATAAGCCCTTCTCCCATTACAAAATACTTCAAATACTCTGATGACACAGCCATACTCGCCCTCCTCTCTGACACAGAATCAGTTACAGCATATCACCAATCCATTACACACTTCACACAATGGTGTAAGGACAGTCACCTCATCCTTAACGTCACCAAAATGAAGGAACTCATCCTGGACACACGCCGTAAACTCTCCACCCCTCACTGTCCCATCTCCATAAACAGCCAGCCAGTAGAAATTGTTGACAGCTTCAGGTACCTTGGCATCACTATGGACAATAAACTGAGTTTTGATCACCACATCACAAATATACGCAAGCAGTGTCAACAAAGACTTTTTGACATACGTAAACTCAGGACTCTCTCAGTTAAACCACATCTACTGCTTCTCCTGTACCGTAGTATCATTGAGCCCATCCTCTTGTACTGTGCCACCTGTTACTTCACCATGCTCTCTCTCACCAATAAGAACAAGCTTCTTAAAATTACTAACACTTCCTCCAAAATAATAGGTCTTCCCACTCCCAACCTGCCCGCCCTCATTAATACTGCCACCGCTCGTAGAGCAACTACCATAGTACAAAATCCCTGCCATCCTCTTAATTCATGCTTCACGCTTCTTCCATCTGGCCGTAGATACAGACAGCTACTCTACAAAAAAACACGTTTCGGAAAAAGTTTTGTACCCTGTGCTATAAGGGCGTTAAACCTACAGTCAGGGTAATGATGTCACTTTTGTGGTATGTGTAGATGTGTATATTGTCCATATTTGTCCATCCATATATGTGCATACAGTATGTATAGTTTGTGTTTAGAATTCGTACTGATAGTGTTGGTTGTACAGACTGTGAAAACAAGTTTCCTCTACTGAGGACAATAAAGAATGAATCTGAATCTGAAGTCCCGAGGACTTTTCTATCCATTCAAATGAGGTATGCGTCTAAAATTTAACCCTAACAGTTTTACTTGAATTTTGCTAAATAAGCACTCTTTATAATAATTTAGATATTTTGATAATACCTCAATTGCATGGAAGTATGCTAATTCTTGTAATTACTCATATATTTATCATAGCCTATATTTAAGTTAGTTTGGGAAATATGTCTTTTGAAATTAATATATTAATACTGTCAGCCTAAAGTGTGTTGCATATGTATTGTTTGTCAGCCCAAGTTGTGTTGCGAGATGGTGTGTCAGACCGAAGAGTCCGCCAAAAAAGATGCTGCTTGTCAAACCAATCCAGACATAAAGCACACTTCAACGCAACACCGCTGGAAACCAGATCGAAGGAGCAAGAGTATGTCGTACACTTTACAGTATTATACAGCAAAAATAGTAACCAGTTACGTAGTATTTTTGATTATAGTGTATTGAACACCAATGTATTTATTTTTAAATATCTAATGTCATAGGCACTCAGGTGAAGCAGCAGAAAAGGCATGTTGGTTGCAACACGCCATTCATACCCCTAGAGAAAGGCTCTCTTGCTACCTCTACCCCCTCGAAAAGGCCTAGAAGAGAGGCTGATGATTCTGATCCTAGTTTCCAACCAGGAATGACTAACAGCGGCTAATGAGTGGTAGTCATAGAAAATGCATGTTTTGTTTTTTTTAGCTAGAATTTTAGTAAAACAGTTTTAATTTATTTATTTTTTAATAATGTTAATTTAAATCTCTATTGCTGTTTGTTGTAGCACTTTAATTGCAACACCGCCCCATACAATGAAGAATTTTCATTGTTTATGAGGAGAACCAAAATTGCCCAGTCTGCTCTAGAAGCTGTGCAATTCGCGATCATCACAAACGTTGGGGCAAGTCACCAAGGTAAGAGTTTTTTTTTTTAGTTGAATATATATGTGTGATTTGCATACTAATCAGTTTTAACTTGTATGTTTAACTGTTTTTCATTTGGCTCAGTTTATGCAGGCATTTAATATTCAGGGGATTTGTCACACTATGTATGAAACGCCAAAGGGCCTTCCTATTCCCTACAATCAACTGGCAGTGGAAACAACATCAAAATGCCGTTATTGCTGAAGCACTCAGAGGAAGGGATGTAGTTCTGGGTGGAGACATGCGTGCTGACTCCCCTAGTATGTGCAGTTATAATATGCCATTTCAGTTTGCTATAGAAATGTGCTGTTATAAATTACTACTACAGAATTTAATTTCATGGACTAATAATTAATTGCTAATGACATTTTTTTAGGACACAGTGCCAAGTATGGAACATACTCACTGATGGACCTCAGAACAAACAAGATCATGGATATTCAGCTCATTCAGGTAAGGTTGTAGTGATTTTGTTTATTAGTGTTGAATGACTGGAAAGCAGATCATAACTTTGTCTTTTAACCCAATCTTGCTTTAAGTGGTTTGAAGTAGGTTGATCTGAGCAATGAAGTTGGCAATAGTCAACGTATGGAGAAGGAGGGATTTGAAAGAAGCCTGAGACAGCTAGAGCATAGACGAGTGACTGCGCAAATGCTTTTCACAGATAGGCATCCTGGTGTTATGAAGTTCCTCAGAGAGAGTAGACCTAGCATTTTGCTAAGATTTGATGGCAAAATCACATGGCAAAAGGTTTATCATTTAGTTGATGTTCAAATAATAGCGCTTTTCCACTGGATGGTACGGCTCAGTACGGTTCGGCTCTGCACGGCACGGTTCGGCTCGCTTCGCTTTTCCACTGCGTGGTACGACTCGGCGCGGCACGGCTCGGTTCGCTTTAGCTCGGTTGCTTTTCCACTGCAGTTAGTACGCTTCAAAGTGGGTGGGATTATGACTGATCGTTATAGTTTATCCACTCCTTGGCAACCAACAAGAGGTAACGTCAGCGCTTCTCGTCCACTGACCACGATTCAGCCATTTCTTTTTTGGAAGTTTTTTTTCTTCAAGCAAGTAGTTTTAAAACAGATGCTACAGCGGTGGCTGTTACTGGCTATTTAAATCTAGCGGGTTTGATGTCTCCCAAATACAATGACGCTGGTAGTGACGATTCTGTCTGTCTGACCAATCAGTGATCTACAGTGCTTCCACGTCACATTTTAGTATCGGTACGGTACGCTTGGAACCTCAACAGAGGTGGTACCATTTAAAGCGAGCCAAAGCGAGCCCTACCGTACCGTACCATGCAGTGTAAAAGCGCCACAAGTGAGCCGTACCGAGCCGAGCCGTACCGTACCATGCAGTGGAAAAGCGCCAAAGCGTGCCGTACCGTACCATGCAGTGGAAAAGCGCCATAATAGCCATAGCTAAATGCGATTAGTAAAACAGGAGTCATCAGTATATGTTATGTACTGTATGTCATGTTATGTCTATCATATCATCATAATGCTTTGCGTACTATAGGTGTTGAGAAGGAAATTGATGAGCTGGGAAAAAAGCATCATTAATCACCTTTACTGGTGTGGAGCCTCGTCATCCTCAGGGAAGGAAATTGTTGCAAAATGGAGATCCGTTGTCAACCATGTGCAAGATATCCATGAGCATGATGGGGAATTCCCAAGATGCCTTCTTCCTCCTCTTGTTGGAGACCAGGCAAGGCAGTGGCTTAAACCAAGTAATGAAATTACTTAAATAAAATGAAGTTTCTTCATTTTTGTATAATGTTTATATTAGTGATTTATTAAAATATTTTGTTTCTTGTATGTACTTCATGTTATGATTAGGCACTGCTGCATGTGAGAAGCTCACTCAGGTCATCTTGGCACCCAAATTGCTGAAAGACTTGGAGAACATAAGTGGTGACTTCCAGACCTCAGGACTGGAGTCATTTCACAGTCTGATCCTCAGGTTTGCACCATAGAGTGTGGTATTCTCTTTTGTGGGGATGTTGTGCAGGTATGTTCTGGCTTTTATTTAAAGTCACTCGCGTTGTCTTCCATGTCACCGAAGAACTGGTGATATGTGCCATAAACAGCTTGCAAAACAAATATGTTTAGGGTGTGCAAAACAAATGTTTTCAGTGATTAGATACTGAAATGTAATAAAGTGAAATCGTATAGGCTTCGTTTAACATTGCCACCTCTCTACACCATATTTTTTTTCTCTTGAAGACAGCTTGGTGCAGTTACCACAAGTACACCTGTCGCAAATTTAGGATAAGTTTATGAGTAAAAACGTTATGCTAATTTCAGGTTGGACTTCTCATATCAGAAACCGTTTTTGTTCGTGTTTTATTAGTTAGCTACCATTCTGAAACATCTCCCATCCATGTTGCCTCCGGATCGTGCATATTTTCTTTAATAGCTGAAAGACTTTAGCTGAAAGAGGGGGGGGGGGGGGGGTTCATGACCCTTTAAGGTTAGGAATCGGACATTTGTACTAAAAAAAATTTTATACTACTTATCGATTCCTGTGTGCACAGTTTAATGTGATTTCAAACCATTTTCAAGCAGAGAAACGCATATAACAAACAGATTGGATGCTGTGTAAGGTCTTAAAGTGAGAGCAGCCGAATAAACCTGCTGCAGTCTGTCATCAACGTTAATCAAAGAACAAAAGAAAAAATCACTTACTGATCTTCACTGAATAAATTTTGTAAGTTTAATAAGGATTAATCTATATTCTATTTATAAAATGAAATCTATGCAGTGTTATATTATATTACAATTTCTTTTCCTGAACGTTATTCAGTTGTAAATTTGTGCTAATGCTAATTTGTTTATTTGTTCTTATTTTACTACTGTTTATTTGTATTTAATAATGTTTGAAATTTGTATTAGTTAGTCCTGTTGTTTTTGCTGTGGTACTTTTATTAAAACCATAGGAAAATGTTAGTGTTCTTTAGGCTGCTGTTTTTTTGTAGGCTGTTGATTTTTGTTAATGCACAAAGTTTTGCCAAAAAGAGACAGAATAAATATGTTTGATATAAATGTTTGACGAAATGTTTTTACATTACTGGAATCGCTGAACATTCTGAAAGTTATTTGTTCCTCCAAAGCTGTGTTTTGGATTGAAAGATGAACTTTATTGTAATTGCATTGAAGTTTTTGCTAAGCTTTCTAACTGGTTTTAAATGCTAAGCTAAACAGGAAAGGAGTGCTCAATACCTTCCGCTGCACCATATGAAAAGCGCAAGTGTGGATAATGTTGTCACTTTGCCATTAAAAGTCCCTTAGCCATTTATCTTCAAAACGATATGTCCTCGGAGACCTAGTAAAGACCTCAGTAGGGGGTTCACCACATGGAGAGCAGTTTGAAGTAGTCATTGGACACTCAAGTCCACAGAGTGCATATGGTTGTTTTCTGACACAGAGCTTTTCATGGAGGGGCAAACCAGATTGATTATGGTGTTAGTAACTAAATTGCAGACACCCCCACCTAATGTTCTTTACATCAATCAAGTGACGCCATAGTAAACTCTGACTTTACTGCTTTCAGTGTTCTTCTGAGATATAATACTATCATTCTTTGGACATGTATGAAAGTGCTTTTTAGTCAGTAAATCACATGCATTTGTCTTTTTTTATTTTCTCTCTCTTTCTCAACTCTAGTTGAGCACCCGTTGTATACAACCAGACCTAGAAGTGACGACAAGACGACTGTGTCTCAAGGGCAGGTGTTTAACAGAGGGACAGCAAACTTAGGCCCCATCCACACTACTACGTTTTAGTTTAGCAACGCAGACCTTTTGCTACGTTTGCACCTCCCGTCCAGACTAAAACGGCAAAAACGAAGACCTAAAACGGGGAAGTTTAGAAATGCTGCCTACTCCGTTTTGCGTTTTGAATCTCCGGAGGGCGTTTTAGTGAAGACGGGTCAAAACGGAGGACTTTAGAAACGATGATGCAGAGGCTCACGCTCGGCTCTCTGATTAGGTGTCATCAGTCATGGCATATCCTTCCCTGATTCGTCAGCCACCCATCACATGACCCGTCCCCAGAAGAAAACATACAACAACAGCCTGGACTACCAGTTACATTAGTGACTGCAACATGGATAACGAATTACAAGCGTTACTGACTTTGATGTCTTTGCTAGCAGCTGTTGTGCAAGTAAATTCTGCATTTTTTGCTACAATGCTATAACTGCCTACATGTGCCGGAGGCAAGCTATTATTCGAGCGATCTGTGACAATTCCCGTGTGCAGCGGCGGTAATCTTTGCAGAGGTAACTTAGCTACATTCTTCGTCAAATCTGAGGAATAGTCAATCTGTTTCCTGTTTACACCGCAAGCCCAGTGTAGGTGAATGGTCACGTGATCCGCGTTTTCAGTCGTTTTAATGTGGACAGAGATCAATTCTAATACGCAGCTAAAACGCTGGTGTGGACGGAGATCGTATTCGTTTTAATTCTTCGTTTCTAAACTAAAACGCTGTAGTGTGGATGGGGCCTTAGCTAAGGCCTTTATTTATTATTGACATGAGAAGTCACACTAGACAAAGGCAGTGGCTCAAAGGGGCAATTAAAGATTTATGCAAATGCAAAGTCAAGTCAAATATATTTATATAGCGCTTTTCACAATACAGATTGTATCAAAGCTGCTTCACAGTATCAATCAAAACAACTTAACAATGTTTGTTTATTACTGGAAAAAAGACATCCAAGTTTGGTAGAGCTGATCAATGTTATGATTGGTTAATTAATTTGAATATCCCAAATTAATTAAATCTCAAATTAAATATATTAATTTGAATAATATATATAAAGTCATTGTAGCTCATCGTCTGTTGCGGTTCAAACTGAATGATACTGTACTTAAGAACATCCACACCCTGAGAGATCTATACATAAAGTGAAGGACCCCAGAACCAATGAGATGTACCATAATTTGGAAGACATACAAAATGCCTTTGAAACGTACTACACAAAATTATATGCTCAACCTCAGACAACAGAGTCAGCTGTCATGTCATCCTTTCTAACATCTTTGGATTTACCATCTTTAGGGACAGAGCAAAATAAAATAATAACCCAGGAGGTAACAGACGATGAAATAAACAAGGCAATATCAAGATTGAAAGCGAATAAAATGCCAGGCGCCGATGGGTACCCATCTGAATGGTATAAAATCCTCAGGGAAACAATAACACCAATGCTCAAGGATTGCTTTAACTATGTTCTCGGAGGTGGCGAGACCCCACTGTCCTGGAGACAAGCCGTAATCTCAGTGATCCCTAAAATGGGTAAAAACAAAACGGAGTGCAGCTCTTATAGACCTATATCAGTTTTAAATATAGATTATAGATTATATGCGTCAATACTAGCAAAACGATTGGAAAACATAATCCCGGATCTGATAGACACAGACCAGCCAGGCTTTGTAAAAAACAGGCAAACCCAGGACAATGTGAGACGGGCTCTCCACCTCATTGATCATATGAGAAACAGTGACATGGAATCAGTGGTTATAAGTCTTGACGCTGAAAAGGCTTTTGACTCTGTCCGATGGGAATATTTATATTTGGTCCTTAAGCGCTTTGGTTTCGATGACCAGGTAATTAAATGTTTGAACTCCCTATACTCCTCTCCTACGGCTAGAATTAAAATAAATGGGGACTTATCCAAAACAATATTTCTTGAAAGGGGATGTCGACAGGGATGCCCCCTCAGTCCCACTCTATTCGCCCTCTTCATAGAGCCTCTGGCGCAGGCAATCAGAGATGATAAGGATATAACGGGGGTATTGATAGGAAACACACAATATAAGATATGTGCATATTGCAAGATATGTAAGATATGTGCAATTTAATTGAGACAGAGATAGGAAAGAAAGATGGCGGTAGACGTGTTGGGTGGTTTGTCAGGCCCCACTCCAATACTCTCTAACTAATTTCTTCAAATAGTTACTGGTTTAAGAACAAAACAAAGAAACCTGTTAAATAATAATTATAGAGATGAAGGAAATGTTTCCGTATTTCTGCTTTGCTGTTGGCTTCTGTTGTTGCCACTTGGACACTTGGACAACACCTAAGCGCAAACAAACAGATGTCTCAGGCTGACAACAACCATCAGTCAGTAAATATGAATGGATTACCGAGATTAAACTTCTTCGGACATGGATACCTTGTCATCTACTCGATCACTAAACAATCTGATCACCCCCGTTGCGGCACACCAAGCAAACAAAACAACATTGTCATCTGTTCGAACACCAAACAAATTGAACTCACCCATCGCGCCACGCTGAGAAAGCGTGATTACCAGAGAGGCTGCAATTGGCGTGGTTTCGGTGTTCTCTTGATTATGATTTTGCTGTCTGGTGACGTACAATTGAATCCAGGCCCATTTGTTGCTGGCCTTTCCCCGGAGGGTGCATCGGCGGGTGGATTGTGGGTGCAGCAGCTGAGCTCCGGAGAGACGGACGTCTTCCCCGAGGTAACAGGAATTCCAAACAGTGACGGTATCCAATCAGTAAGGAAGCAACGAGAATTCAGATTTTTTCAGACTGTAAACCACGCACAGGTAATATGGGAGCCTATGTCTAAACCTAAGGGTATTCTAGGTGGACATCTGAACATTCGGAGTATATTGCCTAAATGGGATCAGATCCAACATCTGTTAATTGACTCTAATTTAGATTTTTTAGCGTTGAGCGAAACTTGGCTGCACAGTAATATCCAGACCAGTATGATTGATGTCCCTGGTTACATTTGTCATAGAAAGGATAGAACATCTAAAAAAGGTGGGGGGGGAGTACTATTCTATGTTAGGGACACTCTGAAATGTAATGAAATCAAACTGGATACACCACTAGAATGTTTGGCTTTAAATGTTGTATTATCCCCTAAGATGAATTTGAACATTATAGTGCTGTATAATCCACCATCACATGATGTTTCATTTTATGAGAATTTAGACACAATTTTTAAATATGTAAATACTTGCACCGAATCTGTTTTTCTTGGTGACTTTAATATTAACTGGCTAGAGAAAAGTCGAAGAAAAAAATTAAAGAGACTGTTGTCAAAACACAGTCTTCATCAGATGATTAAAGGTCCAACAAGGATCACACGTTCGAGTAAAACTATGATAGATCTGATAGTCACTAACAGACCACAGAGAATTATCAGAACTTGTAATTTATTAACAGGGCTTTCTGATCACAATATTACCATGGTTGTACGGAAACTTACTAAACAGCGTTTACCCAAATTTATGAACGAAAGTAAACCAGGGAAATTGGGTATCCCAAAAAATAAGTTGACACAAGTTAAAAATGATTTAGATAATTTAGACTGGAGTAATGTCTTACAATCGAATGATTTAGAAAATTGTTGTAACTCTTTGATGAAAAACCTCACAAATCTGATTGAGAAATATAGTAAGACATTCAAAGGTATCCAACGAAAAGCCTCCTTACCATGGCTGAACAATGACATTCGTCAGCTAATGAAAAAAAGAGACTATGCACTGAAAAATCGCTGCTCTCCAAAACAAATATCGATTTCCTAAACTTTAAAGGATTGAGAAATGCAGTAGTCAGAGAATTGCGTAAAGCAAAGACAGCTTATTTTATGCAATTGATTGAGGAATCGGAAGGAAATAGTGCATCCCTTTGGAAGCATCTCAATAGCCTTACTAAACTTAAGCTTAGTCAACAAAAAACAATAGCTGAGTTGGAAGTGAATGGAGTTATCAGCACTAACAATTCAGCTATTGCAAATTAATTCAATAAATTCTTTATTCAGTCTGTGGAGGAGCTTGCTGAGACTTTTGAACAAGCAACCCTCTCACAGACTACAAAGTTTGATCAATCAGATCTTTTTCACATTAAAGAGGTTAGTCAGGAAAAAGTACATACAATTATTAATAAATTAAATAAATCTAAGGCAAAGGATGTATTTGGGTTGGATACTGCCTTTATTACAACTTACTGCTCTGCCTTGATTAAACCTGTAACCCACCTTGTAAATCTTTCCATCAGAGTGGGCAAATTCCCACAAAGTTGTAAACAAGCTATCATTACACCGATTTTCAAGGTTGGTGCAAAGAACCAAGTAAGCAACTATAGGCCAATCTCAATACTGCCGGTTTTATCCAAAATTTTTGAGAAAATTATCATGGAACAGTTAGTAGAACATCTTGAAGGTAATAAACTTATCAACTCCAAGCAGTTTGGATTTAGAGCAGGGTTTTCTACAGAAATGGCTAATTGTTATCTTACCGAGAACATTAAGAGTAAGATGGACAAGGGTAATGTTGTGGGAGCTGTGTTTATAGACCTAAAAAAGGCCTTTGACACCATGAACCACAACATACTCTTGAATAAACTTATCACCTTCAACTTCTCTGAACATGCCATCGGTTGGTTTGCTTCATATCTGGAGCATAGAGAGCAACGTGTTAAAATAAACACCGAACTCTCAACATCATTACAATCCACAATGGGTATTCCACAGGGCTCCATTTTGGGGCCTCTGCTCTTTAGTCTATATATAAACGACTTACCTACATGCTGTCAGTCAGCCAACTGCCAAATGTATGCTGTCGAAACAGTAATTTATGCATCAGCTAGGATACCAACTATAGTAGCAGAGACCCTGACCAAGGAAATGGAGGGTATATCCCAATGGCTTAAAGAAAATCATTTGACGCTTAACATCAAAAAGACGGTATCTATGTGCTTCTCAATTAGAGGAAAAGCTAGATGTACTATTAAAATAGATCAAGAAGCAATAGAGGAAGTTGAGGAATTTAGATTTTTAGGTATTATTCTGGATTCCCAACTCAAATTCAATATACACATTAATAAACTCTGTAAGACTGTCCGGACAAACCTAAACTGTTTTAGAATGATTAGGCACCATATATCTGTCAAGGCAGCTTTGCTTTTTTTTCATGCTATGATACTCTCTCATTTATCTTATTGTGTTACTATATGGGGCCAAGCCTCCCAGACAACAGTCAAACCCATCATATCATTATACAAACAAGCACTGAAAATTATGGATCAGAAACCAATTATGTGGCATCACTGTTTAATTGTACAGAAATACAAGCTTTTAGATTTTGATAGTTTTTATTAAGTTTTCTTTTCTTAAGCTGATTTTTAAATGCACAAATAATCTAGCTCCAGCCGTACTCTGTCCTTTTGTGACAAAAATAAACACAATGGGAGTTGGCACTAGGAGAGCAGCGGGTGGCAACTGTATAGCAGAGGGGCGCAAAACCACTTTTGGCCAGTCAAGTTTTTCAGTGATAGGGACCCATTTTTGGAATGATTTACCAACAGAAATAAAAACAGAAACTGACCTGAAAACATTTAATAGAAAGGTGAAACACTGGCTGAAAGAAAATCAAATATGTGGACATTGAGTCATTTTTGTCTGTGCTGGATGTGATGTGTTGTTTTGTGTAATGTGGTCGGGATTGTGTAAAATGTCAATGTTAGTGTTTATAATGTATTTGACGCATGATTGTGTAATCTACGCCATGTTTAGGTATATGTTTTTTAGAAAGGCCTGACCAGGGACTGGGGTTGCAAATTAGCCTATTGGCTAGAAACCTTTTATGCAACACATTTACACATTTTGTTATGGCTTTGCCTATGATAATTATGTATGTAATAATGTGCGCTGCATTGTCCCTGACAAATAAACTAATAAATAAAAATAAAAAAATAAAAAAAATATGCAGACGACATACTCGTGACACTAACCAATCCTAATGTAAGTTTGCCCAAATTATTATCTCTTCTTAAAGAATTTGGTTCATATTCCGGCTATAAATTAAATCTGCATAAAACTCAAACGCTTACTTTCAACTACGAACCACAAGAAAACATTTATAAAATCTGTCAATTTAAATTGAAAGGTAATACTATTAAATATTTAGGGGTACACATACCTAAAGAGGTCTCTGCCATTTATAACCACAATTACATTCCTATAACAGCTGATATTAAAGCAGACTTAAACCGTTGGTCATTACTACCAATGAACATGCATAACCGAATAGACGCTATAAAGATGAATATACTACCCAGGCTGATTTTTCTTTTTCAATCATTGCCTGTAGAAGTGCCTCTCAAACAATTCAGTGAATGGAATAGAATTATCTCATCTTTTATTTGGGGAAAACAAAAACCAAGGATTAGATTTCAAACATTACAACTCCCCAAGGACAAAGGTGGTATGGCTCTACCGTGCTTGGAAGATTATTATAGAGCAGCAGAGTTACGTTCTCTGGTTTGTTGGTGTGACTCTGAGTGTGATGCCAAATGGAAGGACTTAGAGCAAAGTCAAATAAGCATACCTCTTCAACCTATACTGGGTGAAAAAACTCTCCTGAAGAAACATCTGAACAAACTAACTAATTGGATGACAGCCCCTTTTAACGTCTGGCACAAACTACTTAAAAATAAGGAATTTGAAAGAAATACACGAATATTACGTTGGGTGGAATATCATACAGAATTTGCACCAGCTAGTCTGGACAGTAGATTTAAGCAATGGACTAATTCAGGTATCACTTCGTACTGTATGATATCCTCTACTGACGGTTTGGATGCCTTTAAAAAACTCATAGATACATACTATTTAGGGAAGGAAGATTTCTCAGATACCTTCAATTGAGACACCACTTTGATAAACATATTAAAACTACTGGATAGAAGGGAACAGACCTGAATAGGATATTCATCGATGCATATAAGGGTAATAATAGCAGAAAACTGATTTCCAAGTTATATTCATATTTACAGTTGGATAGGGGACTCTCAACAATGTATGTAAAAATGAGGTGGGAAAAAGAAGCTAGCATAAAGATAAGTGGGGATGACTGGTTGAATATATGCAGAACACAATCTACCACCTCTAGCTCAGGTCTGTGGAGGGAATTCACTTGGAAAAACACTTTAAGATTCTTTATAACCCCCAATATAAAAAAGTCACAGAGCAATAATCCTGAACATGGTCAGTGTTGGAGAGTGTGTGGTAATATGTCGGCTGGTCATTATCATATCTTTTGGGAGTGTCCTATTATTTCTTTGTATTGGGTAGAGGTGGTGACGGCAATTAGGTCAATAATCGGCTCAGAGCTTGAGTTTAATTTCAGCGTTATGTATTTAGGAAATCTACCAACAGGACTGAAAAAGGCAGATAGATATTTGTTACAAATACTTTTAGCAGGTAGCAAGAAAACAATAACTAGGAAATGGCTAAGTAAAGAATCGCCGACAATTGCTGAATGGATAGAAATAGTTCGGGAAATTTATGTTATGGAACATTTGACTTTCTCTCTGAGACATGCCATGAGTAAATGTGAAGCATATTGGGAAAAATGGATATCTTATCTGAATACAAAGTGAGATGTATATGTTGTAACAGAACGAACCAGAGGAGAGACGTACAGATCCATTCGCAAGGCTTTATTCCAAAAACTTAGTCTTAGTACAGGCAAGGTCAATGAACAGCAGACTGGTACGGCAGAGGCATAGCACAGAGAAACCCTAAGGGCAAGCGTGGGTCGACGAGGTGCAAACAGAATCCGAAGGGCTAGACTGAGGGAGAATCCAAGTGACACAGGCAGGAATCAAAACACGAAGGACAAGGCAAGACTAGAGTTCAATGGAAGGCTCAGTAAGTAGCTAACACTTGGGGAGTGTTAAACACTGACAATACAGTACAAAAAAACAATATCCGGCAACAGAGAGAGGAAGTCAACGGGTTATAAAGGGTGTGAGAGGGTGTGTGATGGTTCTCAAGTGTGAGCGTGATTAGTGGAATCAGCTGTGTGAATCGTCAGTGCAATGAATGATGGGGATTGTAGTGAAGTGCAAGAGTCCATGCTGTGAGTGGGAGACCTCTGGTGGTGAATGTCCGGAAGTGAATGGACCAGATACGTGACATAGCCCCCCTCCAATGAGCGGCTTCCAGACGCTCCAATAACATCCAAGAAGACCATGGAGCGAAGGCGGATGGGGGGGGGGGGGGCGGGACGGAGACAAAGATCCTCACAGCGGAGCAAAAGACCACCAGAGCAGAGCAGGCTGTGCAGGCGACCAGGGCGGAGACGACCCCTTGGGGATCCTTCTGGCGGCCACGGCGGAGAGGATCCTTCTGGTGGCCAGGGCGGAGAACACCCCTCAGGTGGTCCTGGCGGAGAGGATCCTTCTGGTGGCCACGGCGGAGAGGATCCTTCTGACGGCCACGGCGGAGAGGATCAGGGAGTAATAGGAACCGACACCGATTCCGGAACAGGAACAGACACTGGCTCTGGAACAGGAACTGGCTCCGGAACAGGAACAGACACTGGCTCAGGAACAGACACTGGCTCTGGAACAAACACAGACATGGGCACAGGAACAGACACTGGGACAGAGACAAACACAGAAACAGACGCTGGCTCTGGCTCAGGAACGGCAGACACTGGCTTCGGCTCAGGAACAGCAGACACCGGCTCGGGAACAGCAGACACCGGCTCGGCAGACGTGACGCGTAGCGTCTCTGGCTGTGCGGACGTGACGTGGACAGTCTCTGGCTGTACGGGGCTGACGTGAAGCTCTGGCTGGACGTAGCTGACGTGAAGCTCTGGCTGGACGTGGCTGACGTGAAGCTCTGGCTGGACGTGGCTGACGTGAAATGCAGGATCGGCAGAGCCGACGTGAAGCAGTTCAGGCTCGGCAGGGCTGACGTGAATTGTGAAGACCCTGGACTGGACCAGTGGTGAAGGTTCTGGATGGGTAACAGGGCTGGACAAGAATTCATAAATAGTCGCCTCTGACACCTCCAAAGTTTCTGCAGCAGACGCCACCACCTCTGGAGGTTCTACAGTGGTAGCATTAAGAATCTGGTAAAGTTCATTAACAAGACAGGTACCGTGCTCATCTATGGTTCCTTTGACCATGACATGACAGGCTGAGAGGACTTTGCTGGGCGCAACCACCATACAAGGGGCTGAAGCGAACACCGCAGCTTCAAGAGGTTCTGCAGCTCGTGCCGCCACCTCTGGATTAACTGCAGCGGGTGCCTTAGCCTGGGGCAGTTCTAAGGTGGTATACGCAGCCCAAACGCAACATAGAGCGATCCCCATCATGGGAAGCGCTTCTGACAGGGTAATCAGTGCAGGATCAGAGGGATCAAAGTCAGTGGGTTTGGGGATACCAGCTGTGCGTGCAGAAACCAGTGGTGCATCCCTCACACTGGAAACCAGACTGGGAAATCGAAGCACTGACCTTGAATATCTGGGTCTGGCAGACAGGACGTGAGAAGATTCTGGCTGGTTAGTGGTGACATGCCGAGACTCTGGAAAATCAACTGTGACTTGGCTTGACTCGTGATGATCAACTGTGACTCGGCTTGACTCGTGACGATCAACTGTGACTTGGTTTGACTCGTGACGATCAACTGTGACTTGGCTTGGCTCGTGACGATCAACTGTGACTCGGCTTGACTCGTGACGATCAACTGTGACTCGGCTTGACTCGTGACGATCAACTGTGACTTGGCTTGACTCGTGACGATCAACTGTGACTTGGTGGGGCTCTGGAAGATCTGCTGAGACATAACAGGGCTCTGGAAGATCTGCTGAGACGTAACAGGGCTCTGGAAGGTCTGCTGAGACGTAACAGGGCTCTGGAAGATCTGCTGAGACGTAACAGGGCTCTGGAAGGTCTGCTGAGACGTAACAGGGCTCTGGAAGGTCTGCTGAGACTTAACAAGGCTCTGGAAGATCTGCTGAGACGTAACAGGGCTCTGGTGCGGCTGCCATTATAGGCACGGAAGGACCGGTGCATTCCTCTGCAACCCCCACAGTGAGAGATGAGCCAGTTAACAGTAGAGCATAATCTAAAAAATGACAGAGCGATGTTCGAGGACCCTCATCGATTAATCGAGATCTTAGGGGTTGATTTATACCGTCACAAAAAAAGTCAATGAGAACACAATCAGGCAGATCAGAAAAATATGCTAAATCCAAAAACTCCTGAATATATTCCTCTAACAGTCTCATACCCTGTTTTAGGGCTAGTAATTGTTTTGCAAGGTTCAAACCTGACCAGTGTTCTTGTTCTTCAGAAAAGCCGCTGGATCCTTGTGTGGCCGGATATTCTGTAACAGAACGAAGCAGAGGAGAGACGTACAGATCCATTCGCAAGGCTTTATTCCAAAAACTTAGTCTTAGTACAGGCAAGGTCAATGAACAGCAGACAGGTACGGCAGAGGCATAGCACAGAGAAACCCTAAGGGCAAGCGTGGGTAAGGATGGCTGGCGCGAAACAGACGTTCCGAAGCTTTGCGAGATCCCGAAGCAAAGATGATTCGAAACACTGATCCGAAGCGTGATTCAAAACACCCACGTCACGTGACAACGGCTAAATGAAGCGTCTAAGTGTTTCATCAGGTGGAGTGCTCCGCCGAATCAGGGTTTCATTGATTGGTCGGTTCGGGAACAAATCACACAATCACACAGTATAAAAGTTTTGTCAACGCATTTTCATATCGTGGGTTTTTGTGAGAGGAGTTTGGTTTTGAGATAGCGGATTTTTGGTGATATAGTGACATTTATAGTGCGATTTGTTTAGTTATATTTAGGATTTAATTTACATGTACACATTGACTTAGAGACACACAGAGTACATATAGTGACACATTAATAGATGCATTGATAGAAATATATATATATATAGATAGATAGATTAATAGATAGATACATATATTACAGATAGATTATTAGATAGATAGGCTACATATAAAATAGATAGATAGATAGATAGATAGATAGATAGATAGATAGATAGATAGATAGATAGATAGATAGATAGATAGATAGATAGATAGATAGATAGAAATGGAGGCTCCACAGAAGAGATGCCGTACATCTGTGGTGTGGGAGCATTTCCATTTGGAAACCCCAAATAAAGTGAGATGTGTGTATTGTGATCGGCAGCTAGCCTACTGCAACAATACATCATCCATGATGCGCCATTTGAGGAGCATTCATCCTGCCATTCTGCAGGGTGCAGAGGATGGTAGTGTTCCCCCTGTACCAAGGCCTGCTACTGACACTGCTGGGCCATCTAAGCAAGGTATGCATTGTTTGAAATATAGGCTAATTATAAGTGAAATATAATAACTAAGTGTTGGGCCATTGTTTAGAAAGGCCATGGACTCAGACATGCCTAACATCCCAATCACAACTGCCAATCACTTTAAAAACAAATGTTGTCAATATAATATTATACTTTGTGAATATACATTTTATATGTCTACATATGAGTACCCAATCTACAGCCAAGACATCATTTTATTTTTTTGTAATTGTTGTATTTCTATAATGCACTTTATCTTTCTCTGCACACTGAGCATAAATATTCATAACATAACTTTGTTTAGGAAGGTTTCCAAATGAACCAGTAGACTACTTTCACGGTAGGCTACTATTTTTCCAATATATTTGTCTGAAAGTCTGTTTTATCTTCTCTTTTAAAAGGCAGACAGAGGGAATTGGATGAGGCTCTTCTGAACATGGTGGTGAAGGATCTGCAGCCCTTCACCATCGTGGAGGATGAGGGTTTCAGGGCCTTTGTGAACAAGCTTGATCCAAGCTATGTCCTCCCATCCCGGAAGGTGCTTAAAACAATGGTCAGCGAAAGGTACAACACAACCAAGGAGAAGACAATGGAGGACCTACAAAAGGCGGAATTTGTTAGCCTTACGGCTGACATGTGGTCTTCCATTAATATGGATGGATATCTTGGTGTAACATGCCATTACATAACACCAGAGGCAACAATGGCAACTGTTTTACTGGGTGTAAGGAGGTTTTACCAAACCCACACAGCCCAGCATCTCATGGAGGCTAAAGCCTTGCTAATGGCTGAGTGGGGAATAACCTCCAAAGTTCACTGCATGGTGACTGACAATGCATCCAACATGATCCTAAGTGCCCAGCTACTCAACCTTCGCCATGTCCCATGTTTTGCTCATAATTTGAATTTGATAGTGAAAAAGGCCCTGGATCAAACCCCAGTCATCAATGAAATTCGCCAGAAAGATAGTGGGGTTGTTCAGATCCAGCTGCAAAGCAAAGGACAAGCTTGTGGAGATGCAGAGCTTGATGGGCAGACCAAGTCTGAAAATGATACAGGAGGTTGAAACGAGATGGAACAGCACATTCGACATGCTACAATGCTTGTATGAGCAACGTGAGCCAGTGGGTGCTGCACTTGCCAATTTAAACAGTGATACTGCTCCCCTGACAAGTCTTGAGTATGACATTATTCAACAGTCATTATGTCATATAATACATATGACATTATTCAACACTTCTTCAACCATTCAAACTAGCAACAACAGAGATGTCAGAGGAACAGAGAGTGTCTGCTTCAAAGCTCATACCATTGTACAGGATGTTGCAGCACAAGCTTGCACAGAAAAAAGGAAATGCAACGCAGGAATCAACTGTACAATTAGGTAGGACACTATGACCATACGTGTAATTGGCCATAACTCTCATATTGTTGTCATTATTTTAATTAATATGGTTTCTCTTGTGTTGGCTCATAGGCTCACATCTACAAGAAGGTCTGCACTCCAGATGTGGAGGGTACGAGACTTTTAGAGCCTTGGCACTGGCTACACTGCTGGACCCAAGTTTAAAAATGTGGCTTTTGGAAATCCTGCCAAAGCCCTGGATGCTGAAAAGCACATCACACTGGAGTGTGCTTCACTGATGCGTTCAAACACAACTCCTGGTGAGTTTCAGTCTATGTTATCTTATGTAATGTGATTCATGAAATTTATACTTCATATGTGTTGTCAGTTTATGATTTGTTACTAATTGCCGTTTTCTTTTAATTCAGAACCACAAATGTCAACATCAGGCCCATCATCATCAACACCAGTTGAAACCCAAGACAGTTTATGGGAACATTTTGACAATCGTATCCGTGAGACCCAGATGATACACAATCCTACAGCTGATGCCACAGTGGAAGTGAAAAAATACCTCAGCGATGCGTTTTTGCCCAGAACTCATGATCCTCTAACTTACTGGAAAGAGAGAGCAGTAATCTTTCCTCATTTGTATGTCCTAGCTAAAAAATATCTTTGTATGCCAGCAACAAGTGTCCCTTGTGAGAGAATTTTTTCAAAGGCTGGAGAAATTATCTGTAAAAAAAGAAGTAGGCTGAGTCCTTCAACAGCAGAGAAATTAATATTTTTGAATAAAAATCTACAAGAAAGGGAGACATTGTGGCTTGATTTATTTTTATTAATATTCATTTTTCATGACCAAAATCACATTATGCAATGTGAAGAGACTACAGGTTACAAGCTTCATATATTACAAAAATACAATAATAAAAAAAAAAAAAAAACCAAAACATTTTTTTATTAGCTCTTTGTAAAGGTTGTTTCAGATCAACACCTGCAAAAGTGACCACTAGGTGTCACCGTGGAGACGGGTTTCGGATTGATTCGAAGCCTCGAAACAAAATGGCACATTTGCTTCGACTGTTTCATTGCTTCACGAAGCCTCGATCTGCCCATCACTAAGCGTGGGTCGACGAGGTGCAAACAGAATCCGAAGGGCTAGGCTGAGGGAGAATCCAAGTGACACAGGCAGGAATCAAAACACGAAGGACAAGGCAAGACTAGAGTTCAATGGAAGGCTCAGTAAGTAGCTAACACTTGGGGAGTGTTAAAAGCTGACAATACAGTACAACGAAACAATATCCGGCAACAGAGAGAGGAAGTCCAAGGGTTATAAAGGGTGTGAGAGGGTGTGTGATGGTTCTCAAGTGTGAGCGTGATTAGTGGAATCAGCTGTGTGAATCGTCAGTGCAATGAATGATGGGGATTGTAGTGAAGTGCAAGAGTCCATGCTGTGAGTGGGAGACCTCTGGTGGTGAATGTCCGGAAGTGAATGGACCAGATACGTGACATATGTCTTGTTTTTTTTTTTTTTTTGTTTTTTTTTTTTTGTTTGTTTTATATGAGGTTGAGCATTTCTGTTAATCTATGACGTATTTGCCTGCTATTCCTTGGTCTGTCTGTCTGCTTTTTCTTTCTTTTTTTTGTAAAAAAAAAAAAACAATAAAGTTGAAAAAAAAAAAAAGAACATCCACACCCAGCATGCATGAAAACATGCTGGGGGCATGACCCAAAATGGAGTTGCAGCTTTGTTTAGATAAGGTCACAGACAGAATAGTATTAAAAAAAAAATAATACATGTTTTAAATGTACAAATTGATTATCGTGTGTGTGTGTGTGTGTGTGTTGAGGTGATTTTTTTTTATTTATTTTAGAATGTTCTCTTTGAAGAGTCCTGAGTAGACTGCCTCAAGGCATCCACATTGCTTTATTGGACACGTCAGGTGATGCGCTCAGAGGGTTATGATAGCTTCATCGATAAGCTCATATCTGATTGGCCAAAGAGTGTGACGAAATCATATGTGAATAAAAAGCCTGCCTAGAAAGTTTCAAAATACAAACACAAGACGATTCACACACTACGATTTGCAAAAGCAAATGTATTTGAGATATTAAACCATTCAAAACGTTGTCTGATCTTATTTGTGAATAGTGTTTTGCATTTGAAATTCAGTTAAATTCAATTCACATTTTCTTATATTGCGCTTTTCACAATACATATCGTTCAAAGCAGCTTTACTGAAAGTGTATGCGTCTACATTACAATTTAGAGTAATATGTTATCAGAGGTGACTGTGTCCAAGTATTATCTGACTCTATATGTCAGAAATGTACAGTTCTAAGATAAAAAAAACATGCTGTTACCTAACATCATGTATTCATTTAAGGATAAATAATGATCTCATTAAAGCAGTTATTATAAGTTGTGATCCTAATGATTACAATATATAGGAAATTTGGCAATGGTGCATGTTGATTCACAGTTGGCGTTCACAGAAATGTATATTGTGAATGTATTTTATGCATTTGAGTTAGCTTTTGTGAATGTGAATTTCTTTAAGGATGCTTAGAATTTATGTTGTGCATGTATTAATTTAAATACTACTCAGACAAAAACCTCCGCTAAATGCAAACAATACAATGCAACTTACCATAGTCTTGCAAACATGATTAAAGGTTGTGTTAATCAAACAAGTAATATGGCTAATTCTACTACAGTGTTTGGCATACTGTTTGTTTCATAAAGCAAAAGCAGTTCGGAACCACTGGTCTAGGTTTGATTAATGTTGACTACTGTAAGAGTGCTTTCACTCTTGCGATCTACTATAGTTTACTAATGTTTTGAGAACCAAAACATGCCGCAAAAGCATAATGTGTTAAAGTTGCAGTAGGGAGTTTTGAGAAAATGTTGACTTAGCCTGAAAATTTGAACAAGCACAACTTCCAGGTCCAACCCCCTTGCTCTCTGCTGCGCTACAGCCCTCCCTCCACAGCTCCTCCCCCACAGCGGAGCCTGCCGTGAACGCGCAGGCTAGTAAGCAGGACCACTGATGACGGCGGATTATAAACAGTTATGGAACATTCACTAATAGGGACAAAACATCAACAATATGCTTTACATTGACTATGGCCTGCCCATACTTTGACTACAAACTTGGTCCTCAAATCATTATGTATTTTGCAATACATGTAACTTTATAACGTTGCACTCTTTCTATAAGTTATAAATAGCTAGTAAAATAACGTTAAAGGATTAGTTCACTTTTAAAAAAAACTTTTGCTGATAATTTACTCACCCCCATGTCATCCAAGATGTCCATGTCTTTCTTTCTTCAGTCGAAAAGAAATTAAGGTTTTTGATGAAAACATTCCAGGCCTTTTCTCCATATAATGGACTTCAATATAGGACACAAACGTTTCAAGGACCAAATGACAGTTTCAGTGCAGCTTCAAAGGGCTTTAAACGATACCAGACGATGAATAAGGGTCTTATCTAGCGAAACGATCGGTCATTTAAAAAATAAATACAAAACTTTAAGTTTTATAAGGACAAATGCTCGCCTTGCTCTGTTCTATGATGTACGTTCATGATCCTGTTTGAACTCGTTCATCAAAATGAACAAATCTTTTTTCGAGTCATTTCGTTCTTTGAATGAACGAAATGACTCCGAAAAAGACTCGTTCAAAATGAACAAATCTTTTTTCGAGTCATTTCGTTCGTTGAATGAACGAAATGACTCGAAAAAAGATTCGTTCATTTGGATGAACGAGTTCAAACAGGAGAATCACGAACGACGGTAAGAGAGGGGTGATCAGCGCGTACACGAGCGTGATTGACACTGCTAAGACATTCCTCCTGGCTCTGATTGGTTGTTTCTGACCAGGAGCGGTGTATTTCTGCAAATGGCAATAGGACCACAGGGAGGAGCCAGACGAGCTTGATTTTTTCCACAGATTATCTGTCTCGTATTCTACTGTCAGGACATAATGACAGTTTTAACAAATACTTGTTTACAAAAGTGACCTACTGGAGCTTTAACTGTTTTCATGTTCGTCGGCTGCACTTTTTCATACAAATACAAATACTTGTATAGTTTGGTCTCTAACTGAAACAAATATTCTTGTTGTATTCTGAAACCTTTTCAACGATAAATGGCACAAGTCTATGTATGATTTTACAGATCACTTTTCAAGCGGTTCTTTTTCAGGCTAAAATAGAGCATTTTAATGTCTGCAAATTTAAAAGCACTTGTTAAGTGATGGTCATATTCCCTATATTCACTTTAAAACTACACCTATTTTGTGCTGGTTAAGCAAATGGTTAAGTATCATTCAAAGATCATTCAAAGGACCTTGGTCCAAGTGCTAGTATGAAAGCTAGCACCTTAATTGGTAAAAAAACAAAAAAAAACACTTGTTGAACTGAACTACTACTGATCGTGCAAAAGTTGCCTGATTTCATGGTATCCACAGCAGACTGGCCCAAGTGCTGATCTGTCACTCTATGTGTTAGGTTTAGTTGTAAAACCAAACAAGATAAAAACATGAATAAAACAGTGAAGTTGGCACCTTCTGGGTGAAGGATGGCATCAATAAGCCACATATAGCACTCAGGTTTCATGAAACAAGTTGCTAATTTGTTGCCATATAATTTTCAATATGATCAATTAACAGATGCTGCACTTCAAAACAGATTGGTTTACCACATTGGTCTTTGCACTTTGAATAAGTTAGCATGTTTTACACTGTTGTTACCCAGTTGTGATAGTCTCAGTTATGCTAAAGGATGCTACTTATCACTGACAATAATGCAGTTGATCTTTGCCAAGGCTTGTAAAACCTCTTGGCTGATGTTGCTGAATGTTGAGCTCATGAAAGCATCACTGAATACAGCTGCCCAATTTCAATATATCCTCTTGTCTGTTATCTCTGCTGACAGCTTTACGCTGACAATTACGTCAAATGTGTTTAGAAACCTTTATCACTGCTGCTACAGAAAAGCCAGTTACTCTACCACACAGAAACCTCAAAAGTTTTCGTTTCCCACAGAAATGTGTTTTTAGAATAACAAAGCCTTCCCCAGAGACTCAGCTCGCCACCGTACGCCGAACAATTCAGCTCACAAGCTTTACAAATTTCAAAGAGAGATGTACTGTGTTGTTTTGTACTAAATGAATGTTTGCCTTGCCTTTTGCTGATACCTCCTCTGCCTCCTATTTATGGAGACATTTATTTATCTATTTCTCTGAAATCTTTTTTTGGCTTTTATTTTCAAATATATAATACATATCTGTTGATGGTGGAACCATTCATTTGTTTTCTTTCTAGCTTTTCCTTTGCTTTGTACAAACATTGTGCATCTCCTAAACAGGAAGAATTTCAGTATGACAGACTTTCTTAGGGAGAAACATGAAAACACGCCCAGGCCACATTTCATCCCAAAATCAAAAGAAAGAAATTTGCCAAACACCAACCCTTCCACCCCCCATATTGTCATTATTGTAGTATTGAATGTTCTATTAGTATAAATCAGTAAAATATTAATCTCTATATTTTCAATATGAATGTTATATAAATATTTTTTTTTATAGAACATAGGCTTTTAGAGAATGTTCTTAAAGGGGTAATTCACCGCTGGCAAAATGGGCTTTCAAAAAAACTTGGCTGCCAATGAGGTATACATTTGTTTTTAAATCAGTGCTAGGGTACCTGACTAGAGAAAACAGAGAACAATGGCTATTGTCTTCCCAGAAACGAGTTAGCATTTTAGCACTTCTGGTTCCATCTGAAGTCAATGGGTTTTTGGTTAAATTCTTGAAATATGGTTTGTGGTGAACACAAGCTCAAGAATTGTTCAGGTTTTATTCCACAATATAAAATACATCAGTAATACACTATTGTGATCTTTTTAGGGTGTGTTCACATTTGTAGTAAAAAAAAAAAAAGTCCTGGTCCGATTAGCATTCACATTGACATTTTAACAGACATAGGGATAGGTTCACAACCTTATTGGTCGGCTTTTATTATGTAAATTTCATGACAGAACTTACTGAACATCCAAAACAATTCTGTGCACTCGGCTAAATGTGCTTGTGTTATTGTGTAGCTTACATATGATGGCATTTTGACCAGCTGAAAACTAGTTCTGATGCCTGTACCGAACGGTCATGGGCAACATAGCATCTATGATGAGAAAAAACAGGTACGGTTGATCCTTTTTAGGGTCGCATCTTGTGACAGCATTTTTGTTTCGTTTACATGTCTTTGGTCTGTGTTGCATTCATATTTCCTTTGAACCGCACCAGAGGTTGTTTGGTGCACACCTGGGTTCAGAATCAGATGGCAGCATTCACACTTATTCAAATGAACCGCACTAACAGAGCAAGAGCATCAGGGCTAGTTTTAATTGAAACAAACAAGCCAAGTGTGAACACACGCTTAAAAGATTTTACTTGTCTTGTAAAAGGCGGTCACAAATAAGTAGCTAAATGGGACTACAGATGTTGTTGGGAACATTAAACGTCATTAGCCGAACAAGTAAACTCATCTACTCACTAGTCCACTTTCACAGCCTCATTGTGTTTATAATCCCGCTTTTGCAAGCTATTGTAACTTGAACTTTCAGGGAAAATGTTTTCTAAACAAAGACTGTAACAGCTTAGTGATGGTGACTTTGAGGTCAAGCGACCGTGGTATATTTTGTTTATAGCCTACGTGTAGCTTTTGACTTCTGCCGACTGTAATTCAACTTCAAAATTCATAAAAGTTGTTATCATGATGAACAAAACATGTAAGAATCATATGAGTACCCAGAAAAGTGCTATATAAATGTAACAAATTATTATTATTATTATAAACTTTTGTTGATCACAGACCTGATTTCATCCAATAATCAAAAAGCCAATGGAAAACTCCTACTGGGTTTGAAGCTAACATGCAACACGTTCTCACTTACAACTCCTCACATATTGTATACTCTGTGTCAATTTCATCACATTTTAACACACAGTACCCCTTTAGCATAATTTTTTGATGTGCAGGGTACTCCCTTGCTTTCATTTGTTTGCCTTTTTGTGTCAGATCAAGAAATTATTTTAGAAATGTTTATACTTTCATAGATATTTTGGAGCATCTAGCCCCACTCCTACCCTAAACCTTCCCAAACAACTCATGTTGCATTCATAATATCTTTATATGAAGAACAGAGTAGAACTCAAAGATTTAATAGCTGAAAATGATCCAGCTTCATGAACACACACACACACACACACACACACACACATATAAAGCATTCAAAAGATACACTCGAACTTTAGCATGATGCAATCGGTCACAAGATGAGAGCATCTTGAGAATTTTAAGGTCGATTTTGAGCCCGATTTGCACCATCCAACGATCTTGGGTGTGTGGCCCGACCTGAGGCTTGTCTCAACCGACTTTTTGTCCAAAAAATCCTCAATTGTGCTTGTCATTACAATTATTTTACTGCTCCAGATCACGTCAGAGCCTCCACAATCCCAACTCTTGATTGGGCTGCCTCAATGAGAGCGAGCAAGCGTCACCTACTGGATGTTTGTTTCATGCTTCTATAACTGAAACTTGGCAGCCACAAACATGCCACGAAAGTAGAGTATTGAGAAAGATCACCCATTTTCTTTTTTTTTTCCTACTTCAGGAGAGCCAGCTGACGATGTAGATTGTCCTCCATTTGGTTTTCTTCTCGAGTTACATTTGATCTCGCTAGTCTCCATGAGATTTTGTCTCGCTGTGAAATCGTTCCTACAATCAACAAGTGTGTGGTCTTGCGGTCTGGCTGAATCATCTAGTGTATGCATTCAGAGGATTATAATGCTAAAAATCAGTCGGAAACTGTCCATTATGTCTCTGGTCTCCCACAGTTTAAAAATCGGTTAAGATTTGAAAATCGTCTAGTGTGTCCCAGGCCTAAGCTGTCGTAACACTACTTCTTTCGGCAACTTTTGAATGTGTGTACAGGATCTGAGCTAAATGGCTGATGGACACATTGATTGCTTTTGGGTCTGTTCTTCACACAAATCAATCGTTTGGCCTCGGAACACTTGGAATATTTGTAATTGTTTAATAAAGTGTGTCTGTGGTCATTTACTCCAGTTATATCCTATGGTTTTAATTATATAATAGCGGGTAGGTTTAGGGGTGGTGTTGGGTTAGGTGCTCAAACATATAGTGTGAATAAAATTATGCTGGCTTGAAAACTATAAATCATCACACCCCAACATATATGTTATAATGGCAAAATTATAACCCAATATATAATTTCATCATGACAATAAAAATCCCATGCCCATCGCGTCTTTGCCAAAGTTTTCTCATTGAGAGCAATGAATTGTCATTAGCGTAATTTTTTGACGTGCAGTGCTATGTCCACCAAAGTGTTTTTCCCCGAGGCTAGCTTTTTTTTTTTCAGTTGTTTTCAATGGAAGCACCACATTTTTAAAACGGCAGAAGTGTGACCCTGAGCATCTATTTCACGCTTAAGTTCATTGTTTTTTTACCGGTCGCTGAGAGTTAAAGACTGTTCATCTTTGGATAAAATGCGGCACTCATAAATGTCACTTTTTAACCAGCTGACCAATCACATTAGAGGAGGGCTGGGATAAATACAACACAGACCAACTGCCACATTCTGCTTGTACAACGTCAACATGACAAGAAGCATAATAATGGAAAAAAGATCCAGAGCAAATATTTGACATTGTATTGACATTTTTATATAGAAACAATACAGAAACAAACAGTGAAATGGGGTACTAGTAACACTTCCGTGGTTATTCTGTATCATAGCAAGCAAAACGTCTCAACTGAAAAGCAAAAAACAAACAAAACAAAAACTGCTGTGCTGCCGAAGCCCTCTTGGCTAGGCGTTTTCAACTGGTTAAAATACGCTTTGGTGGACACACGGCCTAAAGGGGCACCCTATTTAAAAGATTTCAAGAATTTAAAAGAAGTGCTAATTGGCTACAAAATGCTAAAACAAATACCAACTCCTAAACCTACAGGTGTAGCAAGTGTGGGTATCTGCATGTTGGAGTAATGGGCGTGCCAAAAGGTCTTTACAATTGGTCACGAAAGCTGTCTGTTATAGGGTTAAGCCTTGGTTATACTTTTACTGTACTTTTACTTGCGGTACGCAAGCCTCCGCTGACTACAAGCACACCTCCCCAAACAGAGGCATTTATATTTGACACGCTCTCCGTTGTACTATTCTTTAAAATGACATGCTGTGACCCGCAGTAATTGTCCTCTAAACCAGTGTTTCCCAAACTTTTTGCTGCATGCACCCCTTTCTAGTGTTTGACACCGGTCAAGCACCCCCCAACACCTTACTCTAGTTATTGCAATTAAAAATGTGATGTTTAACCAAACACAAATATTCAATGTAGATTAGAAAAAAATTCTGTTATAAATACAAAAAATGACTATTACCTTTTTTTTGTGTGAGATGGATGGGCCTGCACGTTTGCACACAGATCATCAAAATTCGGGTTTTTCAAAAGTTTTACTCTCAAATCATTCTTGGCATCTAGTCTTTGTCGATGTTTTCTTTCCAACAATGTCAGTGCAGAAAAGCCTGCCTCGCATAAGTATGTGGTTGCAAAGGGCATCAACACTTTAAGTGCTTGCTTTGACAATCCTGGATACTCCACCATTGCTGAAACCCAGAAATCCACCAGTGACTTATTTTTAAAAAAGTACGTTGTGTCTCCCATCAGATGATAACTCCAGTAACTTTTCTTGCTCTAGAAATGAGAGATGGGGGATTGGAGGAGTGAAATCAAAAGAATTCCGAATCCATGTCTGAGATTGGTCCATAGGAGGGAAGTAAGTTCGCAGATTTTGGCTGAGCTGGTTGAGATGTTCAATTATGAGACCTTTGACGCAATCACTTGGCACAAGTTCCCGGGATTGCAAAAATTCATATAGAAGAGGAAAGTGACAAGGGGACGGCAAACAAAAAATCTTCATGAACTGTGTTCTCAAATAAATAATGGACATACACCAGAAGATTAGCTAGATTCACTACGTCAGTAGACTCGTCAACTTGCAGTGAGAAGAATTCACAGTTTTTTATTCTGTTTATTAGCTGGCTGAGGATGTCAGTAGATATCGAATCAATGCGACGATCCACAGTATTGTCAAAGAGAGGGATTTTGTCCAGCGTCTTTGCTGCTTTCTCCCCGAGCCTACAGTTCACCATGTCTTTGGCAACAGGTAAGCACAGATTTTCTCCAATTGTGTGGGGCATACCTTTTTTAGCTATGCGGTTGCTCGCCAGATATGAAGCTTTCTGTGCATTTTTGGATTGCATCACCAATCCATGTAAACCCGAAACCAATGTAACTGTCGCTGTATTTGCGTTTCTTTCTTGACATTTTCTCACTCTCGAATGTAGGCCTATTTCTCTTGACCAGTACATATCTGTTTGGTTTCTCTGCTCCCGCCTCTTCACCCCGTTCATTATCCTCGGAGTCTGTGCGATCGGGTTTCTCCATATATTCAGCGCCGTGGTCGGTGCACATCTCCACAGAAGATGCCGATGTAGATGGCTCACTCCTACTGTCCCTTGATTTCTTCAAAGTGCCCGTTTTTAACCAGGTGTCCATTTTGATGAATGTAGTAAGTGAAAAAAATAAATGAATGAATTATCACTTAGCGCCTAATATGAACAGGGCGGGGCTATTGTGACACAGACGTGCTTGTAAAATGAAATTAAATAATAATTTACAGCTTGTAATGTGAAATTTTATTTCTCAATAAAACTTTGGCATGTGAAGTTTACCTCAGTTAAATATGTAAAAATAATAAAAAATAATAAAGAGACACATTCTTTTTTTCCGCCATTACAAACATTCTCTCGCGCACCCCCGGTGGTCAGTCTGCGCACCACTAGGGGTGCGCGCCCCCCAGTTTGGGAACCACTGCTCTAAACCATTAGGAAGCAGTGTTGAGAAGAAGGAAAGTACTCAACTTGTACCTTGGCAGGACTCTTTCAATAGAAGGGAAGTTGTTTTCTTGTGTGTCTATTTTTTGTGCTTTTAAAATATTTTTTCATTGATGTAAAATTCATTATAACAACATTTGTGATAAAACAAAGCTTAAACCTAGGTTTTGTATTTACTCTTGTTATATAAAAGGTACCAAAATGCAATCCCTGATCTGTATTATAGTCCTTTTTAAGCTGTTCATCTCTGTCTGGGGTGCTAATATTTCTTTTACGTAAACTGATAAAGTTATCAGTCAATCTGGAGGACATACGTTACGATTTTTGTTTTTAGTACACTTCACCAAACCCACACTGAATCAAGGAATTGTGTAAAACCCAGTAAACCTTAAGATTATTACTTGTGACATTAGAACAAAATATACGTATATGAGAACATATACAGACATACCTGCTCGACCAGAGTTGCCTCAATGTCGTGCATCTTTGGAAGCAGAGCCACGTGCAAAGTTACTATAAAATACTGTGCACACCGCCAAGCAAAATGGGGTCTCGTGCACGATCAGCCACACCAGGATGACGTAATTTTTGATGCGCTCACATTCACACTCATGTCGACACAGTGAGTATAAACCAGGATTTAGGGGTTAGTTTCTTTTGTAGCATTGTGTACCTTTAAGAACGCCCCTACTTTTCGGCACACCCATTACTTCTGCATCTATCCCTGTCTTGGCTGCAGCGAGGACATCTTAAAGGTGAGGATACAAAAATGTGCAATCTGTATTTTTCACAAAAGCCCTTAAGCGGTCAATCTGGCCAATTTGCATTGTCCGATGGCATTTATCTGTCCAGGTAACCTAGAGAAAGAGTAATTGTTCATTTACATATACTACTTACATTGTAACAATGCAAAATGTGTTGAAAGTCAGTAAACTTACTCTTTAATAGTCTTAGTCAAACTTATTCTTAAATTAAAAATACTTTATTTTAACTTTGAGGTGAATACCTTACAAAAATGTTCTAAACAACTTTCATAAGTTTCAGGTAAAGCCATAGTTCCAGCAACTGAGTGAAATCTACCATTAAAACATCCCATTCTGGAGGGCGCTGAAGATGCACCAAGTCAGTCGGACGGGTATAATTTGCCTTTCATCCACCCTACACACCCTTCTCTCACTCAGCGGACATCCAGTACAGTCAGCACTTTGAGCCTCTCGCTGAGCTGTAGTTCAGAGAGAGAGAGAGACAGAAGCCGCATACTGTGAGCAAACCTAAGAGAGAAGGCCAGCTAAGCTTGCGCTTTCAGAGGTGCTGGTAAAGAGCGCTGACGCGCTGCTGCTCATTAATTGAGTTTGCACTGTGATGTATAAGACATGTCAGCGTGTTTCAGCAGGGGCTTAACGCTGAACACACAGGGCTTCTGAACTGAGTTGGTTAAAGATGGAGACAGAGACTGTGAATGGTGTTATGCAGTGGTATTCCCTTTAAGGTCATTAGGTTTGTTCGGTTCTTCAAAGAGGGTTGCTAACAGGGCAGGCATTGGTATGAGATAAGCTAAGCACTTGGATTTCAAACTCAAACTTTTTCGAGTTGAAAATGAATGTAAAACCTTTTTCAAAGAGATTAAAGACATAGATGACATAGCATTCATTTATGTCTATCTACACATTTTCTCTTCTATTTGTTAATTACAATGTTAGTTGTTTTAATTTTTTTGCTATTAGTGACACCAATTGGAGTTGGAAAAATTAGAAACTGTTTCCACATTTCAAACACTGCCTACTACTGGTCAAAATAACATGGTCACACCTGGTGGCATTGCCAGACCCTTTTAACTAATTAAATCCCACTGTACCCCAGTAAAATATTACTGATAAATACTTTTTCATTGGAGGAGATTCCTATACTGTATACTGACCTGAAGATCCCCAACACAATATTTCAGCAATCAAGTCGTATGTTTTCGATTAGCTGTTTAGAAACAAAACTAGCCAGATTTGCGATTAAATCACTCTTTTGATCTAATCAGTCAAACGGGTTGGCAAAAATGGTTTGAATTTTTTGCTATTCAGTTGATTCATTCAGACAGCTGTGGTGGAGATTTTAAACTGAATATTAAATTAACAATGTTTTTAACATCTAACCATAAAGATATGAATTATACTAACATCTTGTGATAAGTTCTGTCTGAAAATGACTAAAACTTCCATTCCTGATTCTAACAATCTAAATTGAGCTTAATTCCTTTTTCTTCTAGGATGTAGCCATCAGACAAACTCTAACCTCCTAAACATTTGACTTAATATAACTTTGGTAAAAGGAACTTTGAATTTGGACTAACCGTTATATTGTGAAATGATTGATTGAAATATTAACCCCTCACAATGTTTTTGATGATATAGGATATTTTGCTGATGTTACTAAGAAAAGGGTAATGAAAGGGGGGACTTGCTTTGGCAATGTAACCAATCGTGATGATTGAGAGCGTGATATGTTAGTCATGATGATTCTGTTTTGAGATGTCTGGGTTTGAAAGCATGTGATAATGTATCATGTCATATTCATTGTTGGGAGTAACGCGTTACAAAAGTAATGCATTACAGTAACATATTACTTTTTGCTGTAACGCAGTAGTGTAAGGCATTACTAATCAATTTTCAGTAATATTTTACTCGGTACATGTTCAGTAAGGCTTGCGTTACAACAGACTTTTAGTTTTAGTTGTAAAAAAAACAAACAAAAAAAACAGCAAGACCGCGAGACATTAACGAATGAAAAATGCAAGTAGGCTGTTACCTGTTCGTGGTCAGTCAATAGCCGCGTGTGGTGTCCAAGTCTGTAAATAAAGACTAAATGGCAGCGTCTAATATGTTTGTATAGCGATTATTTTTTTTACAGGAGTGCGGTAAGTCATGATTTCGGCCTCTGTGCTCGCGCTGGCCAGTGGAAAAGCAGCTAATGGTGAAGATGGCATATACATTCGCGAGATGGATGTATGCGCATTAGGCTATTCGTTCTGTGTTTTCTTTCTAAACAGTTAGGCTATGTTTATGTGGTATTTTTCATGATTTCATCACGCAATCATGTTTTTGATTCGGTGGTGACGCGTTCACGTAAAAACATGATGAGGGTGGCGGCGGCGCTGCCGATAAAGCACCTAAAAGCTGTCACAAAGAACCGGCAAAAGCAATGATTATGAATATGTCAAATATAGCAAGGAGAGATTTTAATTGTTTATTAATAAAGTCAAGATGAAGTTGACGATGCTGACTCGTCATCTTCGCAGTATATAGGAATGCACCAGAGAGAAATGCACATTTCATTTCATAAGCAGAGAGCAGTCTGTAGCCTACTACTTATTAAATCCAGGCAATTGGTTGATGAAACATTGATTAAAATTAAGATACAATTAATACAAAACGAAATTCACTTTAAAGAAAGGCTTTGTGTCTTCTGAGTAAGGTCTCTGTGAAAGTTTTAAAACAGTCTTTTAGTGCTGCTTCAGAGCGGTTGCGTCCTTAACGGAGAACTGTCACTCACGTCTGTAACATTGTTTTTTCCTCATAAATGCGAACACGAAAAATAAAATAAAATGAATATTTTATGTTCTGTGGAGAGCCAACCCTTCTTCATCCGATTTGCGCAGTGTAATTCACAGAATTACAACAACAAAAATCGTTGCCTCCTAAAAGTTAAAGATTTTTTTTGTCACGCATGACTGTCTATTTCCCTAATATTAAATATAAAACGCAGGTGTAGACTGATATTTTTCTAATGTCTGGACTCCTTTCAGGGAGGAGCCTATGGATAAACCAGTCCCGGCGCCAGGACAAACGACTTGGGGGGGCTTTTACAATTCTTAGGGGGGCTTGCGGGGGATGGGGGGGATGGGGGGTCTGTTTATCTCGTGCCCCATATTGAAAACAAAGAGAATTATTTAGTGTTAAACTAGTTAACACTAGTCTGCGGCGCGCTACGGCTGCGACACCGGAGTAAGAAACACCAGAGCACCGGAGCTCATCGCGCCCACTCTAGTCGCTTGTGTTTACACCAACCGCGACGCGGCGTTTCAGAAGCATCCCAGAAGCGGCTCTCCGCACCGCTTCACTAAAGATAGGTGCTAACGTAAGTCTATTTTCAACGGACGCCGCGTCCAAGCCGCACCGTAAATACAAAATAACAGTAAATAAACACTGTAATTTTTTTAAATAAACACCCTGTAAGGACTCCCAATTGTATTGCACACCAATATATCCGTGGTAGAAACCATAGACTGTAAGGTAGAAACCCAAAAATCAAGAAAAATCACATCGGACAGGCAAATCACATGGTCTCGCGCATCCAGTCGCGTTGCTTCTGAAATGCTCCTGGTGTTTGTTGGCACCGCGTGGAGGACAGAATAAAATCTTGTCGGAGCTGTAATGCCTTGCAGACGTGTGCAGTGTACAAAAGGGGTAAAGTAGAGAACAGTTCAGACGGTTCTCGTTTATAGTTATCTTATTCATAAGTGTTTAGAAAAACCCTGCACGAACGCTCAGTCACATAATCATCATTCAGATCACCGCTAGGGGGGCTTGAGATTATCATAGGGGGGGCTAAGCCCCCCCAAGCCCCCCCTTGACGCCGGGCCTGGGATAAACAGACGTTTCAATAGTTTGGTATTAATGCATTTTCTGAGAATTTATATTTCAAGTTTTGACTGGAAATGTCATGTCCATAACGCTGGAATTCCCAAATTTTAAATAATTTATCCTCAACTAGTTTTTGTGGTGTAGGTCTACGTATTTTATAATGTTAAGTTAACTTCAAATAATACTAATAGTAATTTAAAGATGTGGTAGCATTGGATCTGGACGGTATGGATAAGCTGGGAGTTGGAAGGGGTGTGTCGGGATTCTGCAGGTTCGTGGATCTGAGTGTCGCGATTTTGGTTTCATATCGCATATCGTTACAGCCCTAGTCATTTTAGAATGTTAAGTTCTACTTCTGTATAGTTATTTTGGTGAAAGTAACTCAAAAGTAATACAGGAGTAATGTAACGCATTACAATTCTGAGACAGTATGGTAAGGTAATGAATTACTTTTAAATAACAGTAACAAGTAATATACAATGTATTACAGTTTGGAAGTAACTTGCACAACACTGGTCATATTATAAAAACTGTTGTATTCGTGTTTACTGGTGGGATTCTCAATGGGATTTGTCTGAGATCCACCGGCCTTGCTTCTTCTAGGGAGATTCTCTGAGAACTGCTCGAGAACTCTCCTGGCCATGATTAAAGCATTTAAAGGACATTTGCTGTAGCCTGTCTGTTATTTTCTGTTGCGCAACAGGTTAGACTAGGGAACCAAGTAAGTAAGTTAGAGTTTAGGGAACTCTGCAGTGTCGACTAGAGACGCAGAAGCTAGAGTATAAAGGTTGTTAAGTGTCGACGAGAGACGCTATATATTGAGTGTCGACTAGAGACGCCATAGATTAAGTGTCGACGAGAGACGCTTGGTTGAAGACTGGGCACCCCAAATAAAAGAAGACTAAAGACCTTATTACCAATCTCAAGTGATAGTTTTCAATTAAAATAATTAGGTTCCAGGTACGCAGTTAGGTTTAGGGAAAAATCCACTACACAGCACAATCACACACTGAATCGTTTGGTGTTCTCACATCAAAAATCGGGGGACTTGATGGAGGCCTGTACCCCAGTAGCCTACTTATGAAATGCTAGTAATGCCCCGGGTCCCTCCCAGGACTCACACACTGGTTTAGCCAGTATATTTTTAATGGTATGTGGCATATTTGGGCTCAAGATTCAATGTGCTAACAGATGATTTATCAAGGTATTATGGACCTTACATTATAAACATTGTCACTTAAACAAACATATTGCAATTCTGTTTGGTGCCACTAATGATGCCAAAACTACACATTTCACCTATAACTTCAACACTTCAGCATTAGCAGAACCAAACAGATTTGCCAAAATAATGGGTAACACTTTATAATACTCTTCAGTTATAAGTTATAAGTCATGTATAAGTTATTAGTTAATAATGAACTAATCATTTACAAAACATAATTAATAATTGATTAATAAGGGATATGTTAACATTTTATGAATGTTTTGTTAATTCAGTTATGTCCTTTATAAGCTTTTAGTTAGATGAACTAATCATTTACAAAACATGACTATATACATAAATGATTAATAAGTCTTAACTTAAATAACACATTTTGAAGTCATTAGCATATCTAAAAACAAATCATGAAATAAATCAAACAGATCATTAGTAAATGGTACACAAGTTATTAGTTGATATATTATTAATTACTTATAAATCAGTCTAATGATGCTCTCTGCAGTGAAAACTCATTCTGTATCCGTACAGGATAAAATATTCTCAAGTAAAAACAAGTAAAAGAACAACTGTTTATAAACTATGTGAAACGCATATGGATCAAGACCCAATTTTCCCAGTTCTCACTTGTGTGGCTTAACCTAATTTAATTATTTTTAGAGAGTTATTTGGAGCAATTATCTAATATTGCTCAGTTTTTGCTTAACTCAATTCCATTTGGGCTTCTGTGAAAATGGAAGAGCTGAAAATAAATTTTTGTTAATTGCCTTATGATTGTTTTTGTCAAAACCAAACAACATTGTGATAATCATTTAACAATTATCTACGTGATGTACAGGTTACGGTACAACAGTGGCTCAGATAAGGTCAATGTCAAATGCCAAGATTAACAGCAACACTTATAAAATATTAAATTATGGCACTAGTCTTCACAATAAATTCAGAACATGATGGTAATTAACCCCAACTGCACAGTTTGAAAGGTAACAGGTCAACGATGAAAAACCATTTTATTGGAGTAAAATCATACTTAACAGAATTGCTGCCTTCAGTTCTTTTGGTGAAACTGGAAGTCGTTGTCTGCAGTGACATGCTATGCTGTATTTAGTGCTAAAGCAGGCATCATAATTAGCTACTACTGCACATATTAAAATATTATTTACAGTTAGTTGTAAAAAGTTATTGAAATTAAGAAGTCATAGATATTACAATGCATAAAGTTAAGTCTTGTATGATTATATAACTGTCATTTACTGGCCATTTTACAGTTATTTACCTTAAAGTTGCCATGAAACAGAAGTTGCGATAGTCTTTTCTTCTCTATTGTGACTATTCCCTATCATATATCCGACTGAATCGGCTTCTCGTACAAGAAAAAAATGTAGGACGGGACTTTATTTTGTCCATTGAGAATTGATTGGATAGTAGGATCATTGTGGTTTGCTACAGGTTGTCCCGCCCTCATACCAGTAAACGCATCATCAGAGAAAAGAAGATATGTCACTGCAAGAGGGAGGGGAAGTTATTTTGATTAAAGATTGCCAGGGCACATAAGTAAAAAAATTGACATGGATAAATAATGTATAATAAATACTGAAATATTCCTTATAAAAAAACAAGAATTGTCCATTTGGATTTCATGGTGACTTTAAAAACTACAGTAAAGGTTAACAGTGTAACATCCTGCACTGTTTGTGCTATTGACAAATCATGTGATCTGTTGAGAAGTATGCTATGCTATTTTCAAAGTTTGCATCCACATACAAACCAGGGCCACCGCTTATATCATCCTAGCATTGTCTTAGTGAGTTGTCATAGACGATCACATTTTCTTCATAAAATGTAAAAATAGCTCTAAATATAATCAAGCTTATTAGCACCATCAAAATGAAACCCAATTAAAAATTCTCTACACGACACATTTCGCAATGCTTAACATGATGTTACTGCAAGTAAAAGCTGATTTCCTTATGTCCTTTAAAAACAATTCAAGGACCCTCATTATTTTATATGTCAGCGGAGGCCTCTTCTACTATATGGCAGAATACACATCATCACATTGTTCTTCTACGTTAACTGTTTCATACAAGTGTGAGCTGTTGTCTGGTCCTCCACTGGCAGGAGCTTTGATGGTAATTTGCCATTGGGCAAAACAAGAGAACCGCTGTATCAAACGATTACTACTTTAGTCATGTAAACAAGACTGTCAATGCCATGCCGCCATTGAAATCTCTAAATCCATGCTTTGAGCTGTAAACCATGGGGCCTGGAGCAGAAAGCCAGAGCAGATGATACAGAGAAAGGCTTTGACTGGAGACTTGTAGGGCATGTTTCTGCCTGAATATCTAAAGTCTGGCTTTTGTTTGCCAATACTAAACCCGGATTAGGGGCTGCAATTGGCTAGCCTCCATGTTAGCCTTTCAAGAAACCCTCAGAATAACAATTTATCTCTTGGGCTGCGAAGACCTTCTTCTGAACCAGATGATGTGGTTTCTGCATGAAAAAAGAGAAATTACTAACAGCTTCATGCTTGGTTTACCATGTCTCTGTGAGGGGCATTGAAGGCCAATTGGATGAGCTTTTTAAGCCCCAGAATTGCCTTATGACATAGAAAAGCAGACAATATTGTAGATAAATCTTAGGATTATTTTATTATCATAAAGATTAAACTTTTCATAGAGTTTGTTTCACAGTAAACTCTTGAGAATCCATGGAAATATGAAGGCAGTAATATATAAAATATAATGACCACCTGGCTTATGCTGTTAGTCCTCGTGTGCTGCCAAAACAGTGCTGACTCGCCAAGGCATGGACTCTATATGACCCCTGAAGTTGTCCTGTGGTATCTGGCACCAAGACTTTAGCAGCAGATCCTTGAAGTCCTGTAGGTTGTGAGGTGGAGCCACCGTGGATCGATCTTGTTGGCCCAGCACATCCCATAGATGATCAATTGGATTGAGATCTGGAGAATTTGGAGGCCAAAGCAACACATTGAACTGCATCATGTTCCTCAAACCATTCCTGAATAGTGTATGCAGTGTGGCAGGGTACATTATCATGCTGAAAAGGGCAACTTCCACCAGGGAACACCATAGTCATGAAAGGGTGTACCTAATCTGTAACAATGTTTAGGTAGGTGGCACGTGCAAAATTTACGTCCAAATGAAAGGCTGGATCCAGGGTTTCCCAGTAGTACATTACCCAGAGCATCACACTCCCTCCACTGGCTTGTCGTCATCCCACAGAGCATCCTGGTGCCATCACCTCCCATGTAATATAAGTGAAAACTGGAATCATCGGATCAGGCAACCTTTTTCCACTGCCATTTGGTCCAGTTACGATGGTTTAGTGCCCATTGAACAGGGGTCATCATAGGCACTTTGATTGGTCTGCAGGCTACACAGCCCCATACACAGCAAAGTGTGATGCACTGTATGTTGTGACACATTCCTCCCATAACCATCATTAAAATTTTGTTTGACTTGTGCCACAGTAGACCTTTTGTTGGCTCGGACCATGCAGTATAGCGTCTCGGTTACGTATGTAACCCTCGTTCCCTGAGTTTGGAACGGAGACGTTCCGTCGTGACGACGAATGGGGTTTCGCTTAGAAACCCTATTGACTTTGAGTATTTCAAAACAAAATGCCATGTGTCTGTGGAATTTGCATGTCGCAACTCCGCCCAACTCGTGGGTATAAAAGGAGGACTCCGGCAACATGCAGATATGTTTCTTCGCTGAGGAGCCAAGACTGAACTCAGGCGATACCCGTGGTACAGCGGAAGTGGCAGGAAGACGGAACGTCTCCGTTCCCTACTCAGGGAATGAGGGTTACATACGTAACCGAGACGTTCCCTTTCGTTGTCACTACGAGTTCCGTCCTGACGACGAATTGGGTTCCAGTCTAATCGCGCCACCTTCACAGCTGTCTTCCAGTGCCCTGCGTAAGTCTGAGCTCCCTGTCGTGGACTGGCACGGACGAAGGACTCCTACTTAATAGAGGAATACCAAGGTACACTGGGAGCATATCTCAGAGGAAATATGCAAAAAATGCCAACCCAAGGATTTGGGGGGGGGGGGGGGGACTTACAGAATACACATATGACCCGGAGGAGGATGCATATGGAGAACACTGGGGTGTCCAGCCCGCATGGTGGAATATTTCAACCCCAGGGGAGGCAAGGTGGCTTGCCAAGGGAAAGACACATGCTCAGAGAGGCTTACAGTTGAAATACACATGTGGGGGTCGCCCAGAGGGGGGACCATGCACACGGAGGAACCTAGCCAACGTGCAGGCAATAGACACTGGCGTGGAAGTCAGCAGTGCTGGAGGAACTCAGTGCTTGTCGGGGAAGCTTACCTGAGGGAATATCGCACGTATCCAGTCCGTGGAGTGGAATGGCGAGCAAGCGAAGACACCTGAGCGGGTCCTAGTACTGGCTGGCTGAAGCGAGTACACGAGAGGACACATGCTCCATTTGGAGATTGTAGAATATGGCAAATGTGTAGGGTGTCGCCCACCCTACAGCTCTGTAGATGTCTGTTAGCGAGGCGCCATGCGCTAGAGCCCAAGAGGAAGCCACACTCCGGTGGAGTGGGCTGTCACACCAAGGGGGCATGGTCGACCTTGCTGCTGGTATGCCAAGCGATGGCGTCCACATCCCGTGAGACAACCTATGCTTGGAGAAGCCTTCCCTTCAGCTTCCCACCATAACAGACAAAGAGCTGGTCTGAGGTCCTGAAACACTGTTCAGTACGCGCTCCTGTCTACGTAGACAGGAGCGCGTACTGAACAGAGCAGTGCCAAGGCTGGGTCTGCCTCCTCCAAGGGCAGCGCTTGCAGGTTCACCACCTGGGTGGGAACCTGCGGCAACATGCACTTTCAGGGTGGAGGGAGACAGCCTTCGCTCCAACCCATCTTGCAGGAAGGAAAGCACGACACTGATCAGGCATTTCCTGGGGTCTTCTCGGTTAGAAGAGCACCAGTTGACGAAGAGGTTCCACTTCAACGCGTAGGCATGTCAGTGGACGATGCTCTAGTGGAAGTGAGGTGGTGGTAGGGTACTCAAACCTGCCTCGTCTCGACCAGCAGCCACACGTGGAGGTTCCAAAGATCGGGACGAGGGTGCCATAGGGTGCCCCGTCCCTGAGAAAGGAGGTCCTTCCTCAGAGGAATTGGCCAGGGAGGTGCTGTCGCGAGGAGAAGTTCAGAGAACCAGGTCCGCGTGGGCCAATGAGGCGCAACCAATATGACCTTCTCCTTGTCCTCCATGATCTTGCACAGGGTCTGTGCAAGATGGCTCACTGGGGGGAACGCATACTTGAGGCCCCGCGGCCAGTTGTGTGCCAGTCCATCCGTGCCGAGCGTGTCCTCGGAGGGAGTAAAACAGGGCGCAATGGGACGAGTCGTGGGAGGCAAACAGGACTACCTGTGCATCCCCGAACTGGTCCCAAACCAGCTGAACCGACTGGGGATGGAGTCGCCATTCTCCAGAGAGGGGCTGAAGCCGTGGGAGCTCGTAGGCTGCACAGTTCAGGGCTCCGGGAAAATAATGGCTCAAAGCGACCTCAGATGCTTCTGACTCCATAAGAGGAGGTGGCGGGTGAGTTGCGGCATACAGCGGGAGCGGAGACCACCTTGACGGTAGATGTACGCTTCTGACGCGGTATTGTCTGAGCGGACTAGTACGTGTTGACCTTTGAGCAACGCAAGAGAGCGGTGCAGAGCAAGGCGTACTGCCAGCAACTCGAGGCAATAGACATGCTAAGGGCGCTAGGGACCTGTTCAGGAGCCCGCAGCAGTGTGTCCATTGCGCATGGTGCCCCAGCCCATGGTGGAGGCATGTGTTGAGACAACAACATGCCCGGAAGCTCGTTCCAGGGGCACTAGCCCATAGAAAACTGAGGTTCAACCACGGGGTGAAGATCTGACGGAAGGTCGGAGTAACTGGTACTCAGAGCGTGCCGTGTTGCCATGCCCACGTCGGGACTCGGTCGCGAAGCCAAAGCTGAAGCGGGCTCATATGAGCAATCCGAGTGGCGATGTTGCGGCTGCGGATGCCAAATGCCCCAGGAGCCTCTGAAATAACTTCAGTGGAACCGCACTCTTGCACTTGATTTTTCTCAGGCAAGTCAGCAGTGGCTGAGTGGAGAAGGCGACCGAGTCGATACCGAGAAAAGAGATCCTCTGCACGGGGCTGCTCTTTTCCCAGTTGACCCGAAGGCCCAAACGAGCTAGATGCCGGAGCACTAGGTCCCTGTGTTCTGCATCTCTGAGCAGCTCGTCTCAGGAGCACCACTTAGCCCGGCGTTTAGCAGGGGGCGGGGCTGGAGAGGGCTGTGGCGCCATCCTGCAGCTTCCCCCACGAGCCAGCCCGGGTGAACGGGTGGGGTGGGAGCCGCGGGAGGGCGCCCTCGGCGGTGGGCAGACTGGGGGATCTGATCCAACGCCGGGGCTTTTTTAGCAGCGGGCCGTTGGGGCAAAATATATTGGATATCCTAAGTCTGCTCCTGGGCGGTTGAGAACTGTTGGGCAAAGCCCTCAACCGCACCACCGAAGAGGCCGACCTGGGATATGGGGCTGTCGAGCAGACGAGTCCGCTCGGCATCCTGCACATCGGCCAGTTTCAGCCACAGGTGATTGGTGGACATCACCTGACCCAGGGAGCGTTCAGCCACTTTCGTCGCTCGGAGAGCAAGGTCAGCTCATTAAAATGCCCTGGGTCAGTCCTGCCCTCGTGCATGTCCCTGAGCATCTGGGGCTGGTAGACCAGCAGAATGGCCATGGCATGCAGAGAGGCGGCTGCCTGTCCTGCGGCTCTATAGGATTTCGCCACAAGCGTAGACGGAAAAAACTACAGGCTTCGGATGGGTGCTTAGGGTCGCGCCGAGAAGAAGCACTCTGACAGTAGCATCGCAACACAGTGTTCAACCAGGGGAACCCCATGGGCAGCGGCCCCGTCGAGGGGAAGAAAGCCGGAGGAGATCAACGAGGGATCATGGGAAGACATGGGGGTCTTCCAGGATTTCGAGATCTCCTCATGCACATCAGGGAAGAAAGGTATTGGGGATGGATGCCGACGGGAGTCAGCGGCCGCACCCAAAAACCAATCATCTAGCAGCGAGCGCTCAGGACAGGGTGGAGGTTTCCACTCTAATCCGATGCTCGCGGCGGCCCGGGAAAGCCGTCATCTCAGGATCCAACTCGACAAATGCCGTATGTGCACCCGAAGGTGTTTTGCTGCGATGGACATCAGATCCGTTCTGGAACATCAAAGGAAACATTGATCATTGAGTCTCGACTGTAATGACGCGATGGTCAAGTTCCCGCATTTTTTCGGGAGAACATGAGTCATCCACAAACGCTGCTCTAGAGTGATCAGTGCCCAAACACGCAGAGCAGAGAATGTGCCCATCAGAGTCGATAATGAATCGACCGCAACCAGAAGTGCACGGGCGAGCCGTCTTTAAAAAGACGTGCCACGTGCGAGCTCTTTTGTGAGAGGAAAAAACTCTGCGGATGTTGAAGCGAGCAGGGAGAAACACACTCACTGGCAGATACTGCACAGATCAGCAGGCAGTGTGAACTCGCTGGAGATCGCCGTCACACCAACACCGGAGAGTCGCTCGTCTCGTAGAGTGAAGTCAGAAATGGCTGTGGAGTGAAGAGATACTCTTGGCTCCAAAGCGAAAACATATCTGCATGTTGCCGGCGTCCTCCTTTTATACCCACAAGGTGGGGCGGAGTTGTGCCATGCAAATTCCGCAGACCCATGGCATTTCTTTGCCATTGGCTCGTTTTGAAATACTCAAAGTTGATAGGCTTTTTAAGCGAAACCCCATTCGTCGTCAGAACGACGGAACTCGTAGTGACAACGAAAGGGAACCTTAGTTGCCCTTGTGCATCAATGAGCCTTGGCCGCCCAACACAGGTTGCAGGTTTGTGGTTTGTCCCTCGTCGGACCTCTGTTGGTAAATTCTCATCACTGCAGACCAGCAGCAACCCACAAGCCTTGCCATTTCAGAGACACTCTGACCCAGTCGTCTTGCGGCTGATCTTTATTCCTGCTCATTTATCCTGCATTCAACATGTTAATTACCATCTAATCTACCCAGACCATAATATGTGCGCCTGTTAGGAGATAATCAACAATATTTGCATCACCTGTAACTTGTCATAATGTTGGTCAAAAGAAAATGATATTGAAATTCAACAAAAATAACTGAAACCCTTCTTTCCCATGGCTGGTGAAATAATACAGTCCATCTCATCTACAAGAGATTTCACATGCTGGGATGTTTTTTGAATGGGGTCCAGATTTTACCTGCTATTAATTCATTATTTATGATATGTTTTTAATGTCTTGGCATTTGCTTTGTGTTGGAATCTTCAACATCTTAATCCCCTGTGTTCTTTTTTTTTCTCAGCTCTGCACATTTCAATATTCACATCTCTTCTTTTCGCACTGCTGTCTTGTCTCATGTGCAAAGATGATTCCAGAGTCTTGATTTGTATCTATGGAAACCTCTAGCCAGTGGTGCTGGTCAACATGAATGCCATCTAGTGCTATTGTCCATGTCATTGAATAAAACTACAGCATCGTATCAAATTAGTTAATTGTGCTTAGCTGCATAATGTTGATTATTTTCAGAATTTGACAGACCGAGAGAGCCTTCCAAATGAAAATGGCAAATTAAATTAAAAATTGAGATGTGTCAGTTAGGTGAGGTAATCTACTTCGGATATAATTGGTTATAAAAAGTCTACACACTCCTGTGCAGGTTTTTGTGATGTAAAAATGAAATAAAGTTAAATCATATAAGAAATTTTACACATGTAATTTACAAATGACAACTTTTGCAATGCCACTGAAAACCAAAGTGACACATTTCAGAGAAAAAAATGCACCCTTTTACAATGTGGCTTTCTTCAGAATTAACTAATCATCAAGCTCAGGTGAAATATTACACACCAGTCTTCACCTGAAGTGACTGATTAAGATTTCTCTGACATCTTGGTTGCATGCTTCTACAAGAGTATTTGGCAACAAGGAGCATCAGTGGCATTGCCTAGGTTGTAAATTTTACATTAAAGGTGCAACAGTTCTAATATGATTTATCATTGTTTCAGTTTGTATATCACAAAAAACAATTTTTTTAACAGGGGTGTGTAGACTTTTTATAAGCACTGTATACTGTTTATAGTCAATAGTCTAGATAATATAAAGTTGAAAAAGTAACCTTAAGTAGATATGCACATTTAAAAATTTTCTTCCTGGAAAAAAGAATACAAGTATTGATGACTCATTTTGTACTCGGGGGCGTTTAAAAATGTTAGTCCAATCAAATACTCTCTAGAATGAGAATTACGGTTCCGGACTGTGACTTAAACTAAAGTCTATTGGCTATTTAAAAGAAAGAGATGAGCTTATCTAATATCCCTCCCAAAGTTCTTTTTTCAATAGCAAGAAAGTAAGTCAAAATTGTCTAGCAATTTTATGCGTCTAAAAAAAAGAAAAAGCAAACTATACTGGAACTGCACCATATAATTTTACAGTCCAAACAATGGAAATTGCAACCTTCTGAAATATTCTGTGTGAAGCTGCTCTATTTAAAGGGTTAGTTCACCCAAAAATGAAAATTATGTCATTAACGACTCACCCTCATGTCGTTCCAAGCCCGTAAGACCTCCGTTCATCTTCGGAACACAGTTTAAGATATTTTAGATTAAATCTATGTACCATAAACTTTCCTTGTCCAGAAAGGCAATAAAGACATCATCAAAGTAGTCCATGTGACCTCAGTGGGTTAGTTAGAATTTTTTGAAGCATCGAAAATACATTTTGTTCCAAAAATAACAAAAACGACGACTTTATTCAGCATTGTATTTACTTCCGGTTCTGTGGTCAATCCACGTTCACGACGCTGCTGACGTGTTATCTGGTGCGCCCGAGCTTCGTTTACAGTCTGAGGGAGAGGCACGCTGTAAACAAAACAATCTTCGCAAACATGTCTAAGGATTTCGACACAGGGGAAGACTTGCATTTTTTTTAACCAGACATATTTATTTGAACCCGAATACACGGACGCACCAGATAACACGTCAGCAGCGTCTTAGGTCAACAGCGTCACTGGACTCGTGAACGCGGATTTACAACAGAACCGGAAGAGAATACAATGCTGAATAAAATCGTAGTTTTTGTTATTTTTGGAACAAAATGTATTTTCGATGCTTTAAAAAATTCTAACTAACCCACTGAGGTCACATGGACTACTTTGATGATGTCTTTATTGCCTTTCTGGACAAGGACAGTATATGGTACATAGATTTTCAATGGAGGGACAGAGAGCTCTTGGACTGAATCTAAAATATCTTAAACTGTGTTCCGAAGATGAACGGAGGTCTTACGGGCTTTGAACGACATGAGGGTGAGTCGTTAATGACATAATTTTCATTTTTGGGTGAACTAACCCTTTAATATTACTGCAGTAATCAAAGTCTCAGTCAGGGATCTTTGCCTATTAACATTGTAATTGTATGCAAATGTGGTCAGTATCATTACATAGAGAGGTTTCAGTTTATTAATGAGATTATTTTTTGCACTTCTGATCTTTTATTATTAGCGAAGGCAGTTCAAGAAAGATAAGACGTTAAAAATAACATACAATATTACTGTTTCCAGGAGGGTAATTCAGGAAACATGTAATCCTTTTTGGATAATAAAGGATCTATAATAATCTATCCAATAGCTTTCTCTCACACACAACTAATCACACATCCGGCAGCAATCTTTTGAGACCAATTTTCACTCCTTTAGAGGATGTTTGTATGTTCCAACTCCCATTAAATTTTTCCACAAAACTCTAAATGACTGAGAGGAAGCATTTTTTTGTTTGTTTGTTTTTGCATGGGTGAGGTGTGAATGCAAAAATGCAAAAACTGTGTGTATGCTTCTGAATGCGTCAGTGACTGTTTACCCATTACTTTTTTCCTGCTAGAGATGTTGAATGTCTCAAACAAAGCATAGAGAAAAAATCAATAAAGTTTAGTCTCACTTCAACGTTTAGTCAAATCAAAGGCGTTCGCACTCTAGCATGAAAACAAATGAAATGCTAAAAACCTGTATACTTTCTTTTGTGAGGAAAAAACAACAACAAAAAAAAAACCCAGACATTTTTCAAAATATCTTTTGTGTTTCACAGAAGAAAGTAAGTCACAAAGGTGTGGATGACATTGTCACAAACAGGTTGCAGTAATGCTCACACTATGAGGAAGAATATAACTTTTTAATAACTTTAATAATATCCAACACTGAACACTCAGAAGAACACAGGGGAAAATAAATGAATAACAACCATGTAAAACATTGACAACATTGAACAATGCAAAGTGAAAATGAGGGCCTAAAGAAACACAGAGTAATCAATTAAACTAAGAATGTGTGAATCTAATGAGTAGCTAAGGAAACTAACTAGCAAACAGAACTCGGGCAAACCAGAACAGGGAACAGAATGAAAACAAAACCAAAACACAAAATAACATACTTCTGGCATAACACCACGATCGACCCTGGTGGAACCGATGGTGGTAGAAGCCAGGGTGGAGTCAGAGGTCCAACCTCAAGCGGTGGAGCTAGAAGAGCTGGAGTTGATGAGACACAGAGACTGGGCGACACCGTAGGTCCTGGAGGCCAAGGCAGAGCTGTGGAGCCAGGGTGCCGGGGGACTGGAGAGCAGCCGGTGGGGCCAAGGAGCCGGAGGGAAGGTGGAGCTCGACAGAGTCGAAGGCATGGAGGGACAAGGCGCAGCTGAAGGCTCGGAAGTCCGTGGCACAGGAAGAGCGTCGACTGACAAAGGCAGAGCCTGACAAACGAGGGAGCACGGTGTAGTCTTAAGGACGATGGTCCAAGGTGGAACCGACGGGCCGAGGTGGATTAATAGCCTCCCCTGCTGAGACTGAGAGCGGGGATTTGCATGCCAAGGCGGAGCTATAGAATGGAAGACCTGGGGCGCATCCATGCAGCAGAGTGGAGGAGGGGCCGAAAGATTTTCTTGCTTAGGTAGAGGAGGTGGGAGAGGGAGGCTTGGTGGTACCATGGAGACGTAGGGACTTAAAGCTAGGCAGGACCAGTGGAGACAAAGAAGACTTGGAGCTGGGCGGGACTAGCGGAGACGGGAGAATACGGGGAATGACTTCTTCCTTTTCATGATAACAATTCACATAGGCCAGGTACAGCTCACCCTCAGCGGCGGGAGTATGAGTGTGGCTTCCCTCCATGCTCTTGTACTCCATCACCACACCCACTGGGATTGACAATGTTGCCGGCTCACGCACCTGATCAGACTATTCGTCAGGCTTCGGGGTGGTGATTGGCTCAGGCGTTGTCTCTGGCATTGTGGCAGGCTCGTGCTCAATGACACGGTGGATCCTGGCATTTCATCTGTGAAGGGTCGTTGGAGGCGGCTGGCTGGGACCTTGGTCCAGAGTGGGGCTGGCGACGATGAACGTCGATCCACAATTCATTTAGACTTTCAGCAGCAAGCGTTGATTCCTTCAGACTGTGCACCGGGGCAAAAAAACCTTGGCGAAAGTCATCTAGTCCATTCTAAGTCTCATTACTTTTTTGGCATAATTCCTCAGAAAACTTTTCAGAAGTTTTCATCAATCAATCCGTTTTCAGCCAGCAGGAACAGGCCATGCTCCTTCCAAGCTCACACGTCATTAAATCTGAATTACATTTCCTTTAGTTTGCCTTTGGAGTTGATTCACATTCACACCAGGTGATAAACCTCTACACTCCCTCATTTAACTGACTACATTTGCTAACCACACACATTTGCCCTAAAGTAACAGGATACATGCACTCGCATGCACTTTAAGCAGAGGAGAAAATCTGTGCTCTAGTGAGTGTTGGAGCCATTAGGGACAGAGATGATTCCGAAAGAAAGACTGTCCACAGCAGTCCATGTTAAATGTACTGAGTAGACATAGAAAGTCTTGGTAACACTTTATTTCACAGTGTCCTTATTACATGTACTTGCCATCGTAATAACAGTAAATTATGCATAATTGCATGCAAGTAACTCTCAACCAAACCCTAATCCTACTTTAACTCTATAATAAGTACATGTTGTTAATTAATATTACTGTTACTTTGTAATTAAATATTTAAGTACTATGACACCTTAAAATAAAGTCTAACCAAAGTCTTTCATTCAAAGTTGCTCCATTTGATATGTTCGTTCGGTCCAAGGAGAAAACAAGCATTTTCTGTTTCAGTTTTACAGGAGAAGATTGTGATGTTTAGTTTATCATTGTCTAACTAAGGGAGGCCAGTAATGGTCATTCCCATATATATATAAATATATATATATATTAGTGCTGGGCAACGATTACAATTTTTAATCGCGATTAATCGCATGATTTTCTTGCGATTAATCGCATTGTTATGCGCAAAATTTAATAATGACTTCTAAAGTAGTGTATTGCGCACTTTTGATTTAAATGTACTGCTATATACACAAAAGTGCAATAACTTTAAACAAATAAGGTGCTTTTATACCAGCAGTATTCCCTTTACACAGTAATCTCAAATCTCAACTTAAACATTAATGTAATCAAATCAAATATTTAAACAAAGCTATTTGCCACTGCCAGGGCATTACCTTTTATCTAGTTTGTTAAAACGAGCCTAGTTTTCTTTTTGTTTTTTTCTGAACAGGTATCAACAGGTATCTTTTATCAGGGAGCAGCAGAAACAGTCTATGTAGTAGTCAGAGGTCATGATCACTACTACAGATATAAGTCGACCAACGTTACTTATAGTAGCTTAGGTTTGGTCATGCCATGGTTTCCCACGTAAGATTACATTAAACAGAGTAAAAAAACAATTTATACTTTATACTCACGCCATAACTGTGTAGCTCGCGTACACATTTCGGCGCAGGGGCGTCATGCAAGCCAAAATTCTGGGGGGGCACAATCTGAGACGTTGCAATTGTTTTCTGACGGGTGATATGGATCATGTTAGGAGGGGTCAGGGGGTTTCTCCCCCTGAATTTTTTTTAATTCTCGCTGCTATACATACCATTTCAATGCAGTTTGGGAGGGACAGAAATACCTTAATGGAGCTAGCAGCAACCCTCCTCTATCTGAGGACTAAGTTAAAGTATCTATTTTGTAAGTTTATGTAAAAGACAGGTTGATGAAAGAACTGTAAGCTCAAATTCAAAAGCTTACTAAAAAAGTCAGCTACGCGCGTAGCGCTCTAGATTTGATATACACAGACACCATATTAGGAAAAAGGGGCGGGCTGATGCTGAGCGATTTATTACACATCCAGAAGAATACATTTGAGTCGTTATAGGCTCTGGTAATTATGGAGCATAATAGGAATAAAGTTGTGACAAAAAAATTTTTAGGGAGGAAAAATCTGAGGGGGCACGTGCCCCCTCACTTTGAATGGGCATGACGCCACTGCTTCAGCGTACCCTGACGTGCACCTCTCCAAAAATGTAACGTCAATTCTACGCGTACCGCAAGCGCTGTGATTGCTAGAACCACTCCCCGGGTTTCACATGCTCCCTCTGCATGTGTAATTGCGCGTAAACGCGGACAACGACGCAGAGATATAAATGAAAACCAACGCGTAGTCTATAGCGTATAGTCTTCGGCGTAAGTCCGACGCAGAAGTATAAATCAGCCAAGAGTGAGGTGTAGTGGTCGAGCACAAGGTGCAGCGACAAGCGGGTGCGTTCCTGTGAAACTGTTGCGGTCATGCTCGCCTCACGCACGCGCCCCCGCCCGCTCGTTGCCGAAGTTGAATTGTCTATAACTTTTTATAAAGGATGCGCAGCACAAATCATTAGAAGAGAGACTGATCCTCGGCTCGCTGTTAGTGATTTCCAGACTCTAAATAGTTATTATCTATAGGTTTTATAGGTACCATCCATAGAGCGCCTGTCATTCACTCGCGGAGCGCAACCCTTTAACTGTTCACCAGAGAGAACCTGCCTCTCTCCACTGCTTGTTTGGGTGGGTTATTTGCTGGCTGACCAACATCCCACCCCTTCTGTGATCATGGTTTGACTGTAGGCCTATGTGTATTCAGAGCCAGTGAGCAATGGACTTTAAAAATAATAATAAAAAAAAAACTGCGTTAACGTGCGATAAAAAAATTGTCGGCATTAATTAATAAATGCGTTAACTCGATAATAACGCGTTAACTTGCCCAGCCCTAATATATATATATATATATATATATATATATATATTCAGATAGATAGATAGATAGATCAATGTTAGATAACATACGCTTTTAGTTTACAGAGACATTGTATAAAGCTACAGTATGGTTTCTGTGAGAAATTGCCCAGGTATCCCCGACCTATTCAATAAATCAATAAAAAGTACTTCTACAACAATTAAACAACATGCACACATGCACATGTAACACATTAAACACTATGACCACCTCTTACACACAGGCACACAAAATGACTGGGTGACAATGGGGGCAATCTCTGGCCCCTGTGTGATGGTCTAAAAAGTTTTTTTTTTTTTTTTAAATGGCATGTTGAGCAGATAAAGTCATTCATCATATCCGAAAAGAGACAATCTTCAACTTGAAGGAACTGTGGAGACAGACAAGACTCGGACTGATAGCACAAATTAATTTCCAGGTGCTTTTCAGGCTCACTTTAGTGTGAAACTAGCACTAAGCCTTGCGACCTGACCCAGAGCAGTGCAAAGAGGCAAGAAACAAAACGGATATTGTAATTTCTAGCCTGCTGTAGTTCACAAACACAGATTTCTTATCAAGGAACGCCTAACAAAGACACCACGCTCTGTTCCAAAATCTAGTGAGCTTTCTATCTAGACAACATGTTCCATACGGTTGACAGAAACATTATGCTGCCTTTTAAGATAATATTTTTGGGTTTCACTTTATTTTGATGGTCCCTTTAACACATTCTGTTGACTATAAGTATAGTTGCACCTACATGTCTACTAACTCTCATTAGAGTGTTAGTAAAGTACTAGTAGACTGGTAGGGTTAAAATAAGTTGACATGTACTTGCAAAGTTACTTATAGTCAGTAGAAAGACTGTTGGGGGAGCATCACAATAAAGAGATAGCAGATATTAAGCATACAGTCTACTAACTCTCTACTAGTGTGTGTGTGTGTGTGTGTGTGTGTGTGTGTGTGTGTGTGTGTGTGTGTGTGTGTTGTTCACTTCAGTTTAATAATAAAAAACCTTTTAGCCAATATTTGTGTGCCACGTATATTTTATGTTTACCAAAATCACGATTTTATCTTAGCAACATGCTAACACAAAACTCTATTGGAATCGATTTTTGGTCATGTCTCTCATGCACATCACATAAGCAGTTCTACTTTTGTTGAAGTTGCCTGTTGAGGGTTCCAAATTTGTCAATTTTGAGGTTCCATTTCACTTAGGATGCTTCCTTAAAAGGCAGCTGTCTATGTATGCAGTAGAAAAATTATTTTGGTTTCGAAACAGAGCTCGACCCAATCAAATAAATGAATAATGCATTTCAGGTGTTATACTGATTGCTCCAGGCAGTAGAGAAATTATTTATTATCAAGGAAGATATTTTATCGGGGATATAGAATGGACCATTGCGAAATCCTGAATGCTGCACCTTTATAGCCCTAAAAAGATCCCTGAACTTTCAACATATACGACAAAGATTTCAACATTGTGAAAACCTTCAATTCCGCAGCCTCATTAGCAGCAGCCTGCTGGATGATCTCCAATCAAAGTCAGGTTAGATCTATGCAGCATATCGCTTGTAATCCATCCAATTTGTTCTGGAGCGTAACAGGAGAAAGAATGCAAGGAGGATACCAAAGAGTGTCGGGAGCAGCCACACATTGTTTACAACCGGCTTTCATATTGTCCTGATGCTGATAAGGAGCTTAAACTGTCTCCATCGCCACCCCAGAGGATCAGTTAAATCAGACAACACAAGCACACAAAGACTTGACTGTGTCTTCACTTTAGAGAAAACAATGATGACGTAAAAGGAAAAAAGGGATGTACATGCACATGCTGAAGCCATAGGGGATGAAAACTGTTGTTCGCTACTTCTTCATCATCTTTCAGAGATCACAGAAAATACACCCCCCACATTAATGGGGAATTAATGAAGCTGGTATCTGTGAGGAAAAAAAAGGTTGAATCTCCCTATCTTTCTAAGTTCAACAAGAGAATGCAGAAAAGGCCTGACAAAAGTGCACATTCAAACTGACCTTGAAAAAGGGTAGCATGCCTTAAATGTGATGGTGTTAAAATACTCTTAGGAACGCAAGCGTTTTGCGAGCGTACGCAAAGTTTCTCAGGAGGAACGCAAAAGCATTAAAATATAGTTTCAAGAATTTTCAAGAAATGCCTTTCTTTAGGGGCTCTGTAAATTTCAACCCGATCTCACAGCAATTCGTACGTAGTTTACGAGCTGGCTAATTCCTCGTACTTCAATTCATACAAATTCGTATGAATGACCTACCCCTACCACTGGGGTTTAGATCGTACGAATTCGTATGAATTGGTCGTGAGATAGCATTGGTAAATTCCTGGAATAGAGAGACTGTAAATTCAAATGCATATAGCTTTTTAAAGCAATGTTTTATACTAGTATATAAATTATGCTGATAGACATGGTCTACTTCTGTGGAATAACATTAACATTAGTCACTTATTTTGGGGCTTTTGAGAAAATCACTCAACTAAACACAAACACATAAGAATGTTAATGTCGTCCCATTCACCAAGAATGCAGAAACAGGCCAGTGGAGTGTCCTGAATTCTAGACTGCATTAAAACGACTTTATCAAGTCATCCAAGAAGGACTAATGGAGATGCTTCCAGAAAGTTGCTATTCGCACAAAGAATGGCAGAACAGAACTTTAGCACCAGGCAGATGGGCACATGTTATTTGGCGCCTGAAATCGCTCCCTAAAACCCAGCAGACATTAGCCACACGCTAAATTATTCCCATGTATTTACATATTCAGTGTGGACTTCCCTGCTGATAATTCTCATTAGAAGGGTCTATTCAAATATAAATTGTTCATGACAAAGACAGATTGGACATGTTACCCCATGTGGATTTTGAGGAGGATTTTTTAAACTAAACTTTGCTTATTACATTCAAGAACGAATGTTAAACAGTTGGAATGATGACCAAATACCTGAAGATAGGCTACTTGCTGTTTGACTATTACAATGGCTGTGTCTTAACTAACTCACTGTCTGTTACCTACACTGAGTTTTTTTCAGCACAAACAGCATCTTAACTAATGGAATCTCATGTATAAGTGATTTGAAATACTAGCAATTCTGTTAACAATCACTCACATGTGCCATTTGAATCATTAGCATTTAACTAATGGAAAATGAGTGTATATTTTAAATATTGTTTTTGCCAGAGAAAACAATATTGCTCAGAGAACGAATATGTTTATTGGAAAAATCTTTACGTAATCAAAAATAATAAAAAATAGCCTCAAACTATACAATTGTTGACATACAGTAAACGTTTAGAGCTTTAAAATGGAAAGCAGCGCTTATAATTTCATACTGGAAGAATTTGTTGAGAATTTGAGCTTGAAATTTTGGTAACTTCAAATATGAACGCTCTTGATACTTTGATACTCTTGAGATACCTTCTGAAACATTAGAGGAGACGTGAGGTCTTTTTATAAGGAAAATTTCTATTATTTAAAGCATTTAAAACCCTTTCAATATTCTCTTTTACAAGGGGTAATATGCACAAAAATACATATCACTCAAAAGTATTGTTTGTTTGAATTTTTTCCTAATGATACTTGTAAGTATTGCATTTCAAGCAAATGTTATGCCATATATAGGCAAAACATTAACATGCAATCATTTTATTTGGCTGTCAATCCAGAATTTTTTTTTTATCATGGTATTTTCATGATCTTTAGGCTAATATATATATATATATATATATACATACAGGTCCTTCTCAAAAAATTAGCATATTGTGATAAAGTTCATTATTTTCCATAATGTAATGATAAAAATTAAACTTTCATATATTTTAGATTCATTGCACAACAACTGAAATATTTCAGGTCTTTTATTGTTTTAATACTGATGATTTTGGCATATAGCTCATGAAAACCCAAAATTCCTATCTCAAAAAATTAGCATATCTGACCAATAAAAGAAGTGTTTTTAATACAAAAAAAGGCAATCTTCAAATAATTATGTTCAGTTATGCACTCAATACTTGGTCGGGAATCCTTTTGCAGAAATGACTGCTTCAATGCGGCGTGGCATGGAGGCAATCAGCCTGTGGCACTGCTGAGGTGTTATGGAGGCCCAGGATGCTTCGATAGCGGCCTTAAGCTCATCCAGAGTGTTGGGTCTTGCGTCTCTCAACTTTCTCTTCACAATATCCCACAGATTCTCTATGGGGTTCAGGTCAGGAGAGTTGGCAGGCCAATTGAGCACAGTAATACCATGGTCAGTAAACCATTTACCAGTGGTTTTGGCACTGTGAGCAGGTGCCAGGTCGTGCTGAAAAATGAAATCTTCATCTCCATAAAGCTTTTCAGCAGATGGAAGCATGAAGTGCTCCAAAATCTCCTGATAGCTAGCTGCATTGACCCTGCCCTTGATAAAACACAGTGCACCAACACCAGCAGCTGACATGGCACCCCAGACCATCACTGACTGTGGGTACTTGACACTGGACTTCAGGCATTTTGGCATTTCCTTCTCCCCAGTCTTCCTCCAGACTCTGGCACCTTGATTTCCAAATGACATGCAAAATTTGCTTTCATCCGAAAAAAGTACTTTGGACCACTGAGCAACAGTCCAGTGCTGCTTCTCTGTAGCCCAGGTCAGGCGCTTCTGCCGCTGTTTCTGGTTCAAAAGTGGCTTGACCTGGGGAATGCGGCACCTGTAGCCCATTTCCTACACACGCCTGTGCACGGTGGCTCTGGATGTTTCTACTCCAGACTCAGTCCACTGCTTCCGCAGGTCCCCCAAGGTCTGGAATCGGTCCTTCTCCACAATCTTCCTCAGGGTCCGGTCACCTCTTCTCGTTGTGCAGCGTTTTTTGCCACACTTTTTCCTTCCCACAGACTTCCGACTGAGGTGCCTTGATACAGCACTCTGGGAACAGCCTATTTGTTCAAAAATTTCTTTCTGTGTCTTACCCTCTTGCTTGAGGGTGTCAATGATTGCCTTCTGGACAGCAGTCAGGTCGGCCTTACCCATGATTGTGGTTTTGAGTAATGAAACAGGCTGGGAGTTTTTAAAAGCCTCAGGAATCTTTTGCAGGTGTTTAGAGTTAATTAGTTGATTCAGATGATTAGGTTAATAGCTCGTTTAGAGAACCTTTTCATGATATGCTAATTTTTTTAATTTTGGGTTTTCATGAGCTGTATGCCAAAATCATCAGTATTAACACAATAAAAGACCTGAAATATTTCAGTTGGTGCGCAATGAATCTAAAATATATGAAAGTTACATTTTTATCATTACATTATGGAAAATAATGAACTTTATCACAATATGCTAATTTTTTGAGAAAGACCTGTATATATATACATATATATATACATATATATATATATATATATATATATATGTTTTTTTTTTTTTTTTTTTTTTCAGTTGTATTATGGTATCACCATGGTATTCTGTGTACTAGTATATTGAAGTTCATGTGAATATGGAGTATGGTCAATACCATTGAATTACCATCGCTGTAACAGTACATTTGAGTAAGGGACATCTTCAATGAAATTGTGTGTACTATGCAAATATATGTGCATTTTATATGTGATCTGTGTTGTTTTTCCCAAAAAGATGAATACTGTAATATAGAAGATGCCATACCTCTGTGGTTCCCCTAAGAAAGGTAGCTTGGTAGGTAGAGAGCCTTCTAGGTTTTGAAACACATCCCATATGTCATTTGTTTGAGCATCAGTACACGGCTAATGCAGTAAGCACGTCATTCAACATCTCCCTACCTCTCTAAAGCTCACAGGCCTGGCCACCTGCTGGCCTGCCTGATGACTAGGTAATTAGATTGCTTTGCATCAATGCCTCTTTTCTCCCGTAAAACGCATCAGTATTATCCAAACCCCATGCTGACCGAGGATTGGAGCACAGCGGATGCCCCCTTCCAACCCGCTCATGGAAGGAGGTCACAAACAGAAAAGTCACTGTAGTTGCCTGGAAAAACAAAACTAAAGAAAACTTGATTGCCATACCCTGATTAAATTTGCATATTCAAATGGCAGATTAATTCATAGCACAAGCACTGCACCATCTTCTGTCTGCAATTAGCTTGTTGCTCAAATTCTCCAGTTTGATTTACAGAAACCTCATCAGAAGAGACCCCTTTCTGTTGACATTATTTTGGAACTTGGGTTGCAAATATTATATTTGTCAACAGGAAATTAAAATTGAGCCCATTTTCTTTGCTAATAGAGGTTTGTAGGTTTTTGAAGTAATGTTTATAAATGTGCATAAATATGCACAAAGTACATAAGTTCTCATACCTGCACTGGTTGTGAGCAGTATGTTACCGTATGTTAGTTAGTGGCTTGCCTTAGCAAACTTTAGTCAGATTGGCCTAATTCTGTTCAATCAATTCTTAATGAATACAATAAAGCCCCACCCTACATGTTCTCTCATTAAATATGACATTTCAATCAGAATAACATCACATGGTTTGAGAGTAATGTTTCATGTTGACTAACAATTCCCCAGTAGTAACCCTGTTTTATGTACCAGCTGAGCTTTTAAATGATACAATCACTGGACATACTAATTAATTACCAACAATTAGTTAAAGCTAACCGAGAAATATTGAAAGTTCAATTACATTAGAGACACAATTTAAATTAGATTCCATAAAGTTATTCAGTAGGGGTGAGGTCACCAAATAACACGCATTTACATTTACATGTCATTAAGACTCAACACTATGAAGCATTCATTTGAAACCACTGGTTGCTTAAAGAAAAAGTTCACCCCAAGAAATTAATATTAAACGCATTATTATATTTTGTTGTTCAGTTTAGAAGTGTTGAATTCTCTCGCATTTGCATGCCATACTACATCCATATTCATCATCATCATCACACAGTCAGATGTATTTAGTTATAAGTTGTAGAAGCCAAATGCTTCAGCTGACCATACAAGGAAAATGTAAAGCAAGTAAACCACGTATCCAGTGGGTTGAGCATCAACACTAATGCACACGCCCGAATAACATGAAATAAGAATAGAACAATAATATTATATTTACAATAATATGTATTCTCTTTTAAACCTCTAGATGACAAAAAAATCAGCTCCGCACTTTATTTTGACTTTTGATGATGCACGTGGAAATTTGCCTGGTCCTTGACACGATTGTGGACAGAAACGCAGAGTTGATTCTGTGCTAATTTAAATGCTGCAGATTTATGTAGCAAATGGGAATCGGTCAAATTAATGTCTATATTTTGAGACAAAAGTCTTGTTGATTAATTACATTGAACAAAACTGAAAATCAAGCAACAGTTTTTCAATAACGGAAGAATATGTACAAATATGTTAATTGGGGTAAAAAGCGCACAATAATTAACATGATAATAAACAGCTGACTGACTTTTCCATTTGTTGACATGACATGGTTAGATTCAGATGGTAAATATCATACATCAAATCAGGTGTTCACCTTAGAGATAATCACCAATGAAACCATTTAAAAAATATTATAATTATCATATTATATAATAAAATATCACATTTATTTTTCACTAATACTATACTGAAAAGATTTATTAAATTATTATGGGATCAATGCTTTCAGAATCTTTACTTTTTTAAATAATTGTGTTTCTGTATTTTTAAAATAAACATTTTAATAACAGTATATTTGTTGAATAAAAATGTATTTTTTATATATGTTTTATATTTATATCAATACTCTGTGCCTTTTGCACCATACTGGTGAGCCTTTTACCCCGTGTGTGAGATAAAAGGTCAACATTGCCACCTCAAGCATTTATAAGATTTTTCAACAAACAAACCACTTTTATGATTTATTTTCACACAAAATCTGTTGCTCCATCAATGTTCAACAAAATGCAATCTGCAATCATACACTATGGGAGTAGTGAGAAGCACAATTTTATTAGGGTGTGCCTCCTTTAGCCCTGTTTTACCCTAAATATGACATCTGAAAGTTGTGTTTGGTGGTCAGTTTGTTTGCAAATGTATGTTTTTTCCACTTTTGATGTTATTTCTAGGGATAAATTACTATTGTAGTCATTAAAAGTCTTCTTAGTTTTTACCAAAGCTCTCTCTGTTTGCTGTAAATAATTAATCCATTACGCTGCCTCAGAAGTCTGTCCGAAATCAGTTTTATGAGGTACCTTCATGCACACACATTGCATGCAAAATCAAATAACCTCATTTCACTAAGTACAACATGTTCCTGGATTAACATCTTTGTTGATCCTGGAACAACATTACAATCAACCAATCAAATTTGAAGGACAAGTTTATGTCAAGTTTAGGTATACAACCAGTGTTAGGTGCTTCTACATCAGTGTTATTTACCGATCATTTCCCTCTGATTTTAGGGATGAGTTATAGGTAGGGTTAGGGATATGGTTTTGATTAAATTTCAATTCAGGAATGTTGTTCCAGGATCAACAAAATAAGTTGACCCGGGAACACGTCTAACTTTGCAAAATCAGGATGTGCTGCGAAGTCATTGGCTGATAAGACAGTGAGGCAACAAGTCAGCTGTCTAAGCTTTCAGGCACAACCGAAGCCTTTAGGTATTACTCATCACAGCAGGTATTTGGCTTGTTTGAGATGCGCCTTGCCTCACCTGAAATGTATGGCGTTATTTCCCTGTCAAATGTCGAGAGCGCATTATTGTAGCGCGAAAGTACATTAATATAATGCGCGAGCGTGAATCTCAATGCTCGCACGCGGAATATAATGCGCGAGCGCGAATCGCTCTGCTCGCGCGCGAATTATAGTGTTCCGAGCGCGAATCTCTCTGCGCACGCGCGGGAACTGGGCACGCGCTCTCAGCTCTTTTGTAAGAATTTTTTCTGGGCTTCCTCAGAGAATATGCCTGCACTTAAAACGTCTCGGGTTATGACTATAACCCTTGTTCCCTGAGAAGGGAACGAGACACTGCGTCGAGAATCGACACTTCGGGGACGCTCCCTTAGCGTGCGCCTCTGAAGTAAGAATGAAACTAATCCAATCCTGATTGGTGTTGCGTCATGACGTAACATGTGACGGCACATAAAAGTGACGCCGGCACACACACACATTAGCCTAGCGATGAAGCAAGACGCTCTCAGGCCTCGAGGGGCGTGGGAGGACGACGCAGTGTCTCGTTCCCTTCTCAGGGAACAAGGGTTATAGTCATAACCCGAGACGTTCCCTTTCGAGGGAATTCAACACTGCGCCGAGAATCGACACTTTGGGGAACGAATGCCCACTAGGCCACGCACCGAAAAACAGGCCTGCCCTAGAGTGAAACTGATCTCAGGCACTAGCTAGGACGAGAGCACATGTGTGCCATGCGTACTATGGAGGTGCAGACTAAAAACCTGATAAAAGTGTGTGGGGTAGCCCAACCGGCTGCCTCACAGATCTCCTGGAGGGGGCACTCCCGAGAGGAGGGCCCTAGAGGACGCCATGCCTCTAGTAGAATGAGCCCTTGCGGCCAAAGGTGAAGGCAAATTGCGCACCTTGCAGGCCTACTTATGGTTTGTATAGCCGGGAGCCCCTAATAGGTGATCCAAAACACACTACAGTAGGTCCGACCTCCTCCAAGAAGAGGACCTCTCAAGGTAAATACTCGGAACTCTGACTGGCAGAGCAAGGAAACTCTCCTTTTTTGCCGACACATGATGTGGAGGATGAAATACTTGCAGGACCATGGACCTAGCCATGAAAAATTGCACTTAAGGCACATAGCTGGGTCTCGGATGCAGGATGGCCTTAACTCCGCCGGGGAGACACCCCAAGCAAGCTGGCGATAATGCCAGGGCTTGGAGATCTCCCAGTCTCTTTAAAGAAATAGCTAAGAGAAAGGCTATCTTGAACGTGAGGTCCTAGGCGAAGCCGACTGGAGGTATTCGAAGGGAGCCAGGGATAGCCCTTCGAGAACCACCGCCAGGACCCAGGAAGGAACCCTGGACCTGACTGTCGGTCTCATCCTCCAATACTATGGAGAAATAGTATGACCAGTTGGTGCCTCCCCAAAGGCCCAACATTTAGTGGTGCATGGAACGCCGCAATGGCAGCCACGTACACCCTACGTGTGGATGGGGAGAGATTTGTAGAAAAACGATCTTGAAGAAACTCCAGAACTGAAGCCATTGGGCAGTTAACTGGGCCTAACTCAAGTTCTCTACACCAAGTAGAAAAACATTCCACTTGAGGCCATATAATGTCCTAGTAGACGGAGCCCTAGAGATAAGTATGGTTTCGACCACCCCAGATGATAGACCAGCATCTAGGTACTGAGCCCCCTCAGAAGCCAGACCCACAATTTCCACAGCTCTGGATGAGGATGGAATATAGTGCCCTCCACCTGCGACAACAGATCCCTCCTCAGAGGAATCTGCCATGGCGGAGCTATCAGGAGTGAAATTAAGTCTGAAAACCATACTCGGGCTGGCCAAAACAGGGCTATCAGAAGAAGACTGAGGCCCTCCTGACGGACCCTCTCCAGGACTCCTGGGAGCAGAGCGATCGGGGAAAAAGCGTACAGGCGAAGCCTCGGCCAGGCCTGTACCATGGCATCCAACCCCAGCGGGGCTGGATGAGTGAGGAAGAACCAAAGTGGACATTGCCCTTCTCGAGACGCAAACAGATCCACCTTCCACCAGGGCCTCAGCCCCTGCCTCGACAGGATGTCTGCTCCTTGATTCAGAACCCCCAGGACATATATTGCTCCTAAAGATAATATTTTCCCTTGGGACCATAAAATGATCTGATGCGCCAATCTGGATAGAGGGCGCGATCTGAGTGTCCTTTGTCGTGGTAACCTTTGATGTCTGTGAGGAAGCTCCTCAGAGCCCTGAACACAGCCAACATCTCTAGGCAATTTATATGCCAAGAATGATGATGGTCCTGCCACAGACCCCTGGCAAAGCGGCCGTCCGAGACCGCGCCCCAGCTAGCGAGGGAAGCATCTGTCGAAACGGTTTCCCGGCGACATGACGCCCCTAACACTAGCCCTTGGGACAAGAACCAAGGTTCTTCCATATTAATAGGGAACGAAGGCATCTGTGCGTAACCTTTATTATACGGAAACCTTGGCTTTGAGCCACCACTGAAGGGGCCTCATGTGAAGCAGGCCCCAAAGGAATTATGTTGGATGCCGCTGTTATGAGGCCCAGCTGTCTTTGAAATTGCTTTACAGTGATGGCCTGGCCTAGCTTTATCCTGGACACCATGGCCAGGATGGATTCGATACGAGCGGGAGACATACGTGCCCGCATCGTAACCGAATTCTATACCACGCCCAGAAGAGTAGTCTTCTGAGCTGGGTCCAACACATTTTTCTTAGTGTTGAGCCTCAACCCCCGGTTCTGAATGTGGCCAAGGACGACATCTCGATGCCGAACTGCCATTTCTCGAGACTGGGCCAATATGAGCCAGTCGTCGATGTAATTCAGCATACGGATGCCCTGAAGCCTCAGTGGTGTTACAAATTAAATAATAACTCTACTCAAAGCGAACAAAACCATCCGTAACAATTAACAGGGATCTGACCAACAAGATCCCTGGAGTCCCCGCTCTCACTCCCAAGGCTTCAAAGAACACCGGAACACTCTTAAAGTGCAAAATAATATATTTATTGACATAAGTGGCTGAAGAGCCACTAAATTCAGGAGGGGGAACAGCCAAAACAAATAACAAAACAAAGCTAACTAATTTAAGGATACTAACCTGGAAATCAGATAACAAACAAAAGATACAAAAACTTCCCTCCCTACTTATCAAAAACAGGAGAAAACAAATAATAAATAAAAGAGGCACCCACCTCCCTACCATGCTCCAAAAAGGGTTAACATAATCTAACACAACTTAACATAAGGTTGTGGTTCACATCAAATGTCTTTAACATGTACTAGGAGAACACAAGATCACATTTCTTCATCAAGGAAGCCATGAGAGCGGGGAGCTGTAGATCCATGATCCAGGAGACTTAAATACAGCGCCAAGCACTCCCCATCACCAATCAGGTCACTCGTTAGCAGCTCCACCTGTGAGTCATTACAGTGAGAGAAAAACTAGAGAGAAAGCACACCAAGGAAAACTAGACCAATACACTGTTTCCCCAACATCACAAGACCAACACACTTCCACGTAACACCTCCCCACCAAAAAGATGCTAACAGGAAGTTTGCATCTACTACGCTGCACAACAGCAATTACTTTACACTTCAGCACCATAGACTCGGGACAGCGCATCCGCGACAGTATTCTGCGAGCCTTTTTTATGTCGGATATCCAAATTAAACTCTTGAATTATCAATGCCCAACGCATTAAACGTTGATTCGAATTAGACATCCGAGCCAAAAAAACGAGCGGGTTGTGGTCGGTAAAAACCAGTATTGGAAATGAACTTCCACCTAAGTACACCTCGAAATGTTGCAACGCTAACAACAACGCAAGAGCCTCCTTTTCGATGGTACTATATCTGCGTTGACATAACGTGAACTTTTTCGAAAAGTAACTAACTGGGTGATCAACATCCAACTCACTCTCTTGAAGTAACACCGCGCCAGCTCCAGTAGCAGATGCATCCACCTCCAGCTTAAAAGAGCGCGTAAACTCTGGCGCTGCCAAAACAGGGGCATTACAAAGCAAATCCTTAGCTGCACAAAAAGCTTGCTCGCAAGCAGGAGACCACACAAATACTCAAGCTGTGCTGAGGAGATCGGTTAAAGGTGATACAACACTGGCAAAGTTACGACAGAACCCTCTGTAGTACCATGCCATGCCCAAAAATCGACGCAGTTCTCTTTTATTTACTGGAACTGGAAACTTCATCACAGATGCAATCTTCGCGTCAACCGGGCATACCTGACCCTGACCCACTCTTTTCCCCAAGTAAACCACTGTTGCCTTGGCGAACTCACATTTGGCTAGGTTTAACGTCAGAGATGCATCACAAAAACGTGAAAACACTTCACGCAAAGAACTCAAATGTTCTTCCCAACTAGAAGAATATATTATTATGTCGTCTAGATAGGCATCACACTTCTGCACTCCACTTAGTACAATACGCATTAAGCGTTGAAATGTTGATGGTGCATTTCGCATTCCAAACGCCATAACGGAGTACTGCATAAAATCATCAGGGGTCACAAACGCTGAAATCTCTGAGGCCCGAGGAGTAAGAGGAACCTGCCAATACCCCTTAAGAAGATCTAGTTTCGTAACAAACTTTGCGGGACCAACACGATCGATACAGTCTTCCATACGTGGAAGTGGGAAAGAGTCAGGTTTAGTTACTGCATTGACTTTTCGATAGTCAGTGCAGAACCGAAACGACGAATCAGCCTTGGGAACTAACAAACAAGGCGAACTCCACGCACTCAGACTGGGACTCGCAAAGTTATTATTATGTAAATACTCAACCTCAGCTTTCATTAACTCACACTTTCTCGGATTAAGCCGAAAAGGATGCTGTTTTATGGGCTGCGCATTTCCCACATCGATATCATGCTGAAGTACTGTAGTCTGCGATGGAATGTCACAAAAGAGTGAATGATGACTTTCAATTAACTCGACGATATCTTTTCTTTGATTCGGAGCTAGATAATTTAAGTGAGACTCCAACTGATTTAAAATTACGGAGTTCGACAAACGACCACAAGGTACAGAAAAATCCTGTTCCAACTCGGTTGCTACAGAAGACATAACAACAGCACTCGGCTTGACAACAAGAGTAGACTCGTCTGTCACATAAGACTTTAACATGTTAACATGAACCATCCGCGACTTCCTGCGACGTTCAGGCGTACAAATCAGATAATTTGTGTCACTCAACTTTTTCGTCACCCTATAAGGACCTGAAAATCTTGGTTGCAGAGCAGACCCTGGCACTGACATTAACAACAAAACAGATTCACCAGGATGAAAAGAACGAGCGACACTTTTACGGTCATAATGCTCCTTCATCTCAAACTGCGACTCAGCCAAATTTTTATTCGCCAGCTCACAAGCCCTACGATGGCGTTCACGAATAGAACTAACATACTCAGATACGGGAACAAGCGCCGTTTTATCAATAACGAGTTGCTTGCGTAATAGTTTTAAAGGGCCCCGAACTGTATGTCCAAAAATGAGCTCTGCAGGACTAAACCCCAATGATTCTTGAACGGTTTCCCTTATCGCGAATAAAAGCAAAGGGAGATCATCAGCCCAATCCCTACCGGTTTCTACACAGTGCGCCCGCATCATTGATTTGAGCGTTTGGTGAAATCTCTCTAGAGCTCCCTGCGACTGCGGATGATAAGCGCTCGACACTACGTGATTAACGGAAATTCCTTTCAACACTTGCTCAAACACTTTAGACTTAAAATTTGTTCCCTGATCGGTCTGGATCACACAAGGTAACCCAAACGTTGAACAAAATTTAATCAACTCTTTCACAATGGTTTTTGCTTTGATGTTACGCAATGGTATTGCCTCTGAAAAAAACGAGTCGTTGCACACATTAACGTCAAAATATACTGATAACCCGCTTTCGATTTCGGTAGGGGACCGACACAGTCTAAAATGAGTCGCTCAAATGGTTCCCCCATCATTGGAATAGGCTGCAAAGGAGCCGGACGAATTGTTTGATTGGGTTTACCAGCAAGTTGACACACGTGACATGAACGACAATGGTTTGACACAGCAGATCTTAAACCAGGCCAATAAAAATATTTTGCCACCCGCATGAATGTTTTTGTACTGCCTAAATGACCAGACAGTGGATGGTCATGAGCAAGTTTAAGCACAGCCTTTCGATAACCAGAGGGTAATAGATTGATTGTCTGGACTTAACCCAGCCTCTTTCGCATTACGAGACAGCCACTCACGCATTAAGACGCCTCGGTCCCAGAAATACTGTACTCCATCAGCAGTACCTCCTTTCACTTTATCCTCCACGGCCTCAACACAGCGCGTTAGAGAAGGGTCAGACTTTTGGGCTTTACCAAGTTGTTCTCTCCCCATCGTCAGGGAAGCTTCTTGATCAAGTGGCTCATCTGTGTTACCCACACTGGAATACACAGATAACCTTAACTCAGATGGAGAATCTGGAGAAACAATAAAAGTGTCAGACAGATCAATCACATCCTCATTTTTGCGTGCCTGTGCACGAGTGACAGCACAAGCTGAAAATGTTGAAGGGAATCGACTGGCAAGCTCCCCATCACAAAATGGATTCTTCGCTATAATTGGGTGAGGAAAAACTTTAGCACCGGCCAAGTCATTTCCCAAGATTAAACTTACCCCCTCTACAGGCAATCTTGAGCGTACCCCCACTTTTACAGGTCCTGAAACAAGATCACATGTCAAAAACAGAGTATGAAGAGGAACTTTAACACAGTTCAATTCAATTCCTCGAACCAACACATCAGTTCCAGTGTATGTCACATCTGAAAATGGTAATGCACTTTCCAGTATAAACGATTGAGCTGACCCTGTATCCCTCAAAATCGTGATTGAATTCATAGTACCATCCAGAGAAACTGACACCCTACCTTCAAACACAAAGGGAGTAAATACAGAACTGTCGGAAAAATTCTCAGCACCAGACATTGGCTCAAGAACAATATTAGCTACACTTTTAGGCTTGAAGGCAGCATTCTTATTCTTCCAGGCTTTACAATCAACAATAAGATGATTTGGGTCCAAGCAATAAAAGCAAACTCTTTTATTCTCAACACTCTTGCTCTCTTCCTTACCCTGCACTGTAGAGCGCACCATAGGTTTCGTTGAGCGAGTGTACATCAAAGGTTTTTGCACACTTGGAAACATCGGGCTAGCAGCAGAAGAAAATACAGTTTTATGTGTCAGAATATATTCATCCGCCAATACTGCAGCAGCTGAGAGGGACTTAACCTTTTGCTCATTTAGGTAAATCACTAAATTGTCTGAAAAACAATTTTTAAAAATCCTCCAACAGAATCAGATCTTGAAACTGCTCAAACGTAGTAGTTTTAGAAGCGGCACACCACTTTTCTAACAGAGCTCTCTTATCACGTGCAAACTGCACAAACGTTTGTTTAGCCGATTTAATATAGTTGCAAAACTTTTGCCTGTACGCTTCAGGTACAAGCTCGTAAACTCGCAAAACAGCAGCTTTCACCAAATCATAATCAAGCGACTCTTCGATGGGCAGAGCAGAACATACTTCTTGAGCTTTACCTACTAAACTGCATTGTAACATTAACCCCCACATATATTTAGGCCAGTTTAGTTTAGCAGCAATGCGCTCAAATGCGATAAAATACGCATCGGCCTCTGACTCTCGAAAAGGAGGAACGAGCTTAATGTATTTACTTGGATCAAACAAATTACCAGCAGCAGGCTGAACAGATGAAGGCACTGGAGTCACCGCAGGTGAATGAATGTGGTGAGATTACGTAAAGAGTGGGGTTTTTCCCAGGATCTACACATATATATATATTTTTATAAAGATCTGGGAAAAACAGTAAGCCCCGGCTCTGAGGTTGTGAACGGTGCTGCAGGAATCTCTCGTCTAGTTCATATTGACGGGGATCATCCTGCTTATTTTGTGGCCAGCTGATATATTTTATATATATATATATAAATTTATTTAATCTGGCCACAGCACGCATCACAACCTCCACGAGCTCTACATAAGCAGAAACATAAGCTGGCGAGTGTGAATCATGTTGCTCGTTCCCGATGCTGAGCACATCTACTTCCACATCTACATCGCGGGCTTCTGCGTCGTGAACGAGTGTCATAGAAACTGCGGATGATGAGAGAAAAGGTGCCTCAGCAGTCTCGTTCTCATCCGCGAGATCCTTCTGCGATCTCCACGATCTAAGCCGTCGCGCCGTTTTTATTCCTCAACGGACGCGGGACCTGAATCGCGGGGATCGCGAGCCTGGCCATCATCAGGAAATAATATAGCCAAGCGGGAGCGCAGCACTCTAAAAGTAAGTGCTTCACAGTGTGCACAGGCAGCTCTCTCGAGAGCTGAGAGTGCGTGCTGCGCCCCTAAACAATACACACACACACACAGCTGATGCGTGTCCCCACCCGCTTTTGGCATATATCTTGGGCAGGGGTGCACACACTAAGTGTATTGTTCACTCGCCATAATATAGAGCTTAGCACAGACAAACAACATCAAATAAGACAGACAGTTTCACAGAGAGCGCTTGCTGAAGAGCGAAAAGCTAATGTGTGTGTGTGCCAGCGTCACTTTTATGTGCCGTCACATGTTACGTCATGACGCAACACCAATCAGGATTGGATTAGTTTCATTCTTACTTCAGAGGCGCACGCTAAGGGAGCGTCCCCGAAGTGTCGATTCTCGACGCAGTGTTGAGTTCCCTCGAAAGGGAACGTGTTCAGTGCAATCGCTTATCTCTCCTCTTCGCTTAAAGTAAGCATGTATGTGCTTAGACTGTGTGCCGTGCATTCGCGCATGCCTACTTACTCTTCGATTTCTTTCTCTTTGCTCTTGGCATTAACGCTGTCAAAACTGCAACAACCAATCAGAAATTACTATTCCATATGTTATGTAGTTTTTTCCCCCCTTTTTTCTGCAGTTCTGTAAAGCACTTTGGCCAGCCAGTGGCTGTTGTAAAAATGAGCTATATAAATTAAATGAACTTTAACTTAATGTCATTGGTTGTTTTTGGTCATGTTAATCCTTGTCCTTGTGTTCCCATTGTCTCTTGTCTAGCTTTGTTCCCTGTACCATTGTTGGTGATTCTATGTTTAGTCCAAGTTTATGTTCATGTTAATTTCATATTGTCACTTCAACCCAAATCGGTTTATTGGGATAAACTATACTTGGGTTCAATTCAACTCGACTTCAGTGGACTACATTACACATATTATAGACATGATTCATGGGTCTTTTTTATTTTTGCCTTAATTTTAAAATCTGAAAGTTCTTGTTTTGGGTTCTTCATATAGGCCTATTATATTGTTATATATATATATATATATAAAAAAAAACATTAAGAAAGGTTTTAATAAGTGAATGAAACGTTTTTTATTGTCTTAGAAAAACCTTAAGAGAACGTTTACATAATGGGAGAATTGATCGTTTGAATAACGTTCTTTTAACCAAGCAAGGACGTTTACAACGTTTATATACAACATTTATATAAAGGAAAAATTTAACGTTCTAACATTATTATAAGCAGGAAATAACGTTAATATTATATAACGGGAGAATTGAACGTTCTTATAACCAAGAAATAACGTTAATATACAACGTCTAGAAAACTGGACGTTTTGAAATTCCCTAGAAGATTCAGAAATAACGTTTTTATAACATAATGGGAACGTTATGAAAACGTTCTTATAACCTAAAATTGTTAGCTTGGGTAGAGGAGAGATTCGCGATTGCACTGAACACGTTTTAAGTGCAGACATATATTCTCTGAGCGAGCCCAGATAATTCTCACAAGAGAAGTGTATCTGAGAGCGCGCGCGGGAGATTCGCGCTCGGCACATTATATTCCGCGCGTGCGCAGAGAGATTCGCGCTCGGCACATCATATTCCGCGCGCGAGCAGAGAGATTCGCGCTCGGCACATCATATTCCGCGTGCGAGCAGAGAGATTCGCGCTTGCGCATTATATTAATGTACTTTCGCGCTAGGCGGCTGCAGTGAGAGGAGGAGTGAAAAAAGCGCAGGCAAGCCGGAAAGTTCGCGCTTCTCGCAGTGGATCTGACACCTGCTTGATCAATGATGGATAACGCGGGATTCACGGGATTCACGGTCGTGCACAGTGTTGCTAATGAAATGGATGTAATTTAAGTTCTGTTGCTTTTATATGAAAATAAATATAATGAACAAAACACCCAAAGTACTTGTTATTTAATTCCATTCCAAATAAGTGTTTATCAGTCATTTATTCTTTACAGACATAGGCTATGTGTTTTTTCTTATATATAATAAAATTACATTGCATAACCCATAGAGATTGCACTGTCCGAGACTTTGGGAATATTCTCACATAACATATACACATAAAACATGATATCCGAGTTTTAAAATCAAACATTTTAAAAGAGAACCAGGGCCGGCGCTCCGCACATGCACATCACGCACTGCGTAGGGCACCAAGTGCTTGGGGGGGGCACCAAAAAATCTGGGTCGTGAAAAATCATCACAATAGGCTACTAGTATAAATAACAAATACAATATGTCTAAACCATGTTAATATACAAAAGCAATACAAAAGTAATATAGGCCTAGACCAAATAAGTCGAGAAAAAGGTGAATCTCCTGTGCCAGAGAACAATACATCACGGTTGTTTAAACCAATCAACATTAAGCTGTGTCGTCAGCAAGTCGTTTCCCATCATGCTTTTGATCAGCACAGTCGGTGGAGAGCAACTGCGCGCGACTGCAGAATCCGACACGTGCACCTTGCGATCGCGAGAGCTTTTTGACACACGTCAGCATGACATCAGAGCAGGGCGGACCGCACTCGGACACATTTCTAACCGGCATGCATTACGCGCTGATCACCGGTGATCGGTTCTGCGCAGATTTTGCTCATCTCAAACAAGCCTATTAATTGACACCAATCGGCATTGATTGATGAGTCATGTGATGCATCAAGTTTGAATATACTTGGCGGCATTTTATTTAAGATGTATATGGTGAAAGGTAAGGTTTCCAGTGATTGATGATTTAACTTTTGTCTGTTCCTTACATAAAGTTATT